>VDFB02000007.1:77046322-77223822 GCA_007258455.2 Sequoia sempervirens
TGCAAATGCCTAGTTACAGTTCTGGTTAATCTCATAGATTTTGGACCTTCTATCTAATTCTGCACTTTGCTCTTCCTTAATTCACTTCACAAAAAAATCCCTTTCTGCACAAATGAGAATCACTCAACTAATCTTTTGATATTCACACACATCTACACATATCGAACACCACACACACCATTACAAAATGAATTTACCGATCTCATATATATATATATATATATATATATATCCGCTACCAAGATTTCAATCGCTCCATGTTGGCTTTAATAAAATAGAAAATATCTTACAACTGTTGGCTCAAATCATGAATAACTTTTGATATGCATCACAAGAGTCGGCCACAACATAGCTAGGACCCAAAAAAAATATTCAAACAAAAATATACTTCAAACAATTCTTCCTTAAGCATCCATAACACCTAACATTCATTTAGTCAGCCTTCATATACTGATGAACAAAAAATTGAATGACTGGATCTCTCAACTTGTACACTAGTTGATGCAACAACACAAAATTCGAGAGTAAGACATCTCATATACCCAAAGATCTTCCCTGGGGTCCACAACCAAAATTGATAACTTGGTAATGCAAACCACTTGACAGATTCAACCTTCTATCAGATACCCTCTTTTTCACTCTGCCTTCTGGTACAGTCAGAGACTATAGTGCAAACCAAATCAATAACTTAGGTTACCATCAATGACAACACTAGAAGCCATTTTCCAACAAGAGGGAGGGTGAGGGGATATATAGAGAAGTACAGAGGGAGGGGAGAGAGAGGTAATATGGTAGGGATATTGTGAGAGGTAGGTAGAGAAGGAGAGGGTGAGGGGAGATATAGAGAAGTAGAGAGGGAAGGAGGGAGAGAGGGAGGGAGAGGTAGGTAATGAAAGATTAGGGTTGGAGGGATAGAGGGATAAATAGGTAGAGAGAGAGGGTGAGTGGAGATAGATAGTGTAAGAGAGGGGGACCAACCATGTCAAGGATCTAGGTCACGGAAAGCCGAGAGCGGAGGGCTGCCCTAACTTACCTCACTCTAAAAGATTCCTTGGGATAAGGATCGAGAATGATGAGCACTATAACGTACTTCTATCACTCTATAGACCTTGAACTTTGGTTTGGGCTAGGTGAGCTATTTTTTGGAGTTGGTGTTGCACCTCATACAATTCTCTATCCAAGGATGAAAACGTGGTTCTAGGATGACAACATGGCACACTGACATCCGTACGGTCATAAAATAGTAAGCACAACAAAAACTACCGAAAAACCTATTTACAGCCTAGCCACTTGATTGTGATGGGAAAAAAAAAATAAGAAAGTACGAGAAATAGAGATGGAGATGATAAAGCAAGTATATAAAGGCTAGGGTGACAAAGATAATCTCACAGAAGCGCCAGTTCACCAGCTAGCTCCACACGTACATTCACCTACACACACAAGAAGGGGGAAATTGTTGGGGCTGTATAGGGGCCTACCTCAGTCAAACCCTCATTTTTGTGTTTCCTTCTCCACGGAAAGCCAAAAAGAAATGGAGTAGAATATGTGATAAAGGAAAGAAGAAATAGAAAAGAGAACTACAAAAAATATTATGCTACTTATATCAAATCACAAAGGAGAGGAGTGAAATGTTACCACCTCCACCCAAAAGCTCACTAGCCAATGGAGGAAATATGGACTTGGAAAAGCCACCACGGCCACAACTATGATGAAGGGAGGTCTCGCAAGACTCAAGCCCACACTTCTATGGCTTGCCTCACACTTGCAATGTGGAGTTGACGAAGCTTGAAATGTTGTTGCAATGCTCAAAAATGGAGTGTTGGAATGATGCTTGAGAGAGAATGCTAGAAAATTACTAGAGAGTGAGATTGAATTGCTAAGAGATGAAATGAAGTGAGAATGAATCAATTTTAAGGATGAATAAGGAAGAATTTACCATTTTCAGGTCAGTTGGTTGAAGAGGGACGTTACAATTCAGCCCTAATCATGTGTGTAATGCCTTTTCCAGCTTCAGGCACAGGAATCTGTTAGGGACAGTAGCATGCCACGCGGGCATCTGTGTGTCATGCATGCGTCACCGAAAAATATCCTCCCACCGACGCACAAGAAAAATGCCAAGTGGATGGAAGGCAGTTGGGTGATGTGGAATTTCTCCTTCGGATTTGATTTTCTAAGGTGAGGGTGTGTGAAATTTTTGTAAGGGGTGCAAATTCGCTCCTATACATATAGAAGTAGATAGGGAAGGTGAGAGAGAGGTAAAGAGGAGAGAGAGGGTGAAGAGAGATATAGAGAAATATCTAAAGGGAGAGAGGGGGAATGAGGGAGGGATAGAGTGAGATGTAGGTAGAAAGAAGCGAAGAGGGGAGATAGAGAGAAGTAGAGAAGGAGGGAGGAAGGGAGAGTTAGAGATAAAGAGGTAGGGTGGGAGGGATACAGGGAGAGGTAGGTAGAAAAATAGGAAGATGTAGATGGGAGATAAAGAGAAGTAGAGACAAAGATATGTTAGGGTTTCTTAGATCTATAATTTTATGATATTTATATCTCAATTTTATATTTGAAACTCTTTGCATGCCTAATTATTCATCAATTTAATATTGTTACATATTTCTCTATTATCTTGATTATGAAATCAATTTTACTTACCATACCCATCCTTGAAAACCACATTAGGGTTTCATTTTCATATTTGATACATCATTGATGTTTCCACTTTTTCAATATGTAAGTGTACCTTTTGGATTTATTTTTCCTCTCTCCCTCTCCCCCTCTCCCTCTTTATATATTTATCTATTCTCCCTCCCCACACTCTCTCTCCCTCCCTCCCTCTCCCTCTCCCTCTCCCTCTCCCTCTCTCTCTACCTATCTCTCTCCCTTTCTTTTCCCCTCTTTCCTAAGTCATATCTATCTCTAGATATCTCTCCCTCTTTCTATCCTCTCTCCTCTCTCCATCTCTCCTTATCACTCTTATAGAGAGTAGAGAGGGGATTTGAGAGGAAGATAGAGGGAATTAGAGAGAGAAGGTAAGAGAGGTAAAGAGGAGAGAGAGATAAGAGATATAGAAATATATAAAGGGATAGAGCGGGGGAATGAGGGAGGGATGGAGTGAGGGGTAAGTAAAGAGAGATACAGAGAGAAGTAGAGAGGAAGGAAGGGAAATGTAAAGATAGAGAGGTATGGTGGGATGGATATAGGGAGAGGTAGGTAGATAGAGAGTGAGATGGAGATGGGAGATAAAAAGAAGTAGAGACAATGAGAGAGGTAAGGTGGGAGGGATAGAAGGACAATGATGCAGGAGAATCCCTGGTTGTAAATCAATCTTGTATCAATCAAAAATAGTTATTTTCTTGCATTGCATTCAGTAGCAGTTTCAATAGTTCATTCCAGATTTTACCACATCATTGTTTATCAGATTACAAAGTAGGATATAGAATCTTCACATCAACATCTGTCAGATATCCATATTTCACATCATTTGCATTTACCTACCGAAAGTTCAAAAGTTATCACTCTCAAAATTTCACTGTTACCAGTCAGAGCATTTGAGGTTGACCTAGTCCAGATTCTTAGTGCGGACCTATTCCAGATCATGTGGAGCTTTATTGGAAACCTTACAAGAATCTTGGGTTTGTTGGGACCTATCTTGGAGATTTACAAGTTAATTCATTTCATGTGGAGCTAATTCTTCATATCTTGAGGTCGACATTAATATATGATCATTCATAAGGTTATTAACCTTGGTGGCTGGTGCAGACCTATTTGGGAGTTTGAGAAGCATATTTATAAGCATTGTAATTCATTGTAGATCATCAGTTAGTTGTTCATGATTCGATAGATTCAGTACATTTTTGCATAACCCTTCGGGGGCATGAAATAAGGCCTATTGGCTAGTTGTATTGTTGAAATCCCTTGTGGCAAGACTGTGAGCCCTGGATATTCACCCTTGTGGCCTATGTTGCATGTAATATTATCAATTCAATGAGATTTCATGTTCACATATCAATTTTTTGTGTTATTTCCACTGTGTTGAATGATTGTTGCACGGTTCCAATTGTTTCTTCTAGAACCCTCCTACTATGATTGCACCAAGTGGTATCAGAGCGAGTTTTCAATTCTTGAAAGCATTCCTTGAGGTGGATTGATTTTTGAATTGACGTAGACTGTATTTTTTTCAGCCAATCATCAATTGTGAGGCAGTTGAAATCCTTGTAGCCAGATCGTTGAACAGAGGCAGTTGCATCGATTCGAGGGGAGATAAGCCGCCAAGGAGAGCGCTTGTTATGGTGAATGTTGTTGGAAGAATGGATGAAATGCTGGAGATGATGTGCGAGATACGAGTTAGGTTAGATGTTGTTGAAGAAGATCGAAGGTGAGGTCTAAACCCTAGGTAGAATGATGAAAGTGATGACAAAGTAGAACATACAAATCAATTTGTAGAAACCCTAGACGAAGAAGAAGAATTAGATCAAGTAAAGATGTTGAAAGAGATCTCAAAGATTGGCAAGCGACCTAGAGTTGAAATTCAAAATTACGCAGAAAATTTGAATTGTGAAGAGTTGATTGATTAGATCAATGAAATGGAAGAATACATTGAATATGAAGAAATTGAAGATCCAAAAAGAGTTAGATTTGTGAATTTTTTTTTGAAAGGTCATGTTGTATTATGGTGGAAGGAGGTTCAATTAGACCAAAATAGAAGAGGTAAAGAAAGAATCATCAAATGGGATAGAATGGTGAAAAAAATTGAAGAACCAGTTCATACCAACAGATTATGAACTGAAATTGTTGAATAGATTGTAGAACTTGAGACAAAAGGAAATATCTGTGAAGGAGTATATTGAAGAATTCTACAAGATGATAATCAGAATTGGTCATAGTGAAGCAAGCAAAGAAAAGGTTGCAAGATATATCAATGGATTGAGAACAAACATTCAAGAGGAATTGAGCCTAGTAAAGATGACATCTGTTGAGGAAGCATATCAATTTGCATTAAATGTAGAAGAGAATTTGAACAAGAAGTTTGAACAAAGACAAAGAAGTGCAAGAGCAATATTTTAGAAGAGTGGGCCTCAATTCAGAGAAAGAAGGCCATATGTGGAGTAGCACAAAGATTCAAGACCCTACCAGAGTGAAGAAAGGATGCTAAATCATAATACAAAGGGAGAGAAGATAGAATTTTTTTACCATAGTAATAGAGGAGATCATAATTCTTACCGCAATGATGGATTCTAGAGAGGAAAATATGAGAGAAGACCATTTAGAGGAACCTATTCATGTTTCATCAAGGAAGTACTGGAAAGATACCTGAGCACACCAGAAGAACAACATATGTGGATGAAGAGCATGTTCGATCCCTTAATTCAGTTGGAAAACCGGAGAAAGGTGAATCATTGGGGATGAGGAGAGCTTTGATGCATGAAGTGATTGAGGAACCACCGTAAAGGAAAAGTTTATTCAGAATCAGATGTAAGTCCGGAGGAAAGGTATGTAAAGTTATCATTGATAGTGGTAGTACTAATAATCTAGTTTCAAAGGAGATGGTAACCAAGTTGAACTTAAAGAGACTGAAACATCCAAACCCCTATAGGATAACATGTATTCAAGATGATCATAAAATATTGGTGAATGAACAATGTCTGGTGAAATTTCATATTGGATCATATGTGTGATGTTATTCCTATGGATGCATGCCATTTACTATTAGGAAGACCATGGAAATATGATAGGAAAGAAATTCATGATGGAAGAAGGAATACTTATACCGTGACATCAAATGGAAAGAGAATCAAGTTGATACCTTTGGAGGAAGAGAAGATCAAATTTTGTGGCACTACTAGACTATGTTTGGTAGATGGAAGGAAGTTTTTTGATGGATTGAGGCATGAGAACATGTGTTTTGTATTGATTCCAAAGAAGGGTAGTGGTTTAGAGACAAAAAAGAGTGAAGATCTACCACAAAAAGAAGTAGCAAAATTGTTGACAAAGTATGAAGATATCGTGTCAGAGAATGTATCTGATGGTTTACCCCCAATCTCGAGTATCAATCATCATATAGATCTTATACTTGAAGCTAATTTTCCAAACAAAGCAGCACATAGAATGGCATTGACATAGAATGAATAATTGAACCAACAAATACAAGAGTTATTGAGGAAAGGATTGATTAGAGAAAGTTTGAGCACATGTGTGGTACCTCTTTTACTTTCACCAAAGAAATATGGAGAGTGGAGAATGTGTACGGATTCAAGGGAAATCAACAAGATCAGTATCAATTATAGATTCCCATTTCCAAGGATGGATGAAATTATGGATTGTTTGAGTGGGGAAAAATATTTTACAGATTTCTCTCAAGAGTGGATATCACCAGATCAGGATTAGAGAAGGAGATGAATAGAAGATTGCATTTAAAAATAATGAAGGATTGTATGAGTGGTTAGTAATTCCTTTTGGATTGACCAATGCACCAAGCACTTTTATGAGATTGATGAATGAGGTATTAAAGAAATTCTTGGGTAATTGTTTCATTGTTTACTTGGATGATATTATGCTTTTTAGTAAGACTAGAGAAGAACATTTGTGGCACATCCAACAAGTATTGCAGAGGTTGATACTAGAGAAGTTATGATATTGCTATCAGGATTCAACTGTGTAGTTATGATACTAGAGAAGTTACTGATTAATGTCAAGAAGTGTAATTTCATGAAGACATAATTGGTGTATCTTGGATTTGTTATTTCTACTGAAGAATTGAAGATGGATTCAAAGAAAGTGAAAGAAATTTTAGATTGGCCTACATCGATAAACCTTGGATAAGTAAGATCATTCCATGGCTTGGCTAGTTTCTACCAAAATTTTATCAAAAGTTTCAATGGTGTTTGTAACCCCATGATAGAGACAATGAGAGGAGACAAGAAGGATTTCAAGTGGATGTTTGGAGCACAAAAGAGTTGAATTATTGAAGAAAAAGGTGACAGAGCAACTAGTGCTAGCATTACTAGATTTTGAAAAGGTATTTCAAGTTGATTGTGATGCAAGTGAAAATGTAATTGGAGTAGTGTTGAGTCAAGAAGGAAGACTTGAAGCTTATTTGAGTGAGAATTTGAATGATGCCATAAGAAGATACTCAATTTATGGCCAGGAATTCTATGCCATAATTCAAGCCTTGAAGAAGTTGAGACATTAATTATTGCCTAAGAATTTTGTGTTGTATACAAATCATCAAGCTTTATAGTATTTGAACAATCAAGGAAAGTTGAATCAGAGACATATGAGGTGGGTTGAGTTCTTGCAAAGCTATACATTTGTGTTGAATCATAGGAGTGGAAAGTCAAACAAAGTTGCATATGCATTGAGCAAGAGGAATTTGTTGATAGAGATGAGAGTACAAGTATTGGGATTTGATGAGTTGAAGCATATGTTCACATATCAACTTGTGTTATTTTCACTATGTTGACTCATTGTTGCACAGTTCAAGTTGTTCCTTCTAGAACCCTCCTACCATGACTACACTAGAAAGGTAGGTAGAGAGAGGGAGGGTGATGAGATATATAGAGAAGTAGAGAGGGAAGGGGAAAGAGAGGTAAGGTGGGAGGGATAGAGTGAGAGGTAGGTAGAGAGGGAGAGGGTGAGGAGAGATAGAGAGAAGTATAGAGGAAAGGGGAGAGAGAGTTATTGAGAGAGGGAGAGGGAGATGGAGAGAGAGAGAGAGAGAGAGAGAGAGGAAATGAGAGGTAGATAATGAGAGATTAGGGTGGGAGGAATAGAGAGAGGGTGAGTGGAGATAGAAATAACTAGAGAGGGAAGGTGAGAGAGGTAGAGAGGAGAGAGAAGGTGAAGAGAGATATAGAGAGATATCTAAAGGGAGAGGGGGGAATGAGGGAGGGATAGAGTGAGAGGTAGGTAGAGAGAAGAAAAGAGGGGTGATAGAGATAAGTAGAGAGGGAGGGAGGAAGAGAGAGGTAGAGATAGAGAGGTAGGGTAGGGGGGAGGGATATAGGGAGAGGTAGGTAGACATAGAGGAAGATGTAAATGGGAGATAAAGAGAAGTAGAAACAAAGAAAGAGAGGTAAGGTTGGAGGGATAGAGGGAGAGATAGGTAGAGAGATGGAGGGTGACAAAATTACCTCTCTATATATCTCTCTACTCTTTATCTCCCATCTACATCTTCATCTTCTTCTATCTACCACTCCCTATATCCCTTCCACCCTACCTCTCTATCTCTACCTCTCCCTTCCTCCTCTCTCTACTTCTCTTTATCTCCCCTCTCTATTTCTTTCTACCTACCTCTCACTCCACCCTTACTCATCCCCCCTCTCTCCTTTAGATGTCTCTCTATATCTCTCTTCACCCCTCTCTCCCATCTACCTCTCTCTCACCTTCCCACTCACCCTCTCCCTCTACCTAATTCTCCCTCCATCCCTCACATCCCGTCTCTCTCCCTCCTCCCGTCTCTCTCCTTGTCTCTCTCTCCATCTCCCTCTCCCTCTCCCTCTCTATATACCTCTCTTTTTCCTTCCCTCTCTACTTCTCCCTATCTCCCCTCACACTCTCTCCCTACATCTCACTCTAACCCTCCCACCTTACCTTTCTCTCCCCTTCCCTCTATACTTCCATATATATCTCCTCACCATCCCTCTCTCTACCTACCTCTCCCTCTATACCTCTCACCTTACCTCACCCTCTCTCTTTGTTTTTACTTCGCTTTATCACCCATCTCCATCCTCCTCTCTTTCTACCTACCTTTGCCTATATTGCTTCCACCCTAGCTCTCTATCTCTACCTCTCACTTCCTCCCTCCCTCTCTACTTCTCTCTATCTCCCCTCTCTGGATCTCTCTCTACGTACTTCTCACTCCATCCCTCCATCTTTCCCATGTATCCCCCTTTAGATATCTCTATATCTCTTTTATCTCTCTCCTCTCTACCTATTTAACCTTCCCTCTCTAATCTTTCTATTTCCACTCATTCTACCTATTTAGGGAGAGGTAGGTAATGAGATATTAGGGTGGGAGGGATAGAGAGATAAGTAGGTAGAGAGAGATGGTGTGTGGAGATAGAAAGAAGTAGAGGGAAGGTGAGAGAGGTAGATAGGCGAGAGAGGGTGAAGACAAATATAGAGAGATGTATAGAGGGAGGGATGGAGTGAGAGGTAGGTAGAGAGTGTTGGGATATGGTGTTGTACACCATTGCATAAATTGATTTATTATAATGTTGTAATTAAATAATTATTTAGTTGTGATACACCTTGGTGGTGTGGTTAATCACACTAGGTAATTATTTGGGGACCCACTTATGTTGTATTGTAACATTGTATTATTACTATTTATGTGGGAGACATGTGATAATAATTTAATATTGGGGAAATATTAAATAATGTGATGTCTTAGTACCCAATATTAAATAAGGGGTCAATGGTTTTGTATTTACATGGTTTCACCTTACCACTAGTTGTATTTTGTGTGAGTTTGTGTTTATAAAAGTAAACACATGTGTAGTGGTTTAGGTTGGCTAAGTGGTTTGGCTATCATTATTGAGTCTTCTTGTGGAGTGCATTTGTGAAGCATGGGATGGGATTCATGCTTAGAAACATGAGAATACATTGGAGGACTTGATGCTTCAAAGGTGTTCATTGTAACTCTTGTATTTTCTTTATGGCTGAATAATGCTTCAAAGGTGTTCATTGTAACTATTACCTGATTTTTAGCTTTTAGTTGAAATCAGGTAACCTAGTGTTTGTTCTTTTCATGTTGTTTAAAAATTTAAAGATAAACCATAAAACTACTAGTTTCAATATGCATGAAGGAGTGATTGTTAAAGTAATTCAGATTACATTTTGTCATTTCAATGGTGCATTACAACAAACGAGAAAGAGAATCATGTATTCAAATGCGATTTCTTTATTGATAATCATTAAGTTACATGTCCCTCACAAGCCAAGGGAATAGCTCTCTTATTCAAATGAAAATATGAAACAACTCATACATGAATAAGTAGAATGAAACAAGAAAATGTGCATGTAAGAATGGAACCAGTCATTTCCTGTGAATGACTAGTTACAAGTTGCCTGTTGTCATGTTGTTGCTGCCCCGAACCACTTGTGTCCCTCCCAACTCCGTAGTGCCCCTCACCCTACATCTGAAGAAAACATGATGTTAGAGAAAATATCTAAGCAATGAAAGATTCAATCCTTACATACACACCTACCTATGCATGTATAAACTGATCCATAAGTGCATTAAATAGAAACATCAAACATATGCATTTATTTTCTAACTGTTTGCTTCATGTGCAGATTTAGGACAAGTCTGATTATTGTTTCATTATCAAATTAAATACAAAATGTGGGGTAAATGTTGCTCCCACAAGCGTAGAGCTCAACATGCTTTGAAAGAAAAGGAAATTGAGCAACTTGATCAAAGATTTATCTCTTATCAATGCATTGAATCAATATGGAATCACACCAGTTGATCAAATTTCATTATCATATTCAAAAGATACAACATACTGTGTTGATATGTCTTTCAATTTCTTAAGTGGACCCTTGATCCATTTTATAAAAGGAAGTGATTTTGGAGATGCATCAAGTGTCTTCATAGATGCATCAAGTTCAATTATGCATGAAGTGTCTTCATAGATGCATCAAGTTCAATTATGCATCAAGTTTCTTCATAGATGCATCAAGTTCAATTATGCATCTTTTAAACAACGAGGAAGCGTTTCAGGTTGTCATCAAGCCCCTCTCACCACAAACCTATTTGAAATTCACACATCACATAGGAAGGTGAGTTGTTAGGTCACCCACATATGTGACAGGTGGCTATCCGATAAAGTTACAATGAGGAAACTGTGTTTATTTATTACACATAACAGAAGCAAGAACAATGGTTGAATCAGTGTCATGGTACAAGTGCATAAGGACAATAATCATAAATGTATGTTATATGTCAATTCAAGGAAAACATTAGTTGATATGCTCATGACCTTTCATGCAATGGTTTTGGTTATCATGACTGATCCAACATGGATCATGATTGCATGCAAAAAATGGCAGTAAGGACAAGTTATAAATGACAGTTGGGCAGTCATGGTTGAGGAGATGTCTCATTTTGGAAGCCAAGGTCATAGTACAAGGTATGCTGCAAAATAGCCATGAGTATATATGCTACAAGATAGCCATGAAGGTTAGGACAATAATAATGAATGAGGCAACACAGGTTGATCAAAGGATTTTGGGGTAATAAAGAAAGGAAGTTGAACTCCATTTTCTCATGCATAAGTGAATGACACCAATGTCAAAGAAAGGAATGCCAAGAGACAAGCTCAAGTTGCACAAGGCTTTATTCAAGGCCTTCTCAATCAAACATTAGACAAGTAATGCTGCCATATCACCTTCAATGCATGATGTTTGAGGAAAAAGGAAAAAGGAAAAGACATTCAAGAAACATCAACTCTAGTTGACATAGATATGAGCATATCATGAATATGTCATTATAAGAAGTTTATGACAACACTGGAACCCTCATATGATGTGATCAATTCTAACGGGACAATCATGTGCATTGGCAGGAGCAAATGGCCTTCAAGGTAAGTCAACAATTCAATGCATAAATAATGGGCAGTGCATCAACAAAGTAAGTATGATACTAAGGTAGTAGTTGTGGAGCAACAACATCATGTAGAACAAGGAGTATTAAGTCTTCGCAGTGCTCTTGTAGCATTTTAATATGGGTATTAGGCCTAAAGACTTTCAATGAACATTAACGATGGTTTCTAGTTGTACACTTACCTGATGAAGGTCACCATTCTGATGCAAGAGGAAGAAACATATGCTCTATTTTGAAAGAATTTGTGACTTTCATGGTGATAGAAAGAAATTGTGCATTGTGAGTAGATGTTGGCAACCAGTCAGTGTTGCTGGTTTGTTTTGGATTACATGGTCTATGCATCATAACCTTGTATGAGAATTGGAGCAACAATTCAATCCAGAGGCACATGAGATGTCATTGTTAACATAGGCATTAAATATCATGCTTTCAACAATAAGTGATTGATGAGCAAAGATAAATCAAGGACAATGCTATTGATACATCATTAAAGGATAGTGACATTGCACCAGCAAAATGCTCTCTATGTGATCTCAGACAAGCTACAGAGCAGCCCTAAGAGGGTAAATGAGACTGCAATGCAATACTCTCATGAAGGTTGGAACAACAACAATGCATGCTGGAATCATGCTATAGCACACCAATATGAAATGCAAGTATATGGCAATCTTCTCTCATAAAGGAAAAGTGAGAAAGTGCATGGTGATGAAGATGAGTTCCACTGTGTTGTGTATTTCAAGTAAGGAAAAGAGGTTTGAGCTTTCAACCTTTGTCAATCATTGAAGTATAGGATGACAACTTGTAGAAGGGATAAGTAGGGGATGTGGCATGCATAAAGTGCAAGTAAATCATCATCCACATATGGGAAATGCATGAAAACAATCACCCAAATTTTATTGCAAAAAGAGAGCCCTACAAGCTATCATAAATGAAACATAGCAGCTATGCCTTTCTTAATGTTACGAAGAGTAACCAAGTAGCAGAAATTAATGGTGATAAAGGAGGAACAATGACTACAGCCTACAAGAGGCATCCAAGTAACAGTGGCATATAGATGACAACAACACATTCTTTCCTTGAGAGTGCTCATATGAGTGTTGTGTGAGGAAATCAACCCAACTGTGAGTTGGATGCAAGGTTATTTCCAGATATGATGAGAGAATTGGATTGCATAGTGAACAAGGAAGGAGTGGTGGGACATGGAAGGTACCATTGGAACTTGGATCAAGAGCTGAATAGTGAATGGAGGTCAGCTTGAATCCTCCATTAAAAAACAATGGGTTAAGGATACAGATAGGATTTCTTCATCTTGCAAGTGGGCAGAAAACAAAAAGAAGAAAAGCAAATGAGAGCCATTATTCATGTATGAAAAGAACAGTAAAAATGGTTTCATCTTCAGAGTTCAAATTTGATGTTCATAATGTCCATTATCATCATATACAAGAAATCCAGTTAAATTCCCATTAGATGACATATTATGTTGAAAATTGGGGCTTTTATTGTACCCATATTATGCAATATCATTTCCTCATGCTTTTGAACCAAATCTGAAAGTTGTTTTCAAATTGAAAACATACCCATCTGGGTGTATTACAAAATTTGTGAAAGAAAATGGCAGTATGAAAAATCTCTATAGGAATTCAAAAATGGAAAGCCATTTGTGTGTCATGACAGGTCGTGGTAGGAAGCTGGCCTTTTTCCTGCAAATGTGGAAAACCCACTTGGGGTTTCAACAAATGGTGCAAACATTGTTTATATTCTATAGAAAAGGTGAAAGAATTTGCAAATATAATCATTATTCTGCAAAAAAATGAGCTCTATTAAAAAAAAAAAATCCAGTGACCCATGTGGGTTTTTTACTAACAGTGGAAGAATTCAACAAATATACATACTACAGGAAACCCAAACAAGGGTTTTTCATAAAATGCAGAAATGAAGCAAAAAATCACAAATACAAGACCCAATTTACATAATGAGGGTCGAGCCACATTTTTGGATTTTCTTTTTCTATTTTCCAGATACCCGTCTGGGTTATTAACTTTATCAAGATTTATGAAAAAGAAGAAGGAAAATCAAAAGATAACATGAGGGTCTTTAGAAGTGAATGTCGAGCTACATAAAGACACTTTGTTCATGTTCATGGATGTGGCCAGTGATGCATTCCTTCAGGAAAACAACATAAACAATCAAAGGAGGTGTCCTTGTTATCAAATATAGAAAAGAAACAAGCATTTTATGCTTTATTCTTAAAGAGGAAACAAGAATCTGGGTCGTTTTGCACTGAATCAACAAGATGGAGTCGATTCAACTCACCTGAACTTTTTCCTCACAAATTTCTTACAAACTTGTAGGATTTTGCTTCCAATAAAGCTTCATTGAGTTCTCATTGGCGGTTGTTAGCAAATGAAACAAGAAAAATGAAGGATGAACAAGCAATATGGTCAGAAACAAGCCAAAAAAATGCTTCATAGCCGCGGCCTGTGAGTCAAAAACAGCCTCAAATATGTGAAAAAACACAACTTTTTCCAAGAAAACCAGTTTAGCTGCTATTACAAGCTTCCTTTCATCACAAAATGTCAAAAATTTGACAAAATCGGCCAAGATAGCACCATTTTCCTGTGTATTTCCAAACCCCACGGTGGCATGGAGTGTTCCATATTTTCCTTGACTGACAAAATGAAGCCTTTTCCCTCATGTCGGTATGTTTTGATAATTAGGGTTGACCCCTGTTTGATTTCGATGGGATTTTTTATCCCTTGTTTAAAAAAAATCAAACACATGGCAAATACAATGGGTCCAAAATAGGTATGTTATCACTTAGGTATTTTATGACTTAGTGATTTTCCCCTCTATGTCGACTCATTGCTAATTGTTTTAAAAATAACACACATGTTAAATGATGGGGTCGAAACATATAGTGTTTTCCCTTAGGCATTTTATGCCTTAGAAACTTTTCCCATTTTTCAAACTTTGCTAAGTGTGCAATGCAATATGTGGATGCCATGTGACCTATGTCTAATGCCTTGTTTGCCCAATGCCATGTGATTTAGAGTATGCTTTCCAAGTGACTTGGAGGTTGGCCATATTGGCCAAAGTGCTATAATGCCCTTTGCAAAGCAATGTATATGACATGTGTAGGTGAAATGCAGAATGTGGTGAGTTAGTAGTCCATGCCTTGGTGGCTTTTTTATAAAATTTTGGCATATCATTATATGTTTGCATTGATTTCCAATGTTGGAATATCATGTAAGTAATTTGAAAATCACTTTTAATTGTTTTTCAAATGCAAATGTAATACATTTTATATGGTGGGGCCCTTTAAATTGAGCTTAATTGTAAAGTGTTTTGATAAGTGGTGTTTTATAAATCACTTAACAAAATCACTATATTTATGCTTTAAAAGGCCATGTGTTTTCAAAAACACACATATTGCATGATGGGGAATGTGGTCAAAATTGTAAGAGGACCAATGATGACTTGCAAAAGTGTGGGAGGTGTGAGATATTATTTTGATTGATTTTGGTGAGGAGGGAGGCCAGCTGGGGGCATTTTTGTTACACTTTTGGGATGACTATTGACTTAGCTTGTTTTTTCTCCATGTAGAGGACATTTTAGAGACTTCTAGAAGGTTCTTTTGGGGCCATTTATGTTTTATCCAAGCGGGATCTTCTAGAAACACTTGTGTGGGGGTTTTGGATGTTTTGGCTTAAATATGTTGTTTAAGTCATTTTTGAGTTCTTTCTTTTTTAGCAGGAGGATAGCTTACTCTCTTGGAGTTATTTTTCATGAAGGTGCATTGTAACTCAGATAGACCTAATATATAGTAAGCACTTTGATTTAATAGATTGAAGCATTTTTACCTTTCCTCTTCATGTTTTGTGGTGTGTAATTAATGGTTGATTGGTCTGTTTTGTGAAAAGTCATTTTCCTTCCAAACTTGTCCCATGTTTCATGCATCCATTTGATAGAAAATGTATGTTTACAGGTTATAAACTGTGTTTTTTAGTAGTGTTATTGATTGTGAAATTTGTTTTTCCTTTTGAAAACACTATTATAGACCTCTTTATAAATTATTGATGTGAACTGCATTGGATAGGGAATTGTGTGAGTTAGCTTTGAAATATTAATTCGAGTGTGGAAGGCTATTAGCAAGTCTAGGTTTTTCTGGTGTATCACCTTATTTTATTTTCAGTATCAAGTTTAGTTTATGCAAACTCTTACCCTTATCTCAAAAGATCAAGTAGTTAGGTGGCATCAAAAGGGGAATCCAACCCTTATCACTGGAGGTCTGCTTTCAGACAGGTCACCCACAACTTGAAAGCAGTCCCATGTTAGTCCAAATCTGCTAAGTGCAATTAAAAAGCTTAGAAAACAAGGTGTAGATTTGATGCTCTAACAGTAACTCTTATATTTTCTTTATGGCTGAATAATATGACGGAGTATGGATGCTTTTGGAGGCTGGGTTTTTCCCTCTTGAGGGTTTTCCCAGGGTATATCTTGTGTCATCTTTAATGGGTATGTTGTCTATTCTTTTGCATGTGGATTTTGAGTACTTATTTGCATTGTTATCTTTTTTGGGTTATGTGGAAATTGTCATACAATGGCTGCAAGTTCCTTACAAGTGGTATCAGAGCTTTCATGGTTGAAGATTTTTTATTATAACCCTAGGTTGAGAAAATATTGCTTGAAATTTAAATCTATGCAATGGTTGAGAGAATGAAAGACATGGCAAAATATGAGGGTTTTTCAGGTGTTTTATTGCAAATCTAAGGGTTTTGGGTTTGTTGTTATGATGGGTTTGCATATTTGGGGTGTGAAAAAATTTGGCTAAAAAAGGTTTCTTGGTTGTGCATTTAAATGAGGGTTTTGTGGGGAAAATTTTACAAATGACCTCTTAGGACAAAACATACCTCATGGTTGAATTCATATTGGTCGAGAGATGAATTTTGATATATAATTTGCCATATTTTGAAGAAGCGGAATAAAATAATATTAAAAAAATAAAAAATAAAAAAATTGTCAAAATTTGTAAATCCTGCAAAAAAAAATGTACATATATATTAATGAAAATAAAACCAAAGAAAAGTTATTATTGGTTTTTAAAAAAAATATATATAACTTTTGGGGAGTATGGGTCCGTATATAACTTTTAGGGAGTATGGGTCCACAGATCCGTATCGGTCCTTGCATAGCTGCTATCACATCGCAGCCTGCTATACTTTGGTACTCCAACCATTAATATGATTTAACCACTGTAAATAAGATCATCGACATTTTTCAAAAGTGATTTACTTTGAATCATTTGAAGAAAATTAAAATGGAGGACTAAGTTTTAAAAGAAAACTAATATATGTAGTAAGTTTCTTTTTAAACCGACCACCATAACCCCTTCATTAATATTTGAAAGCCTATAATATTAAAAAAAAAATGGCCACTTTTAAAAGATTTAATATTTGAGTTTTATTTTTTGGAGAGGGACCCACCTGAATTTGCCTATATAATCTAATTTGAGCATTTTTATTCCAGGGGGCGTAACTTTCACCCATGTGCTTCGTTTATGCTCTTCTTGGACTCGTTGGAAAGCTGACTCAGTACTCTATGTTGTGGTACTAGTGTTTTTCTGATGTTTTATATTTTTGATAGTTTTTTGCTAGTTATAAGTCAGGTGTTTGTTTTGATCTTTGAGAGGCCATACTGGGTGCATATAGAGTTAGATTTTGGACTTCGAATAGTCAACTGAAAACTTGTTCAGAGCACTACACAATGGATCAGGTTTGGAGTTTTTTTGACATGATTTATTTGCTAATATTTAATCCTGAGATGTTTAAGGGTTATTTTGACTATGGTGATACTATGAGCTTATAGATTGTCAGATCTAGGAGATTTGATGTTAGATTCATTGTATGCTTAGTTGTACATTTTAGATTATTCTCATTTGACATGGTTATCAGTATTTGGTTGGATTTGTATGCTTCATTGTTGTATCTACAAGTTGTGTAGCATTGTAGGCAGTCTATACTTACTTGTTGCACCTATGACTTGGACATGGGTTGTCTATGCCCATAGATATTTCAGTGTTGATGCATTTTCAGTTTTGGTGGCTTGGTTTAGTCACTTGGTTTGTTGGTTTAGTTGTCATATTGAGGAGGTGAGATGGTATTACCAAGTATAGTCATGATATTAGACCTATTTAGTTGACTATGTTATGTAGATATGTGGAACACGATTGGGTTGAGTTGTTGGTACATTTGGTGGTGATCATAGTGTCATGGATGTTTCTTGTGCTTTAGAGACTTTGGCATGTCATGATGGTTCATGCAGGTGCATTGTTGGTGGTGTTGGATTGGATCCTGATTCATGTTTGTGGTGGTGTATCTTCTTGGTATGAGGATGATGGTTTAATTTTCCTTCTTTGTTGGGGAGCTCATGTTGCATTTGAGTTCTTTGATTGTGTGAGGGCCTTTGGTTGATCTTCATTAGGATATTTTTATCACAATGTCATGATAGCTTGTTACATTCATTGGTTTATACACTTTCAGTGGGAGTTTTTGATAGTGATGGATTGGAAATGATGGATATGTTTATGATGGTTTGGCAGTTGTAGGTATCTTCTTCGATTGGAGATCTTGGTTTCACGTGCATGTTGCTAATATTGTAGTTGAGTGTGTGCAGACTTGGATGATCTTCATGGAGAGGATGGTAGTCAGGATGCCATGTGTAGCTTGTACCACAGTTTAGTGGGAGTTGTTGGTAGTGACATGGAAGCATCATTGGTATGATTATCTTCATGTGATTGGGGATATGTTTTCTTAGTTTAGAGTGTTTGTAATTATGTCATTGTTTACTCTTGATGCACGCTTAGAGTTTGGAATTTTACTTGTTCTCTTGAGACTAGGATGTTTATATATATGTTATGGTGCATGTGATCTCCTAGGAGGAGATGGTTAGATCATGTTGTCATTTTTATGTTCCTAATTCATGATTGGAGCTTTGACATTGATCATGGCGGTTCTCTTTGTATTGGGTACATTGATCATTTGCTTGATTACTTCATGATGGTGCTATGTTGAATTTGGATTTTGGAATGGATTGAATGGTTACAGTTACTCATGGATACTTGGAGACTTAGGTGATGGTTGGATTTCTCTTGTTATTACAAACTTTTTCTTGAGAAGGTTACTCTTTGGAGGTTTCAGCAAGAAGACCGAGGAGCTTTCACCTAGATATGGACATGAATTCATCATAGACCAATAGAGGAGATTATTCTTGGAGTGAGTCATGATGACTTGGTTATCCTGGAGGAGCATTCTCATTCCCCACTCTTGGTCTACTCGGTAGTTTATGGTTTGAGAGGTATTTGCCAATTATATCTTTCAAATGTGTTATGTTTTGTGCTTTGATTCTCATGGGATTAAGTTGATTCATGGTGATTGATTATGGGTACTCATTTGAGGATTGTTTAGCATGATTTTATATGCTTTATCTTTCATAGATATGGATCTTGAGCTATGGATAGTTAGTTCTGGAGGAATCATTTGAGGGATGTTATAGCATGGTTATCTCCTTGTGCATTTGAGTTTATGACATCATTCTTTGATGAGGATTGTTAGGAGATGGTTTATGGGCTGATTTACAGTATTGGGGATGGTTTCTATGAGTTTGATCTTCTTGATTAGAGAAGCTTACATCCATGTTGGCATTGTTACATTGATTCATATGTTGTACTTGATCTATGAAGTTGAGTGTATGGATGTTGTTGAGGCTTTTCATTTGGGGTTTCTAGGAGATCATACTTGTCACAACATTACACTTTTGAGATGTTGGTAGGAGTACATGTTATGGTTTACAGGTTTCTCTCTTCATGGTTTCTCCTTGGATGTTCATGTACATGTTCTTTTGGGAGGATGGTGACAACATGTTATTAGAGATTATGCAGCTTCTTGGGTTGTATGTGTGGATCATTATTATTGTTCTTGGTACTTCATGTTTTTATTTACTTATCACACCTTGATATAGTGTTGATTTATAGACTTGATATGCTTTGACATTACCTATGCAGTGGGATTTCTTAGATATGTATGTTCTTCATTGAAAAATTTTATACAGGGAGCTTGGTTACAGTTTACAAGTTGCATATGTTCTTGGCATGAGTTTACTGGTGTATCAATACCTTGGAGGTATGGATGGTTGGATGTATTAGCATGTGTTGTGGATGTTATTTTTGATCATGTGGGTTTTTCAGTTGACAATAGCTTGGTTAGATCCTTTGTTATCACTTGGATTTGATGCTTGTGCTCATGGATTGGTGCATCTTCACCTTGGAATGTTCCTTTTCTTCCATAGGTGGAACGTTGGAGGATGAGAGGAGTTCTTGCTTGAGATGGTGGTCACTTTGTTTTTATTGCAGGTATCTTGATGGATCACAAGAGCATGTTGGAGATTCATGTGGTTTCATTGATGGCTATGATGATGTATTTCATTCATTGATCCCTTATGCAATGTATACAACAAGTGGGAGAATGTTGGGATATGGTGTTGTACACCATTGCATAGATTGATTTATTATAATGTTGTAATTAAATAATTATTTAGTTGTGATGCACCTTGGTGGTGTGGTTAATCACACTAGATAATTATTTGAGGACCCACTTATGTTGTATTGTAACATTGTATTATTATTATTTGTGTTGGAGACATGATAATAATTTAATATTGGTTAAATATTAAATAATGTGATGTCTTAGTACCCAATATTAAATAAGGGGTTAGTGGTTTTGTATTCACATGGTTTTATGGTACATGGTTTCACCTTACCACTAGTTGTATTTTGTGTGAGCTTGTGTCTATAAAAGCAAACACATGTGTAGTGGTTTAGGTTGGCTAAGTAGTTTGGCTGCCATTTTTGAGTCTTCTTGTGGAGTGCATTTTTGAAGCATGGCATGGGATGTGTGGATTCATGCTTGGAAACATGGGAATGCATTGGAGGACTTGATGCTTCAAAGGTGTTCATTGTAACTCTTGTATTTTCTTTATGGATGAATAATATGATGGAGTATGGATGCTTTTGAAGGCTAGATTTTTCCCTCTTGAGGGTTCTCCCAGAGTATATATTGTGTCATCTTTAATGGGTATGTTGTCTATTCTCTTGCATGTGGATTCTCAGTACTTATTTGCATTGTTATCTCTTTTGGGTTATGTGGAAATTTCCATACAATGGCTGCAAGTTTCTTACAAAGAGAAGTGAAGAGGGGAGATAGAGAGGAGTAGATAGTGGTGTAGGGGCACCCTTGGTGTGCACCTTGGGCATGTTGAATTTTTATTTTTTTTGTTATTTTTGTGTTGGTTTCATGTCAATAAGGTCCTTTGAGACCATTTTAAGGAATTTGGAGTTATTTTTGGTCCTTGGTTACAAGGTAGGAAAAATTTGTCAAATTGCTCAACAAAAGTTGTCATTATTGTCATGCAATTTTGTAAAAGCTTGTTAAAAGGTAGTTGGGATCAGTTGGAAGGTAGGTATGCATTGTAAAAGAATAAATAGGCCTTGTAATCATGAATTAGAAGGTTGAATGAGAAGTTTCCATTCTTACACGTCCAAACTGTGTTTCTTTGCATTAACTGTCAATTTTGTCATGTTGTACGAATGGGTACCTTGTTGTACGACCTAGATATTATTTGAATAAAGTGAAGGGATCTCTTAAATTTACAATGCTTTTGGTTTGATTAAAATCCATCAAGGTTTGCATGAGCTATCACCATTTTTGTGGAAGCAGTCACAAACCCTACCTAGGGTTCTAGTCAACAAATAAAATGCTATACTTCGAGTTTTCTTCGTGATAGAATGCTAAAATCTTGTGGAAATTTTTTTCTTGGTGTGTTCAATAACCTTGCAAGATTTGGAGTCTTGATTTGTATGTGTGTGAGATATTTCTCTAACAATCTAATTCACAAACTCCTTGGGACAATCAATAAACCCTCCATGATGACTGTTTGGTAAATCCCTTGCACTATTTCATCAAATCCTAGACAGGGAATGTTGTTCTATGTTGTTAGGGCCTATGCAAGTTAGGGATCCAGTTGGAGAATTAGTTTCCTTCATTTTTTTCCCTTTGCACCATGTGTATGTAAATGCCTCATTATCTTGAGGTCACCCATGATTGAATTTTTCCACATCATTAAAGGATTGGTGAGTTTTGGATGTTAGGGGGTCTACATACCATTACATCCCTACCCAATGGAGATTATCTTCCTTGGTTATCTTGTATCCTTGTTGCCGATGTTGAGAAGAATTCCTAGAATTCCCAAGTGACTGTTTAGAGGAAGAATGTTTGGAAAGCTAAACAAATGTGTTGGGAAGGATTGAGACATTGTTGCCCCACTATTCCATGCTGCTCTACCTTGGTGTTGATGTGTTTTCCATCCATGGATGCCCTTTAGACTAGAGTTCCAATGGTGACAAGGTGTACTAAGAAGCCCATTGAGGTGCTTTCAATGAAACCTATGCAAGGAGTGTATTGAAACATTCAAGTTGTGTTGAGATCTGCCCCTGCTCTACATCATTTTTTTAGTATCAGAGCCAATAAAGATGCCTCCAAGAGTGAATCTAGTTGCTAGAGAGGTGAAGGAGATAAAGGAGAAACTTGCAAGAGAGATGAGGGAGATGAGGGCCATCTTTGAAGCCAGACTTGCAACAGTTGAGACCAACTAGAAAAGAGGAGTGGTCACAGGGGATTTGAGTGACTGAGAAGATGAAGAAGAAGTGGGTGAAGATACACCACAAGGAGAAGATGAAGAGGAAAGAAATTTTGAAGAAAAGAGGTTGGAGAGGTTGCTAAATACAATAAAGAATGATGGTTCCAAGATCAAAATGGAACTCCTTGTTTATGCAGGAAGTCTGAATGGAGAAGAAATCTTAGATTGGATAGGAGAACTTGACAAGTATTTTGAGTTTGAGGAGATACTTGAGGGGAAACAAGTGAAATTGGTGAGAAAAAAATTGAAGGGCCATGCATACCTTTGGTGGGACTATGTGCAAGATGAGAGAAGGAAGAAAGACAAGGAAAATATCATATTTGTTGCAAAATTGAAAGGTAAATTCTTACCTAGTGATTATGCCATTCAGTTGTATAGAAGGTTGCAAAATTTGAAGCAGAAGGACATAGATATGAAGACATATATAGAAGAGTTCTATAAACTAAGCATTAGATCAGGCCACATGGAAGAAGATAGTTGCAAGGTACTTGAATGGGTTAAAGTATAGCCTTCAAGATGAGTTAAGTCTCACAAGTCCAAGAATAGTAGAAGAATGTTATCAATTGGCCATAAAGGCTAAAGACAAGTTGAGGAGGAGACAAGAAAAGAAAAGTAGGGATAGAGGAAGGAATTTAAAAGGAAGAGGGTATTTGATGATTTAGGACAACCACATGGGAGTCAAGGAGAGAAAAGCAATACCCAAGAACAAGTAGCAAATTCAAGAGGCGGTTTTAGGGGAAGAAGATCAAATTTTAGGGTCAGATTTGGGAGTAGAGGAGGATCAAGTGGATTCATTGGGAAATGTTATAAATGCACCAAATTTGTAGGCCACCAAACATGACAATGCACTGAAGAATAGTCATCTACTTCTTTTGGAGGTGAAAGGAGGAATCAAATTGCACAAGGTGAGGATGATAAAAGTGTTAATTCTCCATCATTCAATGTTGATCCAAAAGTTGGGGAGTCCTTGTTGATGAGAACAACCCTGATCAAAGTTCCCATGGAGAAGGAACCACCACAGAGAAATTCACTCTTCAAGACTACATGCAAATGCCAAGATAAATGTTGTAAAGTTCTTATTGATTCTGGTAGTACTAATAATTTGGTTTCTATTGAAATGGTGGAGAAGTTAAAGTTAAAAAGATTGGCTCATGCAACTCCATACAAGGTTTCTTGGTTAAACAAAGGGAAACAAGTGTTAGTGAATGAGAAAAGTTGGGTATAATTCCATATAGGGGGTTATAAGGACAAGGTCTTGTGTGACATCATCTCTATGGATGTTTGTCATGTACTCCTTGGTAGACCATGGGAATATGATAGAAATTCCAAACATGGTGGTAGAAAGAGCACATATGTCATATAAAAGGATGGGGTTTCTTACACACTCACACCTTTGAAAGAGGAAAACCAAGAACCACAAGTGTGACCTAGTGCCATGTTGGTAGGTGAGAAGGAGTTTGTACAATCCATAGACAAGGAAGAAAAGAGCCTTGCAATCATAGCCAAACCTAAATTTATTGCAACAACAGTAAGGATGGATGAGTTGCCTTGGGAGATCCAAAATTTTCTCAAGGAACATGTGGATATAGTGGTGGATGACATTCCCAAGAGAGGTCTTAGTCCTCATGTAGAGTTTCTAGAATGGGAAGACAAACCTTTCAATTTAGTTGGAGATGCTAAGTCTTTGTAATTGGAACATAAAGATGCAACCCAAGTTATATTTCAATTGTTTGAGAAATTTGGTGAATGCAATGAGTGCAAACCAATGCAAGGTGGTGTGACTGATATGAATGGAGAAGGGAAGAAGTTATTTCACTGTGTACATTCCCTGGAGAAGGAAACACTAAACCTTGTAGTTTTGGAAGACAACAAGAGGAGACATAATGCTCTCATTGTGATTGCACAGATGAGTAATACAGTCTCGATTATGGAACTCCAACTAGTGGATAGGAGAATTGATGCAACAATATTGCAAGGGACAGTCAGAGTTACAGATCATGCAATAGGTTCAAGGAAACCTAAAGTCAGGATGAAACAAGGTTTAGAGCAAAGGATTGCTGAAATTCCTTTGGACAATTCTGAAGATGTGTAACGCCCCGCCACACAACCCTAGGGGAAGTTGCAATTTACTACACAAACAAACTAATTTATTTTTTTTTAAATAAAATAAGAACAATTAACCAGCAAGTTCACTAACCATTGCCAACCAATCCCCTAAGGTTACGAGACTGAGTTACTTAAACCCAAACAAGAAACATGAAATAACCATATCATTTAATTACTTAACAATTAAGTTCACATACATTCCAAATAAGATTAATTCCTTCAAGAATCATAAATACCACATGATTTCAAATAATAGTTAATTTACAATAAGATTACAACGCTCATTCCCCAAATGAGATAAATCCAATAATCATGATTACATATTACAAATTCCACCTCGATAACAAATGAGGGGTAATGAAATACAATATACAACTGAAAGGATAAAGCATGACATGAAACTGGATCCCACGAGCTCTCCAACTGGAAATATCGTCCACACGAACAAGAAGACGACCCAATGAAATAAGGTGCACGTTCCACCCAACCATTTGATACCTAAAGGCTCACCCCCCGTGCTAGGAGATAGTAACCAAGAATCCAACACAAGACCATCTACCACTAGACACAGGCTAAAACATAAACTGAACTGAAACAACTACAACCACAATATCACTTAACACAAAGTTACAGTGCTTCCAGAGAACAAGGTTTATGAACATCATCTGTACACCACACAATATCTGACTGATTGCTGACGTAGGAAGAGTGTCATACATAAATTGCCATGAGTTACCCTAGCTCAACCTTCCTAGGCTACCGAACCCCCATCTTGGGTTACCCTGGCTTGCCTCTACCGGCCGCCGGACCCTCATGCAAAACTATGTGTCTCATCTCATCTCGAGCCTTAACAAATGCTTGCTTCATGAGAGAGGCATTCATTATCTTTATTAGTGTGAAAGTGCCCCATTAATTCTTTTAAATTATCACTGGATTAAACCCTAGGAGAGTTACCCTGGCGCCCCTTTGTGTGTTGGACCCCCACAAAGAGCCACTCTCCTAACGACAACATTCACGGTACAAAACCACAATCCAATGGGTAAACTAGATAAGACGTCCTCTCCAATCCAAGGAGGCAACGTATAACAAACCCACTCCAAACACTTGGAGGAATACGAAATACAAAGTCCACTCCTTCCAAAGGAGGTACATACCACAAAACCACTCCTAAACTCAAGGAGGGCACAAACCATTCCCGTTCGTGAAGACCGGGTACAACAACATAATACAACTCTACACAATTCCCAAGGCGATTCACAAATTGAACCACTACAAGAAACATCCCAACCTAAAGACCTCTGGAAGACTTACATAAACAAATCACCCCATTTTCCCAACAATGACAATAAGAGAAAACACATAACGAAGACACTTCTGGCAATTAAATAACCTACTTTAGGATTTCCTAAATCCAACAACGCAAAGTTACATTGCATGTAACCATAAAAATAATTAACTTTATTGCAAACACTCAAGAGTAAATAGATTACATGAATAACATTGAGGAATTTAAATCTAATAATTTAATTCCATGCTTTCTTGATTATACATAATAATCAAAATAAAATTTATAAATAAAGATATTTGATTATAAAATCAACTTTTAAATAAAACATTTGATTAGAAAATCAATTTTATTCCATCTAGATAATGAAATAACCACATTAAAATAGTTCATATTTTAAACCAAACGAATATATATTAAATATATATATGAAAATATATACTTAATATATGTATACAAATATACACCTATCTATTTAAATAAATATTTAAAACACCCATTTAAATTCCAAATTCAAAATATATAAAAATAAATACTATACAGGTTAATTAATTTTATATATATATATATACAAATATATATATACATATATATTTATATAATATATATTATATAATATATACATATATATAATATTTATATATTATAATATATATATATATAAATTACAAACATAAAACATAAAAAGAAAAGCCCCCTGCTTCCCACGCAGCCCCTGCTGCTACAAGGGTTACGCCCCTGCTGGGGGTGGTTGTGGTGGCAGCGACGCTGCCTCCACAGCTGCCTCCCATGGGGGCGGTGGTGGAGCAGCCCCAACCTTCCCCTTGGGAATAAAAAAAACAATAATTTTATTTTTATTTATAAACTTTAAAATTAAACCCCCCCCCCTGCAACACAGTTCCATTGAATAAAAAAAAACTTCACACAAAAATTTCTTATAAGAAAATAAATTTAAAAACATAAACAATATATGAGTATATATATATATATACACTTCATATATATATATATATATATATATATATATATATATATATATATATATATATATTCCCTTATAAAATCAGATTGGACAAATTTTCTTGAGGAGAAAACTCAGAAAAAAGAATTTTAAACACAAAATCATGATAAAATTTTTTGGGTTTTGAACTTTTTCATTGTTTCCTTTCAAATTTATTTTGCTAAAGTTGAAGATTTCTATTGCAAGTTTTAAAACAAATTCTCATGGGTTTCCATTGTAATTTCAATCAGCATTTCAAAGATTTTACCAACAGCATAATGAAAACTTGAAACTTATTTCAAAATGAAAACATAAATAAAGGAGGAACCTGGTTTTTCTCCAAAGCTTGAAGACTTTAACAATGGTGTTTTCAATTCCTCTTTGAATCCAGCTCAAGCAAGAATTTCAATTACCTTCACAAATCCAAGCAAAGCCACAGCCAAAAACTCCTTCTAAATTTATTGCAAAATTTGGGGAAACTTCCAATTTTTAAATTTAAAACAAATTTTTACTTTCTAATTCAAATCTCATGCATTTTTCAAAATTCTTTAAAACAAAAGAATACAATTTTTGCAAAGAATTTACTTTATCAATAATTTTCAAAAATGAAATTAAAAACACATTTTCATTTATTTATTTATTTATTTTAATTTAACTCTAACTATCCAAACATGATTTATACTTTTATTTTAATTAATCTAAATATACAATAATGCCAAAAAAATATCTCATTTAATATATCACCATCAATCTAATTAGTCAATAAACTCAATCTAATTTTATTAATTAAATCAAATCAATCAATAAATAAATAATGTTTCAACATTGCAACTAAATACATTTAAACATAATTTTAACTACACCCGCCATTTAATAACCTTTAAAATATGAAATTAAATAAATACCCAAGGTGAAATAGACCAAATTAAAACAACTAACTCGACAACAACCTGAAGACACACTATGACTAGGGTGATGACTTGACACGAAAAACCTAGCTACTATCTCCCAATCAATTACCGTGGGTCATTGGACACGCTCAAACCTGTGAACCAGGTGGAGTCGATGTCATGTACCTGTCAACCTGCGAACAAAGAGTACATTGAACATGCATAGATATATAATATGATCAAACACACCGTGAAGAGGAAATCTCAGAATCGTAGGGCACTCGCAAGCGAGTGATACAATCTCGTCCCCTTCACCAATACACAATTACTAACTGACGATTATAACATCAATAATATGATCACAAGCATAACACATCATTAAATCAAATATTTGTTAAATTAATCCAAAACATGCCATAAAGATAACATCATAGTAAAATACCATCACCTTAAAATATAATGTTTACATCGCTTAACAGATAGCGGCCAAAAGTAACCAAGTTCCAAATTCAAAGCATAAACAGAACAAAGCATTACAAAGAAAACACTGCCGATCCAAGCATCCAAAATGGAGGGGTGTTACAAGATGAATGTGAGCCATGGTTTTCTGAGTGCAGTTATGGTAGAGAAGAAACTTATGTTGGTGAATCATTTTTGGAACCTAACTTTATGGAGGTTCACGAGCATGGTCTACAAACACATGCACATGGAGCCATTCCTGATTGGGATCACAAATGCAAGCAAAGGGCAGATGGAAAAAGATGAGAGGTTGATTTCGAGATGGGAGATTTTGTTTTTGATTTGTACCCCTATAAAGGTGATCTCATTGCAGGTGGTGAAGTAGATTTTCCCTCATTCTCAAACATACTCAAGCATGTTTTCACTATTGTAGT
This sequence comes from Sequoia sempervirens, assembly GCA_007258455.2. Taxonomy (NCBI): domain Eukaryota; kingdom Viridiplantae; phylum Streptophyta; class Pinopsida; order Cupressales; family Cupressaceae; genus Sequoia; species Sequoia sempervirens. The sequence continues at coordinate 77,074,845 of VDFB02000007.1, forward strand.
CCTCCATTCAAGGGGACCTTAAATCTTTTTCTCCTTTGGGGAGTATGGTGCAGGGGCACCCTTGGTGTGCACCTTGGGCATATTTAATTTTGGATTTTTTTGTTATTTTTGTGTTGGTTTCATGTCAATAAGGTCCTTTGATACAATTTTAAGGAATTTGGAGTCATTTTGGGTCCTTGGTTACAAGGTAGGAAAAAGTTGTCATTATTGTCATGCAATTTTGCAAAAACTTGTTAAAAGGTAGTTGGGGTCAGTTGGGAGGTTGGGATGCATTGTAAAAGCATAAATAGGCCTTGTAATCATGAATCAAAAGGTTGAATGAAGTTTTGAATGAGAATTTTACATTCTTGCATGTCCAAATTGTGTTTTTTGCATTAAAATCCATCAAGATTTGTGTGAGATATCACCATTTTTGTGGAAGCAGTCACAAAACCTACCTAGGGTTCCAATCAAAAAATAAAATCCCATATCTCGAGTTTCCTTCATGATAGAATGCTAAAATCTTGTGGGAAATTCTATCTTGGGCATGTTCAATAACCTTGCAAGATTTGGAGTCTTGATTTGCATGTGTGTGAGAGATCTCTCTGACAGTCTGATTCAAATACTCCTTGGGACAATCAATAAACCCTCCATGATGACAGTTTGGTAAATACCTTGCACTATTTCATCAAATATTGGTTGGGGAATGTTGTTCTATGGTGTCAGGGCCTATGCAAGTCAGGGATCTAGTTGGAGAATTAGTTTCCTTCATTATTTTCCCTTTTCACCATGTGTATGTAAATGCCTCATTGTCTTGAGAAGGTCACCTATGATTGAATTTGTCCACAACATTAAAGAATTGGTGAGTTTTGGATGTTAGTAGGCCTACCTAAACCATTACATGTTTGTCCCATGGAGGTTATCTTCCTTGGTTATCTTGTAGCCTTGTTGCCAATGTTGACAAGAAGTCCTAGAATGACCAAGTGATTGTTTGGAGGAAGAACCTTTAGAAAGCTAAAAAAATGTGTTGGGAAGGATTGAGACATTGTTGCCCCACTGTTCCATGTTGCTCTACCTTGGTGTTGATGTGTTTTGCATCCATGGATTCCCTTTAGACTATATTTCCAATGGTGACAAGGTGTACTAAGAAGCCCCATGAGGTGCTTTCAATGAAAACTATGCAAGGAGTGTATTGAAACATTCAAGTTGTGTTGAGATATGCTCCTGCTCTGCATTAGATAGGGAAGGAGGGAGGGAGAGGTAGATAGAGAGGTAGGGTGGGAGGGATATAAGGAGAGGTAGTTAGACAGAGACATAGATGTATATGGGAGATAAAGTGAAGTAGAAACAAAGAGAGAGAAAGAGACCTAAGATTGGAGGGATAGAGGGAGAGATAGGTAGAGAGATAGAAGGTGACCAAATTACTTCTCTTTATCTCCCATCTACATCTTCATCTTTGTATACCTACCTCTCCCTATATCCATCCCACCCTACCTCTCTATCTCTACCTTTCCTTTCCTCCCTCCCTCTCTAATTATCTTTATCTCCCCACTCTATTTATTTCTACCTATCTCACTCCATCCCTTATTCCCCTTCTCTCTCCCTTTTGATGTCTATATCTCTTTTCACCCTCTCTCCTATCTACCTTTGTCTCACCTTCCTACTCACACTCTCTCTCTACCTACTTCTCCCTCTATCTCTCCTACCCTACCTCTCTCATTACCTACCTCTCCTTTGCTCTCTCCCTCCTTCCCTCTCACTCTCTTTCTCTCCTTGTCTATCTCTCCCTCTCCCTCTCTATATACCTCTCTATCTCCTTCCCTCTCTACTTATCCCTACCTCCCCTCACTCTCTCTCCCTACATATCACTCTACCCCTCCCACCTTCCCCCCCCTCTCTCTCTCTCTCTCTCTCTCTCTCTCTCTCTCTCTCTTCCCTATATATCCCCTCACCCTCTATCCCTCCCACTTTACCTCTCCCTCCTTCTGTCTTCACTTCTCTTTATCCCCCATCTCCATCTTCCTCTCTTTCTACCTTCCTTTTCCTATATTTCTCCCACCCTAGCTCTCTATCTATACCTCTTGCTTCTTCCCTCCCTCTCTACTTCTCTCTATCTCCCCTCTCTGGCTCTCTCTCTAGGTACTTCTCACTCCATCCCTCCCTCTTTCCCATGTCTCTCCCTTTAGATATCTCTTTATACCTCTCTTCTCTCTCTCCTCTCTACCTCTTTAACCTTCCCTCTCTACTTTCTATCTCCACTCACCCTCTCTCTCTCTATAGAAAGGTAGAGAGGAAGATAGAGGGAGAGGGAGAGAATATATATAGATAAAGAGATGTAAAGGGAGAGATACAAACATAGAGAGCTAGGGAGTTATTAATAGAGATGAAGATATAGAGAGATATAGAGGAATATGGAGATAGAAAGATATATATGGTAAGATAAAGTGATAGAGAGATAAATAGAGATAGAGAGAGAGAGAGGGAGGTAGGTGGAGATAAAGAGGAAGAGATAGAGATGTGGGAGATAGAGGAGGGAGGAAGAGTGGGAGATAGATAGATAGGGTGTAGATAGAGAGATAGAGGTAGAGAAAAGGAGAGAGATAGGTAGAGAGGTAGGTAGAGAAGAGGGGAGAGATATATCAATATATAGTGGAAGAGGGAAAGAGGGAGAGATAATGATAGAGGGAGATATAGATAGATAGATAGGGATATAGAGAGAGATAAAGAGATAGGGAGATAGAGGTAAATAAATATATGGATAGAAAGGGATAGAGAGAATGAATAAGAGAGAGTGGTAGAGATAATGAGCTATAGATAGATATAAAGAGATAGACAAAGAGATATAGATAGAGGGGAAAAGAGAGAGAGAAAGGATGTGATGGAGACAAGTAATAGAGATAGGGAGAGAGATATGGAGAGAGGGGTATAAACAAAGAGATAGATATAGGAAGGAATAAATAGGGTGTGTGTGTATATATGAGTGAGAGAGAGATATGGAGATAACTTGATGAAAAGAAAAATTATATAAATAGATAGAGGGAGGATATATATATATATATAGACAAAGAGAGAGAGAGAGAGAGAGAGAGAGAGAGATAACTTGGGAAAGATAGAGGGGAAGAGAAAGAGAAAGAGCTAGGTAGAGAGGGAGAGAGAGAGCCTACAAAGATATAGATAGAGGTAGAGTAAGGGAGAAGTCGAGAGATGGGTAAAGAGGTTAAATGAAGGAGAGGGGGAGAGAGGGAGAGATAGCTAAATAGATAGAGGGAGAGATACATACATATGTTCTCCTAGAGTTCAACTTGGGAAAAGGTGCACATAGGATCAAAGACAACAAGGAGGCCTTCTATGATGACTAAATTTTTTTTCTTACTCTCCTTAGTAATTTTTTTTTTTTTCATTATTTATTACTTCTTTAATGTTTCAAGTCATTTAGGATGATTATTGCAAAAAAACATGAAAAAAAGACTTTGCATGCAAGAATTATAAGCATTTAAAATATTAAAACTTGAGGAACTTAAAATGATTATAATTAATTTTTTGTGCTTAATTTATCAAAATAATATTATCCATTATGTATACCTCTGAATCACCTTTCCAACGCCTATAAAAAATCAAAGTTCCGATCAATAACGCAAAATTTATGCCCATTTTATTGAAGTGTGCTTTTTGGACTTTTCAAAACAGATATTCGTTTTGAGAAAAATGGATATCTATTTTGAAAATATAAAATTAATTAAAACACTTATTGAAAACAAATATCTGTTTTGGTTTCGTATTGCCAAACCAAATTCAAATTTTACCCGACCCATACAAAAAGTCAACAATTTTTTTCGTGATTTTGGTGAAGTAAAAACACGCTTTTTTTTTTCTCATTGCCACTTTTTGGACCCCCATGATCTTGCACATTCCCAGTTACGTTGGGAATTTGAAGGATTCATTACAACTACCCTCCATTGGGTATTCTATTACCTTAGAACTAAGTAATAAAGGTTGTGGAACGTAAATTTTCTTTATTCAAGATTAAATGCATGAAGGAACCGTAGGAGGGAATGGTTAAAATATCTTAGCTAAAATATAATTAATGTTTTATTTGGGAAGCTCCCTTATTAATATCTAAAGAAGGGAAAATTATTTGTGTTTAGCTAGTGTATGACTCAAGAACTTAGTTGAGAAAGTCAAACATTATCTAGGACATTTTATTCTTATGAGTTTTTGCTTGTAATTTTATAGAAATTGATGCAACTTGGTTGTAAGAGATAAAACTAAAATGTGTTAGATGAATTGATTTTAAAACCTAGAAATATAAAATATTTATATGCATATCAAAGGATATGAATGGAGAAGCTTATATCTAATAGTTTTCTTGAGGTTTATGAACTAAATTAAAATTATTTAATAGTTATAATGTTGCTTATGAATGATTCATAAATAGCCTTGAAAATAGGAGGTCCCTCACAATATGATGTATAAAACTAAAAACCATAGTGAACCTAGTCATGATAGGAAAAGGAAAGGAAACTCAGATTGAACATAGAAAAATAAATTCATTTTATACATCTTGTTAATAAATTATATTAGAGATAAATCAAATAAATAAAACCTAGTGAAACAAGAAGCATGGTGAAACCTGTAAACCACATTTTAATTTTAAAATAGATAGCTAAACTATGAATTCATTGATTTAGAATGAGATGTTGGATGAAAAAGAATATATATAGAAATGATTCTTTTTATTTAGCTAGGGAGAAATGAACCTTGCATAAGTAATTAAAATTTTTGTGTCTTAGAACACAAGGTTATAAAGTAATTAGAAATTATAAAATGTTGTAATATGTGTATACCTAGTAAACATTGTGTTGTACCTCAAGCTGTGATACATGGTATCCAACTTGGGATAAGGGTGGGGGTGGACAATACACACAACCCATCTATGCAAACCCTTGTAATGATCTTATATGTAAAAGCAATCAGTTGTGAATAGAGATGTTAAAATGTTGTGTGTTGAGGTATTCTTTCTAAAGGGTGTGTCACCTCCTGTGTAGTTTTGTTCTTGTGTTGTAATTGTGTTTCCCCTAGTGTCAGAACTCCCACTAGATGAGAGCACACTAGTGTAATTAGGAGATCAAAGATAAGCGACCTCCATTGGAATGTATGATTCTCCATGGATGTTTGTCCCCAATCTAGTTCCCCATACATCATAACCACCTTTGTTGCTTCATTGTACAAACCTACTATTTGATATTTGTATTCTATGGGTTGAGGATGAACCCTAATATGATAAGATATTGGGATTCGTTCCCACTTGTGATTGCAAACATTGGTATTATATAAATATGAGCATTAGAGATAGCCACCAGAGTTCAAGATATTTGATTGCACCATGGACTACTAGTATATGGGTAAAGCTTTATCAACTATGGACCATGGGTAATGTTTGAGATATACTTAAGTATGTTGACCATGAGATAAAGAACTTGGAATTTATGAGAAAAAATGAAAAGAAAAACTTCCAACACTAGCACACGATATTATATTGAAGTACATACAAAGAAATAATCTTTATGACTAAAGATAGAGTGATGTGGTGATGGCATTAACACTTTGACAACGTGATTGGGATGAATAATTTCATAGTAAAAATGACACCTTATTTGGATGTGAATAAAGGTTGAAAAAGTGATTAACATTCCGAAAGGATCAAAACTATTTTTGTCTTGGGAAACTACATATAACATTCATAAGTGATACTTCAAATGTTTGGATTCATGGGTTGCTTTTTTAGCACATTCCAAGTTGTGTGGAACCTATGCTTGTTTGATAGGATATTGCTTACTATGTTCTTTATGTGGTTTGAGACCACCATGATACTGCATACTATTATATTTATGTAGTTTGAGACCACTATTTCCCTCCTCACCTTAGGTTGCATTGGAAAAGTTACATGGTGTTTGTAATATGCAATTTTTTGATGAAATGTGAATTATTGATAAAAATTTTGTTGATGATTTCCTTTCTTATGTAATATGCCAACAGTATCGAATTTTAGGTTTTTGGGGCTACTTAGCCATTTTACATTTTGTGATGGTCCTTTTTGCCTCAAGGACTTATTTAGTTATATTTTCAATTGAAATTTTGTAATGTTGCTACTTTTGATTCTTACTTTTTACATTTTCTTTTATGAGACTTTTATTAAAATTTTGGTTATAATCTTACACTTGTGGGTTTGGGGCTTTCTTATTGTTACAACTGATAGTATGTGTGGTGTATTGTGACATGTGTAAGCTACCATATCTAGGAGGGGTCCTTGAAAAGTCATATAGGGGAGTAGATGTGCTGGGGAATTTTATTATGAAGATTGGGGTGTAAATGGGACTAATATGGGACGGTTACAATCCATTTCCCCCTAGTTCTATGCAAGTGTCTAATTTTGTAACTTCCTTTTGGAGGCTAATCCCCTTAAATAAATAAGGGGAAGGTACTAGGAAATGTATGGAGGGGTCCCCAGAAGGGGCCTTGAGACCATCTCTCTTAATGATTACTTGGTTCTATGGTACTTGTGATATTTGGCTTCCTTTGGATACATGATTACTTGGTTCTATGGTTCTTGTGATATTTGGCTTCCTTTAGATACATAATTACTTGGTTCTATGGTACTTGTGATATTTGGATTCCTTTAGATACATGATTACTTGGTTCTATGGTACTTGTGATATTTGGCTTTCTTTGGATACACAATTACATGGTTTCATGGCTACTCAGTTATTGGAAAAATGGTTCTACATATGCATAGTATTTTAGATGATAGAAGCCATAATGACATGGTTACATGATTGCTCAGAGATAATTAATGTCATTCTTCCTCATAAAACCCATTGTGTGATCCTCGTAGTGAATTATGTAGGGTTATTTATGAGGTGTGTGATTGATTGGGAGTGATCTGAATAGTCGTGATCTATGTGATATAAAATGGTGACTAATGAAAAGGAATTAAATATTTCCTTTAGACATGATAGAATACGAGATCATGATGATAGACGAGTAAAATATTTTATTAATGATACTTTTATATTAACTAATGAATGACGACTATTGAATTATTGAAATTATGTTAAATGATGAAAGAATTATAGTGGCTCTTGTATACATTTGTGTAACTTTAATCCTAAATGGTCATGATAATGAGATAAAAAATATGTGGTTAGTGTTGACACTTTGCATTATGAATTGGAGGAATAAAATTTTCTATTGTATGATCCTTGTGTCTAGTCTTATGCTTGTTCACCTTGTGGATAAAATTTTGTATTATGTGCATCCTGCCTATGGATTGATTATTTCACCAATCTAGTGAATGAGACCTTTTGTCTTAAAAAAACTTTTGCAATACCATGTTGAGATTATGTCCTTGTATCTTAGAGACTTCTAGGAGGAAGTCTAAGATAAGGGGAGGGGGATGTAAGGCCCCTCCTCATGTTCAACTATTCCAACTCCATTTTCTTTAAGTGTGTTCCATTATTGCTAGTTAGCTAGATTAAAATTGATGAATTGCGATCACATTGGTGAATTTGCTAGGTTTCTCTCTCACTCACACTCTTTTACTCTCTCTGTTTCTCATTCTTTAAAACTTGTCAAAAATGTATCGTTGATGTCAAGAAAGCATATTATTTATTTTATAAAATGTTTATATGAAAAACCCCTAGTTTAGATATGTAATTTCATGCTTTAAACACCATTGATGTTATCAAGTTCAATTGGATATGTTATGTACCTTCTAAATATTTTAATATAGCTTGTAAACCTAATATGAATTAGTATGCAACATCAAAACTAGAATGGTAACCATCCACTCTAGTTAAAGATTTGATGTGATATTATGAGGTTGATTTTATTTTAAGAAACTTCTTGCGAAAAATAAAATTAATCGAACAAGAAGTGAGAAATGAAGTTATATCTAGATTCAACTCAATAAATTGCTAATGTGTTGTGTCTTTTGGTGGGGATGTTGGTCATGAGCGAGATGGCGGCTTTTGATAATTCTTAGGTGGATATAAGGGGTGCATAGTAAATTAAATACATGTGCATATGAAGACAAAACTAGCCAAGCCAAAGGTGAACCACAAGTGAGTAAAGATGGTAAGTTATGCATACTTAATATCTTATTGATTTGCAATCCTCAATAATAAGGAATCATTCAATGATAGATTAGAAGAATAGATAAATGATGAATTCAATGCTTATGATTTTATTCCTCAAAAGGTAGATTCAAATTATATATATTGAAGATCATAAAACTTTATTTAGGTGAATTATCATCAACTATATTTTAAAAATTTAGATTGCAAAATAGGGTGATTATCTATGATGATCTAACCTTATGAATATATATTGGATATATTATTGTAATAACTGATATGCAAAAAAAATATTGTCAACGAATGAATATAGATAATCATCAAAACCCTAGTTCAAATACTTCACTTATTGAAGTTCTCAAAGTGTGACTTTGTGCCTAGAAAGTGAGGAAATTAAATGTTGTAGTTTAATGCTTGTGGGTCAAGTTTAATTTTATTATTTTGTGGCTTAATTGATTTGAAAACAAAGTGATTAGGATGTGTACATTGTGTTAGAGTTGGGAGTCTTGATTTTGCTTCAATTTCGGATTTTATTATAAAGAGGTTTTTGAAAGGGATTAAAGGGTCAATTTTCTTGGTTCTTGAGTAAAAATAGACCCCTAGGGTATATGTATCTATGGGGTAGGGGCTTATTAGACAAGTAACCTTGCCCATTGGTCATGATTTGACTCTTCAAAAGGTCCCTTGAAAGAAAATGACAAGATTTAAAGCATGGGGAGATAGGTGATGACTTGTCACCATCCAAACTCTCTTACCAAAGTTTGAAGGGTTATGACAAGCACATCCCTCTTACCTATCTCTCACACATGTGTGAGCACATGGGATGTATGCTACATTGTCTAGAGTTTTGGATGAGGAAAGTGTGTGAGTTGGAGGCCACATGTCACCCTCTCATTTGGTGAGGATGAGTGATATGACACTCCTTACTTACTTACTTATACATATTCTCAAGCTTGAGAAGGGGGTCTTGATTCATTTCTTGTTTTCATTTTTTTTTCTTTTGTAGGTTTTTGGGAGAGAGTTTGAGTTTAATAAGGAATAAAGAAGCTCTTGTAATGGAGTTGGAGAATAATGATGAAATTAGCTTGGAGGAGGAGGGGGGAGTTTAATCCCTACAAGCCATGTAGAGAGAGATAATTCCTATCCATATCCTATTATTTGCATATATTATTAAGTATGCTTCTTGTTGTGTATAAATTCATATTTATTGAATTTTTGTGATTATGGTTGTGTTCACTTTAGTAGATGGTTGTTTTGGGGAAAAATGAGGAACTTTGGGTATTCAATAAGTTTTCATTGGTGATATACTTATTCTTGGTTGTGTATGGGATGTGCTCTCTTAAATATTTGGGGTTTTGACGGTTCTCCTTGCTTGGGGGATGGCTAGAGCCTCTTAAGGATTGATGACACTATAATGGTAGGGTGGAGAGCAAGTTTCTCCCATTGGAATACTTCTATTGGAGTCTCATACTCTTATTCTTGAAGACGGTTGTACAACATTTCATCTCATTGGAGTTCTTGCTAAGAAGGTTGTTATTGTATGATAGAAGTGTAAGGATAAATTGTCATTTTTTTGTTATAACTCATCTTGTCTCCTTTTAGACAAAAGAAAAAAAAAATTAGTTCAACCTTGTATTTAAGGGCATGCATTGGTGTTATGTTTTTTGTATTGTTTACAAGAATGTAATACTATTGCTTGGAGGTTGAATATTTTCTTTGTAAGTTAATTTTTACATGAGCATAGTTGGATAAGTCTCTTTTAGATGACAATAAGAGATTAAAACTATGTAAAACAAAAAACTACAAAACTCTTGTCAACTAAAGAAACATTTGGTTAAAATATTAAATCTAATTTGTATTAAAAAAAGCTACTACTATATAAAGGTAGAAAAGGATAATGAAATTCATTGTCACAAAAATTGTGTTCATATTAATTCAAATTTATATATGCTCACACAAAATAGTCTGATTGAAAATAGATATGCAGTCATATCTATCATATCACTGTATTATTTTCTTTGTAAGTTAATGTTTACATGAGCATAGCTAGATAAGTCTCTTTCAAATGACAATAAGAGATTAAAACTATGTAAAACAAAATAACTACAAAAATCTTGTCAACTAAACAAAATATTAAATCTAATTTGTATTAAAAAAGTTACTACTCAGCTTTTATATAAAGGTAGAAAAGGATAATGGAATTCCTTGTCATAAATATCGTGTGCATATTAATTCATATTTATATATGTTCACATAAAATAATTTGATTGAAAATAGCTATACAATTATATTTGTCATATCTACTTTTAGATGTATAACACATTTAGATACATTTTTTAAAAAAGAGTTAAAATATATGGAAAACTATATATATTCTAGAAATACATGTAGCTGAAAATTCCAAATTTTACTTTTGATCTGAAAATACAAATTTCTTCAAATGTAAGAGCAACCCAGGTCATCAAATAGCATTACATATCTATTTCAAACATACCCAAAAAATTGGACGAACTTTGATAATTTTTTGTACTTGCAACCAACTCCTACAAGCTCCCAAAAATGGAAACCACACTTCCAAGGCTAAGTATAAATGCATAAAATTGACATAAAACTACTCCCAACCCTAGATGCCCTCCAAACATACATAAAATTTCTCCAAACCCTAGCGCCCAACAAAGAATGAGTCTCATGACCCCTAGTTAGGTACAGCCAACAAGGAAGGGAGAACAATCAACAATAAACTCTCCAATGTCTTCAAATATGTCTCTCTTGAATCAACAATGAATATCTTGGGCTCCAAAATCGAGATACAATAAACAACGAATTCCAACTATAATCCCTTTATGAAATCACCAAGTAATCCTCTAGATTGAGTCTTTCAACAATGTGGAGAATATTGCTTGTAAGGGATTTTTTCCTCACAAACCTTAAAGAAGAATCAACTCCAACAAAGAATACAAAAATACCAAGTCTAGCCTAAACCCAAAATGAGCTTCCAAAATGCATTTGTTTGGATCCCCAAAACCCACACCCCATTTAGCATTAAATGCACTTTAATTTTAAATGCTTCCTTATTTCTCCACATGAGGTATCCAACTTTAGGGAATGCTTTATTAAATTTAAAATGACCTCTTATATTTCCCAAAAGTATCCCTTCATAAAGTCACTTTATAATATTAAATAATGATAAAGTTAAATATTTAATTTAACTTTATAAAGTATTGTTATTTAAATTAAAATACTGGACCATATTAAAGATTTGGATACTAACATTAAATGCCTCCACCGACATAGCTAAAAATAGAAATGCTGACAATTGACCCTGTAGATGCCTGAAACTGACTTACTAAAAATAGTAAGTATAGAAGAAATCATCCAAAACCACTCCAAAAAGTGGTGTTCTACACATCTCACCCACCAGAGCTCAGTAAAATACCTGTCATTGCCAATTGTTGGATATAATTGTCTCCAAGGATTCCCTAACCTTAACTCATTAGCCTACGAGAATTCATTGAATAGGCTAACTATCCAACAAACTGAAGTGTCCTAGGAAGGGTACAATACACTTTTGATCAAAGTTTAATTTTAATTCAAGTGTCTTTCTAAACCCCCTCATTTGTTGGGTATTTGATAGGAAAGGTTTCCCACTTTATTAAGCAACAAGACTAAGTTTACCCCCTCTTATTTGTTTATTAATAGTAGGCCTAGGCACTACGATACATGTATAAACTGATATATATTTGAGAAATCAAACCTCTTAATTAATTTGAGTGACTTTGGGTTGCATAAAGCTATTGATATCTTAAAATCACCCTCTAGGGTAAATGTACACAATTTATGCTTAGTAGTAATTATAATATACATAATGGTAAATTTTAACGCACACAAATCTTTGTCAGACTTTGCTAAATGGTATTTAATTTGTATATAGAAGATATTGTTGGAGTAAGAGTCAACGTAAAACTTACACTAGAAGACAATATTTGAAGTTAGTAGTGGGTGTCATAACAAAGTGTTGGTACTCCAATTAAGTAAGGTGTAAACTAGTGCATCTATTTCATGAGAAGAATATAAGCCCCAATGGAACAACTTGAAAGCTTAGGAAGATATCAAAATAACATTTTCATTTACTCAATCCACAATTCTCACTCACTACTATATGTAGTCCCATAAATCCAAGGTAAAATGCAAGGTTACTATTGGTAACAATAAATCAATATTTTAGAAGGGGTATAAGAGAAGCATATTGGCATACATAGTTAAAAGAGAGTTCAAAGTAATATGTTGCAATGTCCCATGACTCTAGCATGTATTCTCCTTACAAAAATCAAGCAAGCACAAGTACAAAAGCAATAAATCGGCAATGACCCTTTATATAAGGCACCAAAAAAAAGCGCAAGGGAAACACTAGTAGGTCTTAGATCATTCTCTCTCTTCAAAGCAATAACCAATAGTGTAGAAACTTCATCCTTACAACATCTTATGTGGTGTCCCTCTTCCATTACCAACATAATAGTCACAATCTTTCTAGGTTCTACTAAAATTCCCAAAAGGGCCACAAATTTCTCAAGTCATCCCTCTTCTTAAAACTCTCTAGCTTTTTTTCACATGTATTAACCACTCAAAGTTAGCTTTGGCAGCTGCAACCTTATGTGAATTTACTATCCAATGTATTCAACGTTTAGCTCAAGCTATAAATATCAATAGTCTTGGCTAAAACAAAATATTAAAGCCTCTTAATCCAAACAAATCAATTGCACTTTGTTTACATTCCCTTAACATTAAATTGAAGATGTTTGAGTATAAGCCCTGATCTTTAAAACATGGCTTGAGGCTTCAATTAGTCTACCCTAGTAATATGAACACACCTAAACAAGCAAGATTGAATAGGATTTTTAGCATATGGAGAATAGACATGCCACCACCTCCAAATGCAACAACGACCCCCAAAATGGCATTCAATCGATTTTTTCTTCTTCCTAGATTCTTTTGAATTCAATGATTGTACCAACCACATAGTGACCATACCTCACAAATGTATGTGTTGCCCCAATGTCCTACTTTGACATGGTGTTCAAACGTGCTTAGATTTCCATATGTGTAGAGTGTATATTCATTTTAGAAATCTTGAAGTGCACACACACACATTGCTTGAATATCATGCTTGATAGAGGATTTATTTTGAACACTACTTTACCTTATCATACCTTTCTTTTCACCTCTATATGCAATTTTTATATTATCTTGAGCCTATGTAATGTCAATGATTAAAATATCCATTATATGTTGATAGTATTTTATATTTATGTATATGTTTATATATATTACACAATATTAACGTGTTTAAATTTAGATTGTTACTATAATGATAATATATAGTAATATATAATCATCTATATGAGGGTAAATTAAAGATTACATATTCAAGTGGATCTTCTATATACTGAACATATAAGATTGACATTGTAAGATCTCTCATGGACATAACAAAACTTAGGTTTCCCTTCATGCTTGAAGTATTTTGGTTCTAATAAACTTGACCAGCTAGATTTGATGTCGATATGATGCTTCCAAATACTCAAAGAGGGATTTCACCTTAATCTTGAAAGGGGCATCTCCTTAGTTTCAAAAAAAATCAATTTTCTAGTTCAACTACATTCCCATTCATTTCTACCGAATTTGGGTACTTAAATCCATGGGAGACACTATCTAAAGCTCAATAAAATAAAACTTGCAAAAAATTTCAATATTTTTTGCATGAATAGCCATTTTATTGAAACTTCTACCTTTCTTTAGTATTTGCAAAACATTTCTAACCAAGCACTACCTTGATCATGGAAAATTTCAATAGCTCTTCATCCACCCAATGCTCTTCAATGTTTGATAAGAAACCACACCAATAAATTTTTATAATTTTTGCATGAATAGGCCCTCAATTGAAGCTTTTACCTTTCTTTAGTTTTTGTAATACCTTTCTACCTAGCACTACTTTGATCATGGAAAATGTCAATAGCCCTTTATCCACCAAATTCTCTACAACAATTGATAAAAAATCCACTCCAAAAACTAGAGTTGATCAAAGTGGATTCACCATCAACGGTACCTACAATAATGCAAAGGCCATTCTCATCATATGTAGTAACTTTGAGAATGCTTCAACAGTATGTGGTACCCCAATGCATCTCCTAGTTTCTTAAAATAACACAAAGACCGCCCATAAATCTCCAACAAGTGTCACATATTCTCCAATAGTGGCACTAAGTGCTTTGCACAAGATTAGATATACCTACAATAACCATAATTTATTTGAACACTATGCAATCTACCATGGTTTAGCAAGCTCAAATACATCTCTAGGCCAAACTACAAAGTACAATATGCTGAAATTCTCACATCATTTGAAGCATCACTTTGCAACTTCAAACAATATGGTTGATGTGACAATCTAGATGGAACCCTTGAGGTTCACTACAAGCAAATAGTTACATTCCCCAACCACGGGGGGATGAGAAGTCATAGAAGGAAATGATTCCACTTCTATAGGAGACAATTCAACTTACCAATGACCTTTGCTCTCCTTGGCATGAATCTATTAACTTATATGGACATATATATGTATAATAGCTTATAAAATGTAATTAAATAAGCAGACAAATAGGTAGATAATAGTCATGCCTTTTTCATGGTTATGCCATGCAAAAATTGAATAGCTAAATAAAATTACATTCATTGTTTCAATTTGTTTGTTCTCTTTATCTTGCAATATTCTGTCTCATAAGCTTCCACACACAACACAAATTCATCTAGAGAGTTGTCCACCAAGATTCAACTTGGGCCCAAGATCAAGAGTATCACTCATTAGTTTACTTAGAACCATTGAAAACCCAGATTCCTACACATAAAAGCTAATTATTGAAAACCAAAATCAAAACACACAAGTTTCAAGGAATCAATGGTGAAGCTCCAAATGCAAACCCATGAGCTAAAAAAGGTGATAATAATGAGAAGTGAAGAATGACTTGTCAAGTCTCATCACTATCCCATTCTTCAAACACAAAGCATGAACTTGATGAAAGGGGGGACTATGACATGCTAACATTAGCAAGATTTGTTAGCTTGTTCTCTCTTTGTTTCTCTCTAAAGTAGTGTTTAAAGGTAGTTGATTCAAATGTCAAGAGATAAACTTGGAGATATTTTAGTCATTATGTTTATAATTATCTATGAATCACAATCAACTTGGAGGTAGCAAAAAGGGAAAGCTACCTTAACTCCATTTTTCACTCCCTTTGGAATAAAGAAAAACTATGTTACCGGGTTCTTCTATTTTTCCTAAAGAACCTGCTCTGAGAGTGTTTGGGTTCTGGTTCTTGCTGGGGCACATCTGGGAGCACCTAGGGAGCGCCTGGGCACCCCCGAGTTCCTTGTGGGTCTAGTGGGAACGGCCCGGGGGTGGCCAAGTGCTCCCAAACGTGTTCGGGAGAATCCAAATGCTCCCATGGAGTTTGAATGTCAAAAAGCACCAAAAAAAACAACATTTTTTTATACAACTAAAGTGCTAATAAAACCCTAAAATGCCTCCATAAGATGCATTCATCACTAATTCAACATTTCATTTCTCTAACAAACATATTTTTCCCTCCATTTTTCTCATTTTGAAGGTTGCTAGTTTTTTGAATGAGATCGATCAAGTGCAAAAGGAATCAAGGATAGATTGCACAAAGGAGATCTAATCACCTAAGGTATGCATTTTAACTCATTCTTTCAACTTTTTGAAGATTTTTTCAAGTTTTTTTTTTTCAATTTTTTTTAGAAAAGAAGAAATAAGATTTGCTATTTGTTTCAATGTGTTTTGGTGTTCATTTTGTAATTTGTTTCAATATTTTATATTTCTTAAAACAACAAAATAAAATTGCAAACTACTTCAAAGTTCAAATGGCTACAAGTTCAAGTTAAGTGGGTGTTGATAAAAAACAAAAGTTTAAAATTGATCAAGCATCTCCTTTATGGAATCATGTTACGATGGTTGAACAACTTCCAGGAGGTGGGGCATTTGTTTGGATTTGTGGTGAGTGCAGAGTCCAATTTAAGAGCTCGTATAGTTGAGTGAAAGCTCACTTATGTGCACAAGGTGGGAAAGGGATTAGAGTATGTGGAGGGTCAACTAAGAAGGGGTTGTCAAAGGAAAAAATTATGGAATACATTAATGCACAAGAAGAAGCTAATGTTATGTGTGAAAGAGGAAAATTAAAAAATTATCCTTTAGTAAAGAAAACAACGACTTTACCTATAGATTCAATATTGGCCTCTCAACATCCTTTCTTGGAGACAACCTCTATCCAAGTATAGAATACCCCACTCCTTCTCACAAAAGAGGGCCATTGGATAGGGAATTTCAAAATGAAGCAAGAGACATTGCAAAGGAAAACATTGCACGTTGCATTTATGCCAGTGGTCTTCCTTTCAACTTGGTGAGATCACAATTGGCATGATATGGTGTAGGCAATAAATACTACACCTTCTGGTTTCAAAGGTCCTAGGTATGAAAATTTGCACACCACTTTATTAGGAAAAGAAAAAAGTCATGTAGAGACATCACTCAAACCAATTAAGGATTCTTGGATTGAAATAGGAATGTAATTTACTTTTTAATTTTATGGATTTATATTTTAATGTGTTATTAACTTATGTTTTACATGATCCTAGGTTGCTAAGACCCGATTTGCATCACACAATCATTTTGAAATGACTTGTGAAGGTGTGAGAGGCATTGGGTGACATGATTATTAGAAACCAATGGAGTATTTGGAGGACATCAAGTTCAAAGAGGGTCCAGAAGGTCAAGTCATTGATCCTAGATGATGATTGGTGGGCTCGTGTGGAATATTTCTTGAGATTCACCAAGCCTATCGTGAGTATGATTAGGTTTGCGGATATAGATCAACCATGTTTGGGGGAAATCTATGATGGTATTGACTCCATGATAGAAAAAATAAAGGTGATAATAGCAAAAAAAGAGAATGACCCCCAAGAAACATTTTTTTAGAGTTGAAAAAACCATTCATCATCGTTGGGAAAAGATGATTACACCATTGCATCTCCTTCCATATGTATTATCTCCCAAATACTATAGTGCACATATACTTGCTTTGCTAGGGAGAACTCCACCATATAGAGATAGTGAAGTTGCTAATGGGTACAAGTGAGCATTCAAAAGACTCTTAGATCCATAAGTGGTGGGAAATGTTACGAAAGAGTTTGGCTTGTTCATCTTAGGACGAAATCATAGACTTTGTGCTCTTCAAGACCAATACAATGTAGATGCTTTTACATGGTGGTACCTCCATGGGCAAGATTTTATGTTCCTCCAACCTCTTGCAATCAAGATTCTATCACAAGTAATTTTTATTTTTATTATTTAACATTTGTATTGTAGACTTTAAGTTTAGTACTTACCATTCTTTAATTTATTTTGCATTTTTTTTTTAAAGTTATTTTGGTTTTCTCTCCAATTTCAACAGGTTGCAAGTTCTTCGGCTAAATGGAATTGGAGTACATACTCCTATATCCACTCAATGAAGCGTAACCGGTTGGCTGCAAAAAAAAAGCAGAAGACTTGGTTTATGTCCATTCCAACTTGTGTTTTCTATCACATAAGCAAGATGAGTACAAGGATGGTTCAATGAAGAATTGGGACATAACCCTTGAGTGTGCCAACTTGGATGCATCTATTGCAGAGCTTGCTAGAGTCACTATAGATGATGATGATGTTGAGAGTCTTGCACATGATTCACCTACTACGAGTGGCAATGCATTTTCTTGTGGTTCAAATGATGTTGAACCAATCGATGAATTTGATCTAGATCCTTTTGATGACTGATGAATAATTGTAATGTGTTTATTTGAATCATGACTAGAGAGACATATATGATAGATGAGTATGACATATATATTGGAATTTTGAACTATCAATTGGCATTTATCTTTATAGTTTATCACTAGTATTGATCAATGATTTTAGATTTAATGATAATTGATGATTGATGAAGTATCATAGTTCATACTATCAAATGTATTTTTGCATATATATATATAGTTGTACCCAAACGTACCGTACCCAAGGGAAAAAAATTGTCATACCGACATACCCGTATCTCGTACCCATGTGTTACACCCTGATTGTATAGCTACTACTGCATAGGGAAATGCACTGTAATGATTGAATCTTTTAGATGAATAAAACATGTTGTTCTTGTTATCGAATGAATGTGTCCTATTTAAATGATTGTCTCATTTGTCTGATACTTCTATTGATGTAATTCTTGAATAAATGTTGCATGTAAGTTATGGAATAATGTTTATTCTAACTTTTGAGATGTTTTATGTATACTGCTTTGTTTTGAGCATATGACTTTGTCATGTCATGATGTGCAGGAAAGAGGATCATTCCTCAAAAGAGGAGAGATATCACTCGGGGAGGAGCTTGGTCGGGTAAACAGTAACGAGAACCATCTAAGCACACACACACGTTCCTTAGATTAAGTAAGCTTAGTCAATTTGTGTGGGTAATAGATAAAGTCATCCATAGGCTATGTGTGCTTGTGTTAGGAGTCGTGTTTACTTCTATATGCATTTATAAATGATGTTTATCTATGTAACTATTTGTGGTTTTACGATTATGTGGATATTAATAATATTATATTATTATTGCCTGGTGACTTTACGTAAATATATATATATATGGGTTGCAGACTGGCTCACGATATATTGATATATTTGTTAAATATATATTTTTATATATGTAATTATATATTAAAGATTATATATAATATTATTATAGTTATATTAAAATATATATATTTAAAATACTCGGTATTTAAATATTTATATGTTTAATATATTTAAAAGGACTATAATAATATTATATAATAAAGTAAATAAGGGAATTACATTTTAATATTTTAAAACTTACTTGGAGTAATTATATATGAATAAATATTTAAAGTGTAAATATTTATAAACCCCAAAGTGGAAATATTTGTAAATATTTAAAAGAATAAATATTGAACTCAAAATTAATAAAGTTAAAAGATTTAAATCTTTTAACATGAGCAAGTTTATTAAAGTGGACTATTAAAAGAAGATAGTCGCTAGTCTTGAGCAAAATATAAGACTTCATAAAGTATCGAACCTTTTTCTTAACATAAGGAAAAAGAAAATATGAATCAAATATTTGGTGTAAACATTTGAAAAATAAACCAAAACACAACTGAGAGTTTTCCCGTGAATGGAAGAAAACTTCAACGCAACAAAAATGATGGAGGAAAATTTCAGCGCTGGATAATAGGAAATGCCAGCTAGTGGTTCTGTGCTGTAACAAGCTAAGACTTGACAAAATCGCAGCAAAATGAGTCATTTGTTTTCATGCGCCAGGCAGGACGTTTTTCCTGTAGGTGGCGATTTCTGAGTTTTAGGTTGAATTTTTCTGCTAATGCTGGCTCCAAGAGGGTCGATTCACTCCTTTTTGAGATGACATAGGGTTTATTTGCTTGCCAAGTGACATTTGACTGGGTCTAGGCGCCTTGTTGTCATTCTACATGCCCATAAAGAAGGAAATTGTTGCAATTACAGGCCTATAAATACTTTCCCAGCCATTCATTGAGGGATATCCTTGTGCAATTTGTTTCTTGCGAATTTGAGAGCTTCCTTGTCCATTGTCTAAGCTGTTGTGTGTTTTTCTGTTGCTGCATTATACCATTTTGTTGAGAGTGTGAGAATTAGAAGCTTTTACCAGCTGTTGTTAATTGACTGTGCTAAATCCCTTGTAGAAGAGTGAATTAACAACTTCTATTAGAGAAGTGTTAATTAAGAAGAGTGATTTGAAGGAGTCATCAACATTGAAAGAAAGTTTTTGCAAAGCAGCCATCTCCAATTGGGAATTCTGGAAGTTGTTGACGAAGCAGTGCTGGGAAAAGAGCTCATTATAACAGGCATGATATCTATTTAATAATTCTTGTTTGAATGCTGCTCTCTTTTATTCTTGAGTTTGATATTTGCAATAGAAAATCAGTAAGGTCTTGATGAACTTTCATTGCATTTAAAGACCAAAGTGTGAGGAATTTCATTGTATTCAAAGGGAAAATAAATAAGGAATACCAATGCAATTAAGGGTAAATGCTTAGGAAATTCAATGCATTTTTAATGGTAAAATAATAGAAGGATTTAAGGATAAAAGGGTTGTAAAAAGGGTAACAAATGTTTAAGAAGCTTAAGGGTAGCTTTACTTAATTTGCATTATTCAATGAAGGGTTTTTATGTGCATATGATTGAGTTTGCAATTTTGTATGATCTTTGTATATGGAGAATACGTAGAGTAATTAATACCTACTAGGAACGAAATGATGTCAAAACCAAGTATGGTCTCTAGCTTATGTTATTAGGTTAACTGTGACAAGCTACACTCCTAGGATAAAGATTTCCTAAATCAGGAGTTAGGATATTAGACACTTGTTGATTGACTCATTTCTTAGTAGACTGTTTGAGGTAGGAAGTCTGGGGTAAGCTGAACCCATTGAAGGACACAGCCTACGCACATAGTAAGGAAGCCTAAAGTCAAATCGGCCCTGAGTAGTGTTTATGATAGATGACCTTCATTCGAAGTACTGAATGAGAATACTTTGGCCAAAAGTAGTGAAAGGTACGACATCCACTTAGGTGAGAGATAGTTGAGACTACACTGTCAAGTTCATTGTGATCCCAGTACTGAGATTAGGAATAACAAGAGATCACGTAGGTGTAGGGGACCGCATTATAAGTTCGTGGTTGGTGAAAAGCCTAGGGATGTTTCTCCTCCACAAGCGGCCGATGTACCAAGATTTGAAAGGATGACTCGGGTAGACCTACTCTATTTGAAAAAGCTTACGAGCTATGTATGTAACTTCTATTACTTTTGAACTCTTATTTATATTTTCAATGAAAAGGGAATTCATGTGGAAATATATTGTAACTTGTATACATTTATCAATAAAGAAAGGAAAATTTTTATTGTAATGCCTTTGTTACTTATTATCTTTATATGATTGAAGTGGAATTTGAAAAAAAAAAATTACACAAGAGATAGGTCGTTACATGTGGTATCAGAGCTACGAGGTTCTGCACTGAAACCTATGAGCTCATTATGCAACAATGCGTAAACTTTATCAAAAGATAATGGTTGAAAAGTTTTTGTGCCAAAATGGCAAGAGAAAAAGAACTTATGGAAGTAAAAAGGAAAAATGAGATCCTTAGTAACTTATGAAAATTGGGACGAGTTAAGAATTATCCCTGGAGTAGGAACTCCAAAACCAACAACTTATGATATTACCTAAGATTGCAAAAGTTTATGCAATCAGGTTAGGATGAATAACTAGTTTATAACTTTATCCAATGAAATAGTTTTATGACTCCAAGGGAATTAAAAGGAAAGAGATAACCTTTTATAGTTGCAAACTATAGTTATAAAGAGTCGAATTTTTTTTGATTTGGTAAGAACAACTTGAGTCTATGAAATTTAGGAATGAAACAAGGGAATTAATGTCAGAGTTAGTACATTGGGGCGACAACGGAAATTGTCGGTTGAGGAACCACTAAAACCTAGGAAAAGATAGAGTAAGAGGCTGCACAGAATGTGGCAAGGTAATGTCCAGTATACCGAGAAATGAAGACTGGATGTCATCATTGGTAGCACATACATGTACTCTCTTTAGATTCCAGAGGAAAATGGTAGAACATAAGACAGATCAATCTGATTATGTTAGTAGAACTAACATAATGTTCTAAGTGGATAAACTCATCAAAGTAATCAACGTTTTTGGAAAACTTGACTTACAAGGTTTTGATTTTAAATAATATATTGTGGACAAGTAGTTGCTTAGAATCTTGAAAGGGTATTTCAGTTTAGAAAATAATGATAGGGTTGCATAAACCATGATCATACTTGAAACATTCAGTTGAGCGAATGTGCAAAATATTATAGTCATTAAGCGAAAGTGGTAAACCAAAACTTGCATGAAAATCTTGTGAATGTATGCTTATATGTTTTCCAAAATATAGTTAAAAGTTTAATTAGGCTAACTTGTATTAAACATTTAGGTTTAAGTAAACTTTTAAATCATGGTGAAAGTGTATGAGAGGATGAGAAATATTCCCGGAACAAGTCGTGAAGATGAACAAAGAACCACTAGTATGGAAGCAACACTGGACTTGATTTTGGCAAGATTAACCAGTCTGGAGAACGAAAGAGCGAAAGAAAAGTTGGAGAAGGAAATGAACATAGACAACAAGGAAGGTGAAAGTTCATCTCATAGACGAGGTGAAAACCACAACCATGAGAGAGAAAATTTTCCAACAAACTCTGCTGAAAGAAACAAGAAGATAATTTATACTGAGCTTTCTCGTGACATGAAAAAGATAATACCGTCAAAATTTGATGGTAGTGTAGGAGGTGATGAAGCTGAAATCTGGTTGGTCCAGATGGAAAAATAGTTTGAAATAAGGAACTATGATGAAGTAACTAAGGCATTGTGGGGAGCATACCAATTAGCAGGTGAAGCCTCTAATTAGTGGATTAACAAAAAGTTAGAACTTGACATAAGTTCTTGGAAACTGACTTGGGGGTATTTCATTGAGATTTTCTGCAAACGATGGTTGCCACGACTCTATTATGACCAAAAACTCTCTGACTTTCAAGAATTGAGGCAAGGGACCATGTCAGTCAACAAGTACTGGGAGAAGTTTACTTGGCTTCTTCGATATGTTCCTATCTATCATAAAGATGAACGATTCTGGATCAGGAAATTCATCTTGGGACTGAACAAAAATATTGGAGGTGAAGTCGATATGCATGGTCCAACCATAATGGACCTTGTGTATGAAAAAACCATTTAGCGGGAACAAAAGCTTAAGGAAGACTCCAATCAGTGTGAAGGAGAAGAGCAAAAGAAGGAAACTGAAGTCCCCGACAAGATTTCCCCCAAGAAGGAAGAATTTACACAAGATGCAACAAAGAAAAATGGGAAGAGATCTTGCTTCAATGAAAAGGAATTTAGAAGAGATTGGAAATAGAGACAACTTCGGGTATAATGACACTAGTAAAGCTAGTGAAGGTGATAATAAGACTAGGGAAATCATAGAGAAAAGAGGACCAAGAGCAGGATGCTTTATTTGTAAAGGTAATCATTATGAAAATGAATGCCCTAACAAAACTTCTAGTACCCAACATGGCAACTCACTGCCTACTCAAAAGGCCATGTTTCAGTAGAGGAAGCACACTGCCATGATTGATGGACAAGCTGATGTCCAAATTACACTGATCAAACATTCTTGAAACTTTCAAGAGTGTAGAATAAATGTAGAGTCATGTTTTTATACTTTTGAATAATACCTTAGTTCATCGGGGATGACGAATCATAAGGGGGGGAGTATGTTACACCCTGATTGTATAGCTACTACTTCATAGGGAAATGCACTATAATGATTGAATCTTTTAGATGAATAAAATATGTTGTTCTTGTTATCAAATGAATGTGTCGTATTTAAATGATTGTCTCATTTGTCTAATACTTCTATTGATGTAATTCTTGAATAAATGTTGCATGTAAGTTATGGAATAATATTTATTCTAACTTTTGAGATGTTTTATGTATACTACTTTGTTTTGAGCATGACTTTCGTTGTCGTGTCATGATGCGCAGGAAAGAGGATCATTCCTCTAGGAAGAGGAGAGATATCACTCGGGGAGGAGCTTGGTCAAGTAAAGAGTAATGAGAACCATCTGAGCTTACACACATGTTCCTTAGATTGAGTAAGATTAGTCAGTTTGTGTGGGTAATAGATAAGTCGTCCATAGGCTTATGTGTTTGCGTTAGGAGTCATGTTTACTTCTATATGAATTTATAAATGATGTTTATCTATGTAACTATTTGTGGTTTTACAATTATGTGGATATTAATAATATTATATTATTATTGCCTAGTGTTTTATGATTATGTGGATATTAATAATATTATATTATTATTGCCTGGTGACTTTACGTAAATATATATATATCGGGTTGCTGACTGGCTCATGATATATTGATATATTTGTTAAATATATATTTAATTATTTATTAATGATTATATATAATATTATTATAGTTATATTAAAATATATATATTTAAAATACTCGAGTATTTAAATATTTATTTAATATATTTAAAGACTACAATAATGTACCAATGATAAATAATTGTTTAAATATTTCAACTTATATGGTATATGAATAAATATTTAAATTAAATATTTATAAACTCCAAGTGAAAATATTTGTAAATATTTAAAAGAATAAATATTGAACTAAAAAATAATAAAGTTAAAAGATTTAAATCTTTTAACATGTGCAAGTTTATTAAAGTGGACTATTAAAAGAAGATAGTCGCTAGTCTTGAGCAAAACATGGAGACTTCATAAAGTATCAAACCTTTTTCTTAACATAGGGAAAAAGAAAATATGCATCAAATATTTGGTGGAAACATTTGAAAAATAAACCAAAACACAGCTGAGAGTTTTCCCGTGAATGAAAGAATGTTTCAACACAACAAAAATGATGGAGGAAAATTTCAGTGTTGGGTAATAGGGAATGCCAGCTAGAGGTTCTGTGTTGTAACAAGTTGAGACTTGACCAAAATCGTAGCAAAATGAGTCATTTGTTTGCCATGGGACATTTTCTATGGTAATGATTTAAGTTTAGGTTGAATTTTTACACTTTAATTGTTGTGACCTTTTCACATCGCTTGTTATGAGCGGGACTGATAATTTGCTAGTTTTTAGGGTTTTCTCCACTAGCGGTTTCCTTGGGGTCATCATTTGGGGGTTTTGATGAGTCTTTTGAGAGTCCTTGAGCTGGTAAAATAATCATGCTTGAATCAGTCAATGACTTATCATGGAAGTAACAGAAGGTCGAGGCGAGGGATCACAGATGATCGACGCTACTACTTTTTTAGAATATCTTTTTGCTTTTCTTTTCATTTTGGCATTTGGACAAGCGGGTTTCTATTTTAGGGTTTCAATTTTTCTTTTGATATGGTCGCGTTCCATCTTTAGAACCAAAAGTCAACCAAAAAATCAAAAAATAAAGCAAAAATCAAGAAAAGCATGGAAAAGCAAGGGAAAATCAAGCAAAAATCAGGAAAAGCATGAAGGAGCAATATGAAAATCAAAAAATGAGTCAAAAAATTAGATGAAAAGAATGCAAAAATCACTAAAAATTCAACCCAAAGGCGTGGAATCATGAGGTAAATTTTCCTAAGTTTGGAGAAATTTTCCCTTGCCATAGAGATGAGAGAATGTCCAACCATTAAGGAAGTCCGCCATAGAAAGAAGGGAAGGTGGAAAGGAAAAGTTGGCCATCAAGAGAGGAATGGAAAGACATTGGTGAAGTTCGCCCTTAATTTGAGGGACATGGCATGAGAGCAAGGAAGTCCGCCCTTGCCATAGAGGAAAGATGGCAAGACTTCTTGGAAGTCTGCCATAAAATGGCAAGACACCTCTAAAGTCCACCTAGCCTTAGGTAAAACATGTCAAGACATTAATAAAGTCTGCCCAAGCCTTAGGTGATGGATGGCAAGCCTTCTCCAAAGTCCGCCCTTAATTTGAGGGACATGGCATGAGAGCAAGGAAGTCCTCCCTTGCCATAGAGGAAAGATGGAAAGACACCTCCAAAGTCCGCCCAAGCCTTGGCAAGACATTTGTGAAGTCCGCCTAGCATGAGAAGAGGGAAAATTGAAAATTTTGGCTAAGTGTTTGATGCCTTGGAAGGAAAATTTGAAATTTGTCCAAGTATGGAGGCATGAGAAGAGGGAAAATGCGAATTTTGGCTAAGTATGAGAAGAAAGGCAAGTGTCAAGGAAGATGAAAAGTCCACCATGCCTTGATGAAGAATGGAATAAAATTGATGAAGTCCGCCTAGCATAAGAAGGGGGAAAAGATTGAAAATTCGCCTAAGTATGATGCCTAGGACAAAATTTATGAGGTCGACTAAGTGCACAGAGGAAAATGTATATGGCAAAGAGGCTAGAAAGTCCGCCCTAGGCCAAAAAGGTTAAAATTTTGCCTAAGTATCATGGAAATTGGCCTAGAAAAATGTTCAAACACATACTTTGCCTAGGGAAAATCGTCCAAGCAAGAGAAAAATTTGATGTCAGCATGAGAAAATGTGCCCGACACAATTTGAAGTCCGCCATGGTAGAAGAAAATGAGGATCTGGCGTAATATTTATTGGCAAGATGTCTAAAATTTCGACTTGGCTAGACGAAAATTGAAATAATTTGGAAAATAAATATTTGGCCAAGAAAAAAAAATTAAAATAGCCATGGGTCCAAAAATGAATGGGTTGGAAATAAATTAAATATTTTAACATTTTAATAATTTATTTCCATACTTAGAAATATAAAATGCCTTGGACAAAATAAAATTCGCCAAAGATGTATCGAAAGAAAATAAATTACGCCAAAAAAGAGAAAATCAAAATAATTAAATTAGCCATGGTCAAAACTTGGAAAATCAAATTTAATTGGACATTTAATGTTTTTTTTTCAAAATTTCGAAAATCAAAGATAAACATCTAGCAAAAATCGAATTTTGGAAAATCAAAGAGATTTGCTTGGATAAGCTCGCCATGGAGTTTTTTTCGAAAAAGAATGGAAACTTGCCTGTTTGAAGAGGAGAAAACAAATCGAAATCGAGAGAAAAAGATGTAGTTGCTAAAACAAATCGAATTCTTCAGCATTATAATGAGTTTCATCAACTCATTTTTCACAGACTCAGTTGAAGAGAAGTTAATCTCTCGAAATCGTAAGAAAGTTGAGACACAATCAATTCTTTTGTGA
This sequence comes from Sequoia sempervirens, assembly GCA_007258455.2. Classification (NCBI taxonomy): domain Eukaryota; kingdom Viridiplantae; phylum Streptophyta; class Pinopsida; order Cupressales; family Cupressaceae; genus Sequoia; species Sequoia sempervirens. The sequence goes on from VDFB02000007.1 coordinate 77,101,858, forward strand.
GAAAGATGGTTTCTGGAGGAGAACAATATTGTGCTGAAGAGGTGGTACTCAAAGTGAAGAATGTTTGAAAGTCAAACTTCTCAGCAAGACTGGCACGCTTTGACATTTGATTTTTGATTCAATTCTCGAAGTTTGAATCTGATTTGCAGCCAGAAGATTTTTCCTGAGGTTTGGAGTTCGATTGGATAAATTCATCAATTCTCCTTCTGTCTTTTTCATCCTGGCTAAGTTCTGGCTAAATTTCAATTAAATTCATTTACTTTCAGCTTGCTTTTTCACATAAGTTTAATATTTTGTAAATAAAAGTAATGTTCGAACACAGGCATAGGAAAATTATATTTTAAAGTCTTATTATTATTAGTATTTTCTTTATAATTAATGACCTGTTGGAATCCATGAAGAATATGGGTAATTTCACCAATAAGGAGGTACAACAAAATTGAAAATCTAACAAAATGGAAAAATGTTGCGAGACTAATACGGGACATGTCAGAGCTTAAATGAGTTCGAAGGTATGGACATGTTGGATTACTGACACCGATTGCCAGACGGATGGTGAAGAATGGAATTTTCCAAGCAGCCGGATTCCCGCCTGCAATAGACTGTGCTGAGTTGATGGTAGAATGTGCCATCCATTACAATGCTCAAGAAAAGACAAATTGTTACTCCTGATGGAAGGGTTCTGGCTCACCTTAGCAAAGTGGCAATACAGGAGGCGTTCGGCATCCCAACACATCCCCATACTGTCTACAAAACCAAGGAGGATGCCAAGAGATTGTATGATAGCTAGTCTAAATTGTGCGCTACAAATATTAATAAGGCATGGCTGGAGAAGCCTAGACCATCCACAAAGAAGATGCCTAAGAAGCCGCGCCAGACAGATTTTAAAGAAGATTATGGGCATATCATTCTGATGTTGAACAAGATAGCCAACAATCTGCAAGGTGCATATTTTGAAACATGGATGTATTGTTTTATAGATGAAATCACTTCTGGCGTGAAGATGTTCAACTAGTCCCGAATGATAAGCGACAATCTTCACGAGCAGCTAACCAATTTGGAAAAGACCAAGTCTTTTCATATGAGCTCGTACATTGTCTATTTGTTGGCTAGGACATAAATACTCAGGACTGATTTTCAAAGGCAAAGTTGGCAATGGGGAAAATGAACTCAAGTCTTATGATTGCTACCCGCAACTTCAGCTAAAGGAGAAATCTCATTTCAAGCGAGTGCACGATGCTTTCCTAATGTATATCACAAGAACACTTCAAGGAGGAATGAATCAAACGCTGAGTCACGAAGCAAAGAGTTTGATCAGTAGATATGGATCCTGGTTTATCTAGTTTCCAAAATTTACATATGTCAGGATCAAGGGATTCACTTGAAATCCTTACAAGTTGCCTATTTATCCAACAAATTGGATGATTTTGCTTGAAGTCCTAAGGCAGCTCGAAGAATACCAGAACATCCAAAGGCCAAGTAAGAAGGCGGCTGTTACTTTCCCTTTCTTTAAAGGGAATATGTCAGAGTCATGTCCGTCAGCACAAGCAGCCGAGAGCGCCAGGCTAGAAATCCAGTGGTACCCGTTCACAACTTATAAGTCCAGGGCCAATTTTGACCCGCATCATCATATTCGGACTGTGGATGGGAGAAGATACAAACACAGAGTGGAATTGGAGGACTTCTGGGTGAACGCCGCTGATGAGTATGAAGTCGGGAGAAGATTATGGTCTAGAGTGCCAGTGGACTTATGAGGGCAACCGAACTTTGTCGGGTGCCCGATCAGTTGCAGGACAATGGAAATTATGTCTAGTTGTGCTTCGAGGAGAACCGACCTCTTCCTTCTGTGAAGTGGTCAGAGCCTGAGCATTCAAACTTGGCTACATTGATGAGACCAGTAATTAAGTACTCTCAGCGGTGGGTCAACCATCAGGTCCAGGAGTTGAGGCAGAAAAGAATAACGCTCACGTATGATTTACTGAGTGAGACGGAGTCATACTACTCCAATGTCGACACATCCCATCATGATGATTTAGTTTAGATTGGCGAGAAAGAGGAAAGAAGTAGTTGCAAGCATGGAGCCTGTCTAGAAAAGACAGAAGATGGAGCCATCTCGTTCCGCAGCGTCTAGAAATATTGATGAGCTGGTGGCTACCGCAGACGAATCCTTGGCTGAGATGATGAGACCTTCTGCAGTTCAGAAAAAGGACGATGAACCAATCCAACTGGACGACGATGAGCCCCCATCTCCTACAGGCACAAAAGTACTGGGTTCGGATAATGAAATGGAAGTCCAAAATGATGACTTCGAAGAGGGAATGATTTCTGCCCTTAGAGGAGTCTTGGATATTCCAAATGAAGGGAATGTTTAGGAGGAAGATAGTATCGAGTAGCCTACCATTCCGGATTGGCTGAAGGAGAGGATGAAAATTCAGGCACCAGTTGAGGTCCAAGAAGAAGATGACACTGCAGATTTCTTGGCAAGGTTGGAACAGGTTGCTAATAAGAAACCTTCCAAGAAATTTTCTGCCATTCGGAGGACAAAGCCGACGTTAGTTCCACTTTTATTTTAATGTGGATCAAGCATACAGGATGGATATACAAGTCGTAACATACTCTAGACCTTGTCCTCAACAACAAAGGCGGAAGTGGAAAAATTAGACAATTCCATCTCAACTATCAGGGCAAGACTAGAAAGGAGTGGCGAAGAGTACAAAAGGGAGGTTGAGCGCCTGAAGGAGTATATACGGCATCTAACCCAACCACTCAATCAGGGTGATGCAGTAGCTCCTCTTCTCAATTCCTCGTAGGAGATGGCCAAGGATGTGGAAGAAGGGATGGTCACGGCCAAGGAGGCCCAGGAATGGATGGCAAGCAAGGGCACGGAAGCGGCTTTGTTCATGGAGAGATTGACGCTTGCTTACGGACAAACTTCTTCTTTCCTTTCCAAATTAGCTGACATGGCGGAAACTTGGGACAACCTCCCAGATATTCAGGAGAGGCTCATTCCATGCCTCAGAGTACTGAGGGGCGTTCCAAAGGAAGAATTGGTCGAGGGAAAGGTGATTGCTGCGGGAGCGGCTTATGATTTTCATCATTGGTTTTGGGCAATGACAATACGGAACGAGGTTCTGGAGAAGGCAAAGGCAGATGGGCTCAGAGTTGAGGAGCAAGTTAAAGAAATCCAGAGGAAGATTTATATGATAGCTACGGTCTGTTTGATCCGAGATTTGTCTAGAGAAAGCGACATGTTCTTTGGAGAGGATTGGCTTATAAGGTTTAGGAGGTTTTCTTCTCTACTACCGGACCAATTCTGAGACAGGATTTCACAAAAGTGGCGAACCTCTCGTCCATCCGAGATGATTTTGTGAGACAGGAAGCGGATTGGGAGAATACCTTCGCCAAATGTGTTGAGGATTTGGATGGGCTTGAATTCAAGATAAGCATGCTTCCGCCAGTCATGATGGAGGAATTCGTCACGATCGTGTCCAGATTAGTCGAGCACAATGCTGCCCAAGAAGATAGGGATGCCTTACCTTAAAGATAGCTCCAACTGCTTGTTCACTGCTTGTTTACTGGTTGTTAACTAATGATATTTCAAGCAACCCTAATTAGGGTTGAGTTGTATTAATCTTGGCCATTGATGTTGTTTTAATCTTGGCCTTTCATTTGATTATGAAAACTCTATTTAAACTTGTGATCTCTCACTTTCATTTGTGTGGAGACAGTGTATGAAATTGTTGCATTTAGACTATTTCCGATAATAAAAGCTCTTATGCATGATTTGCTTTGAACCACTTTTATTGTCAAGTAGTGAGCAAGGTTGCATAACTTCTTCTACCATAGATTAGAATTAGATTACAATTAAGTAGAATTTTCTTTGAATGCTTGTTAAGTGAATGCAAGATTGATCGTATAGATTAGGTGAAATATTGCTCATACTTTATTTGGATGGATGATTTTCATTCGATGCGTAAAGTTAGCCTGAGCTTGTGATTGTGGATGCTTAACTTTGGTCTTATTCGAGGCTTGAAAATTATAATCACACCCTTTCAAGATTGCACCCACTTTGCGTAGTTGTCCCAGGGAGGCAAAACAAAGCGTGGTTACTCCTTTCACCTGATCTTTACCGTCTCTTGAATTCCTAGGCATAGATTAGATCCTCTAAACCCTTATCTTTTTGCAACCTTTTTTTTTAGATCCAATCTCAAAGTCCCAATCGAAGAAGCTTTTAATGATAAATTCGTCTAAGTCCTGAACTTGTAAAGAATTCTTAAACATAAGTCCCTTTGTGTATTACTAGCAAATCACAACGCCCATTGAGCTTATCCACATGTCATGACCTGACGAAAGAAACCTTGGAGTCGCCATATGATCTTCTCGCAATCTTAGCATACGTGGTGACTTTGTTCAATAGAGGATAGAGTGTCTTTGGACATTTTATTCTGTGTGTTTAGTGGATGATAAAAACATACACCAACACTAATGTTGGCTCCAAGAGGGTTGATTCACTCCTTTTTGAGATGACATAGGGTTTATTTGCTTGCCAAGTGACATTTGACTAGGTCTGGGCGCCTTGTCATTCTACATGCCCATAAAGAAGGAACTTGTTGCAATTATGGGCCTATAAATACTTGCCCAACCATTCATTGATGGATATCCTTGTGCAATTTGTTTCTTGCGAATTTGAGAGCTTCCTTGTCCATTGTCTAAGCTGCTATGTGTTTTTCTGTTGCTGCATTATACCATTTTGTTGAGAGTGTGAGAATTAGAAGCTTTTACCAGTTGTTGTTAATTGACTGTGCTAAATCCCTTGTAGAAGAGTGAATTAACAACTTCTATTAAAGAAGTGTTAATTAAGAAGAGTGATTTGAAGGAGTCATCAACATTGAAAGAAAGTTTTTGCAAAGTAGCCATCTCCAATTGGGAATTCTGGAAGTTGCTAACGAAGCAGTGCTGGGAAAAGAGCTCATTATAACAGGCATGCTATCTATTTAATAATTCTTGTTTGAATGCTGCTCTCTTTTATTCTTGAGTTTGATATTTGCAATAGAAAATCAATAAGGTCTTGATGAACTTTCATTGCATTTAAAGACCAAAGTGTGAGGAATTTCATTGTATTCAAAGGGAAAATAAATAAGGAATACCAATGCAATTAAGGGTAAATGCTTAGGAAATTCAATGCATTTTTAATGGTAAAATAATAGAAGGATTTAAGGATAAAAGGGTTGTAAAAAGGGTAACAAATGTTTAAGAAGCTTAAGGGTAGCTTTACTTAATTTGCATTATTCAATGAAGGTTTTTAATGTGCATATGATTGAGTTTGCAATTTTGTATAATCTTTGTATATGGAGAATACGTAGAGTAATTAATACCTACTAGGAACGAAATGATGTAAAAACCAAGTATGGTCTCTAGCTTATGTTATTAGGTTAATTGTGACAAGCTACACTCCTAGGATAAAGATTTCCTAAATTAGGAGTTAGGATATTAGACACTTGTTGATTGACTCATTTCTTAGTAGACTGTTTGAGGTAGGAAGTCTGGGGTAAACTGAACCCATTGAAGGACACAACCTATGTGTAGAGTAAGGAAGCTTAAAGTCAAATCAACCCTTAGTAGTGTTTATGATAGATGACCTTCATTTGAAGTACTAAATGAGAATACTTTGGCCAAAGTAGTGAAAGGTACGGCATCCACTTAGGTGTGAGATAGTTTAGACTACACTGTCAGCTCATTGTGATCCGAGTACTAGTTCGAGATTGTGAAATAACAAGGTTCTAGTTGTGTAGGACACGACACTATGCTCAGTTGGTAATCGTTAAAGGATACCCTACCAATCTCTTCTTCGAAGGGAGGGTCGTCTATCTAACAATAGGTGTGCGGGGGACCGCATTATAAGTCTGTAGTTGGCGGAAAAGCGCCCGAGTGATGTTTCTCCTCCACAGCAAGCGGCCAATGTACCAAGATTTGTAAGGACAGACTCTTGGACCTTCTTACTTCTATTTGTGCAAAATCTTACGAGCTATGTATGTAACTGTATTACTTTTGAACTCTGATTTATATTTGCAATGAAAATGGAATTCATGTGGAAATATATTGTAACTTGTATACATTTATCAATAAAGAAAGGAAATTTTTTATTGTAATGCCTTTGTTACTTATTATCTTTATATGATTGAAGTGGAATTTGAAAAAAAAAAATTACACAAGAGATAGGTCATTACACCGTGCCCAGTCTCGTACCAGAACTGGCAACTTAGAAGAAAAACATTGGCCCCTTAAACATGTGGTTATGGTCTCTAATGAGACATCCTATTTAGGTATGCTTGAATTAGATTTTGATGTCCCATTAGAGTTCATTTCAGTATATCCATGAGGTTGGGCAAACCATTTGGTTGGATTTTGCATAATGAGGAATTACTCAAAAAAATATTAAACACACAAATTGACTCATATTTAAGTTGTGTAAACAATATTATATTAATATTTGAATTAGATAAAGATGTAGAATGATTAGATTACGCAAACAATGATCTAAGTTTGAAATTCTTTGCCTTCTGAAAAATGCAAAATTTAGGAAAGTTGATATAAAAAATATGTCACGGTTTTCTAATTTATTTATAATTGAATCAGTAATATTCTTCCTTATCCCATGATTTTCTAATTAGAGGCACTCCATCTTTTCTCCAACACAAACGACCTTCACATATAGCTGCAACAACCTCTACATATAGAGAATGCTCCTGTGAAAAATAGAGAAGTCAATTCTATAAGCTTAAAACAATCAATTTAAAAATATTGTGTAAGCAAAACATAGAAAGTATTGGATGTTATACCTTATGATCATAACAGGATTCCATTTTTTTCTTCCTCCTTCAAATCGTTCCAGCAAAAGCCCATATAACATTAGGATAGACTCACATTAATCAGTTGGAAACTTTCAAAGGGTTTATGGCAAGGATTGATAAAAGGTTGTATTTTATTATGAAAAAGACCTGAATATTTTTATTAAAAAGAAGAACTGAAAAGGCCATCAATAAGAATTCAAATAGTTTTGATAGGTTAAGGCCCTCGAAATAAGAATTTCAGTTCGATGCTTCTACAATTAATACATTAATAGTAATCATTACTCTTCTAAGAATGCAAGTTGTCAGACTAGATGTTTGTTTGACTGTTGCCCATCGTTTTAATTTATTTCCTTCATATTTTCATTGAGTACCTTATATTTGATATGAAAACCATACAAAGATGTTAAAACTATAAAGAAAAAGGTATACAATAAATGTCAAAGTACTTTGTGTGTGATGTGAATGGATCATAAAAATTATCATAATTCAAATGGTTTAAGCTAATCTATTGTATTTCTTAGTATATGAGAGAAAAGAAGAGTTTAGGACACAGAATAGTTGAAGCAGCAAGTATTCCACGACAAGGCAAACTATATAGCATTGTATAGGTGCTAGCAAAAGCTACAATATGTTTGAAGATGAAGACTCGGAGAGATCAACCGGCTTGTGAAACTTTATAAAGGATAGTGGAGAAGAGGGTGAGTAGCTTCACTCTTTTTGAGTTTTCTTACACTGGATTTCTTCAGTGTAAATTCTTGTGTCTATATCTCTTCTTGTGTGTGTATTGATTAATTTGTTTGCTTGCTTTTGTTTTATGCAACTATTTTATTTCATTGACTTTAAGAAAGCAGAAAAACAATATGTTCAGCTCATTACAAGCATATGCTCATAACAACAATTAGAACTTGAATGCAATTCACATATTTTGAAGAAATGGCATACCCTTTGTTACACCTTCTTATGGAATAGAGAAGAGTCACATGTTGGAAGTTGCATAGAAGGGGTATGCAACAAGATATATATAATGAATGTATATCAGTATGTGCACAATTGTGTAATAAATATATGATGTAGATGGTAGCCATAGAGATGTGGAGATCATCAATCTGCAGCTTTTAGGTGTTTCAATAGGATAGAACATGGAAACAACACGAGTAAAATAAAATCTATATTGGTGAATTGTGCATTGGAATATCTAGGTTGATTACGATTCAGTATGGCTCTAATGAAGTCCAAAAAACTGATTAAACTAACATAAGGTTTGCTAGCTGAAGCTTTAAAACAAAAAAACTAACGACAGGCTTGCTAGCTGAAAACTTTAAAGCATAAAACAAAGAAATAGTAAAAGGGAAAGATAAAGCAACTTTCAATGTCTCATATTGGAATAAATCACGAATGAGTAATTACAAAGTAGCATAGGAATAAACCGTTGATTGTTGAGAAGGCTTGGGTATCTTCCATTGTTTGGAGGAAGACTAAATTAGAGCTTCTCATGTAATCCTTTGTGGTTTGCATTAAGGCTTTGTTGCTTTAGTGAATCTGGTTGTTATTTTAGTTCTCTTTTATAATTTTGTGTCATCTTTGCCTTCATGTCGTATGTCAATGCAGATTGACGTTACATGTATTTATATCATTACTTCCCTCTCAATGTATCAAACAAAGAAAGATTCTTACAAGGAGAGAAACTTTGAGGATAAGTTTTACACATAAAATTGCATCAATGTATGGGGTGAAACAGTTAATAGGGTGGGTGCAAGATGGGAAGAAATTGACAAAAATGGGACAGCCACTATTACACATTGTTCATCTCTCCCTAACAAAGTCATTTCTTCATCTGATGTTATTCAAACTACAAGAAAAGGGTCAAGGGTTGTTTGGGCGTCACTAGGGAATAAGGTAGGAACGCTTGTTTCCTATCCCCTAACCCTATAATGAACATTAAACTTGAAAAAGAGGAAAGGTTACAATTGCTGCTTTTTTTTTGTTTAAATCTCGATGCTCTACCTTCTAAGAAATTCTTTCATGACATGATAAATTATGTTTGGGTTAAAAAAACAAGTGTTTATAAAGTTATCGTGGAATGGTTAATAAGGGCATTTTTATATAACAATTTAAAATATCAATAACAAACAAAATAAGGTAATGTGATGAATGATGATGTTAGATTAACTATATATTAAGTATATACACTAATCTATTTCATATATAATATGACATAATTAGTTGGCTCTCCCAACCAAATAATAATATTTGTTTAAGTGCACAATATACCCCTTATTTTGAGAAGTTTTTCCCCAAAATCCTTTGTAAGCTTGAGAAATATTGGACAAATAATAAATTCATCAAGTTATGATAATTATCAAAGTACCAAAGGAAAAAGGATTGAATAAGGAATTTGATGGGTCACCAATTCCATGAGTATAGAAATAATATAGAAAATGTGGGAAGGAAGAATATTGCAAATATTAAAGATGGGAGCACTCTACTACCAAGTAATATTCCATGGAGCACATTGCTATTGTGTAACGCCCCGCCACGCAACCCTAGGGAAAGTTGCAATTTACTAAACAAACAAACTATTTTTTTTTTTTAAATAAGAACAATTAACATACAAGTTCACTAACCATTGCCAACCAATCCCCTAAGGTTACGAGACTCTGTTACTTAAACCAAACACGGAACATGAATTAAAAACCATACCATATAAATTACTTAACAAATAAAGTTCACATACATTCCATTCATAATAATTTACAACCAAGAATATGAGATACCACTTGTTTCCAATAATATAATTTACAACATGATTACAACACTCATTCCCTGAATGAGGTAAATCCAACAAGTATGATTACATATTACAAATTCCACCTCGATAACAAATGAGGGGTAATAAAATACAAGACCAACTGAAAGAATTAAGCTTGAGAAGAAACTAAATCCCACAAGCTCTTTGTAATGCCTTAAATTTAACACTCAAAAGTACAATTAAGAACAAAACACAACTATCAAATTTCGCTCAAGAAAGCTTGCAAAACTTACAAAAGGCTACTACTCAAGAAGGTGCTACAAGGAAGCATGCAACATTTGACCAATTAAAGACTAATATATTTAGTTGGATAACTAAATTTCTTATGCAATCCTAGGAGGGTTTTCAAATGGAGACATGGAAATTAAATCATCAAGATGGACTTAAATAATTCAACCAACACATTCATAAACTGGAGGAAAAATCAAGCCATAAGCTAAGCAAATACATTAAATCGATATCAACTCAAAGTAATGAAAAAAGCACACACCCTAGGGACCAGACCTAATTCCTCGGGGGCTCGTCTCTGACGGCCTTGCCTACGTATATAATTCGCAGAGGAACCGTAGTTCGACATTTCGACTTCAACCATCTCCCACATGGCTAGATAACAAGGAATATAAATGCTAGGTTACAAAGATGGTTTAACAACAACTTCACTCGCAAACCACTAACACTTCACCGCATTGAAAATAATTGGTAATAATAATTCATGGTCAATGATCATAACTAGACCCACACATATAGGATCTTCCAAAAAAAAAAAAGAATCTTCTAAAACAACAAGATGATGCATACAACCTTCATGCTCAGTTAGGTTGATTTTTCCACAATTTAGCTCGACTTTGTGCATGCATGGTACCGGAAGAACAATTCAACACATTCTATAGTGGACTATGATTTATTGGAAATAGTAATCTATGGATACTCCTCGAACCTATGTTTTGTAATAATAAAATAAAACAAAGTAAGAAGAGTAATTAGATCATATAAATCCATTCTTAATTTTTAAATCTGCAGATTGCAGCCAAAAGAGCAGTGTTAAAATAATCATAACTTTTATGTCTCTCAGTCAAAATTAAAACTTCAATATGTTCCGGAAAGGGGAGATAATGTAGAATAAAACCCAGAAATATGTTTTCATGAAACCTAATCAATGAAGAGCAGTTTTTTTTCTGCAACTAAATTCACTAGATTCTTATAATATGCTGATCTCAATAGGACATATTTCAAGATTAGATAAGGAATAATGTCACAATATAATAAGTTAATTTGTTGAACATGGATGCGAGAAAAATATCAAATCATTTCAATAAAAAAAACTTGGATGTAATTGAATGTCAAATTTATTCCTATAATTGAAATTTCACAACCACATAATCCATGTTTAGTCAATTAATAACTATTTGAACTCTGGATTTAAAAATTGTTATTGTTCATTATCAAGGAATTAATATGTAAAGGATAATAATTAAATACTAATTTGATATTTAAAATTTTATTGATTAATCAAAATAAATAAATACTTCTCTTTGCAAATAAATAATACAATAAAATAAGGTCATACTCTTTCTACTAATAAGAGAAATACTCTCCAAATCAATTTGCTATCATTAATTAATTAATTAATTATAAACTAATTAATTTGTACTTTTAAATCATATAATAAATCTAATAAATAAACATTAAAGTCATATAATCATACTAATTAATTTAGTCATGCAATTTTAATCCAAATTCTTATTTATATGGACACAATTATCACCAATCCTAAACCTGTATGTAACATAAAACTTATCAAAAATACTTTTTTTTTTAAAGCTATAGGTTGTGATTCCCTCTAAATACTACTTTACCAATATCTTACTTATATAGATCGTGGGGTGCTTACAGATCTACATCAAATAAAAGATATCTCTCCAATCACTTCATCTTTCATAAATCTCACACTATTAAATTGCTGATCAGGTGTGAGAATAGAGGTGCATACATGCAACTGAAGAATAAAACTTACAACAGCAACTCTAATACTATATGGAGAATGAGCAGAAAATAAAGAAAATCAGTCACATCTATAGAAGAAATAATGACTATATTTTCATCAAAGAAAACTGCAGAAAATAATAAAAAAATCAGTCACAGCTGTAGAAGAAATAATACCATTAACTTTCAAACCTTCTCAAAACCTTGCATTCCTAATTAACAAACGAAAGCCTATAGAATTGTGGTAGCATGCAAGTCGTGGAGATGGGATAGACATTTAGAACTCGGGTAGAGTAATATAATATAATATTTGCTTAAAATTCTTCTTTTAAAGGAAAACAAACTCAAGTCCAGATTAATATTGTCATTTGAATGCTAATTAATCTTCAGCACATTATTGTATCTATGTAACATAATCATAACATTATTATTAATCTCAAAATAAAAATAAAAACTATAATAATACTTCTCATTTAATCCATGCAATTAACAAGAACAATATTTACTTAATAATTAAAAATGATTTTTATTTTATTTTTCAGCTGAATTATTTACTTGAAGATACCCTATCCTCATTAAGAATTAATAACACAGCAAGCACAACACAATAACGCTCATGCCAGAGTGTAACTCATTGTCTGGTGATTTAACATATATGGAGACGGGCTTGGGGAGACCTACCCGCTTATACAGCTGGGATGAAAATGTAGTAACTCATTTTTCAGCTTATTCACACCTGCTGTCACATTCAGCTGAGCCGCTACAGAAAAACTATTCATTTCCATCAATGGTTATAGCTACTTACATAGACACAATTATAGGTTTTTTTCTGTCTTATTTGACATATCTTAAAACTTACACCTACTCTTCATGTCAAGAAGAAAATGGACTGCACCTACCAAATGCCCTGCCTACAAAATGCAGAAGTATTGAAATAGTTATGCTATAATTAAATGTGGCCTCATGGAGTGGGAGGGTTGCTGATTGTTGGTTGACTGGTGGACTGGGCATAGCTAGTGCAGGTTTAGGAGCTTCCTTCATAAGCAATGCTCGTTTTTTTTTTTATCTGCCTCAAAGGTCCATGTTCTAGCATGTCTTAGACGCATAATCTATTTTTCTACATTTTTCTTTAAATTTCTTATTTGCTTTGTCCATTTTACTTTTTATAAAAAGAATGTCCCAACATAACCAAGAACAAAGTGAAAGCAGCAATTTAAATGTACTCTTGTCAGTGATAAGAGAACACAGAGATGGTTTACAGCAAGAAAAAGACCAGTAAGTGACTAATTAGGCATTAATGGTCAATTGTGTACCACAACTAAAATAGGAAGACAATCAAAATGTTGTTATAAAATTAGCACAATATAGACACGTGAACTAATTCGCAGAAATTGGTTTGAGTCATAATTAACAATTGCATAAGAGAATATAGTAATATTGTATGACTTAATGTAACTCTTGAGATATAAGGCAAAGCTGGCATAAATCAGAGAGATAATGTCATCACGCAATTAGAACTACAATAGAATCTTGTTAACTTTTTGCAGCAATATCATTCTAGGAAAAAGTATGCACCTTTGAACTTAAGATGACACAAGGATTGTTCAAGATTAATTTTGCCAAGATCCTCCTTATTTCTTTTAAATAGATTCACCTTGGACTGCAAACATCTGTTTGTTCTTCGCATCTATTTCCTCTGCCAGTAGAATCATTTCTCCCCCACTAAAGTTATTGCTTCAATCCATCAGATTAAAAGCCCTACATTTCTTTATTTATTTATTTTGCTTGACACCATTTCTGGGTTCCTTGAAAACTTCCAAAACATCAGTCATCCTCCTTGTAATAGCTCTTTTCCGGATTGGAAGCAGCGAGCTGCAGCATGTACTGATACTTGTCCCCCAAAGAAGACAGGGGCAACTCCACTACTTTCACCACAGTGTCCACACAAAGCTTCCCCAGCTATTCATGGTTGTAGCCCTAGCTACCCGTAAACCTTCTCCTTGATTACATGACTCTCCTATGACTATGCTCTTCCCTCTTTTTTTCTTATGCAGCAGTCATGATAATTCTTAGCTCCCCCTAAACATCCCTTGACAAACTGGCCAGAGAAAACTGAAAATATCTCCCCACCTTCAACCTTCATTTCTTCCCTTTCTACTACGTACAGCCTCTTAAATTCTTTAGCCTCCTTTTTCTGTGTTGTTGTTGGCAGCTCCATCTCATCTTAATTCCTCCCTTTAATGCTCCTGACATGCACTGACCTATATGGTAATATTGACTAACTTCGTTCAGGGAGATACTACGCTTAAACAAATTCGATATACGTGACTAGAGCAATGCGCTAGACTATCAATAGGGGAGGAGTTGGTAACCCAATAAATTAAGGATGGTCTGATACTCCCTTTTACCATACCGAAGATACCCATAGGAAATTTCTTCCTTGCATAATACGCCTTCCCCCAATTACTCTCCTGCAACCATTTATGAATTCACATATCTTTGTCCACGTCGCTGCAGGCCTCCCATCCCTCCTAGTTTATTATCTTCGTTCCCTTATTTATTCTCTACCAACTGCATCATTTCCCCCTATGCTACATTAACTTCAAATGTCCCATCTTGACTATAAATTAAATTATAAAGGGCAAGAACGCATCATTTGTATTTTTTTATTTTTATTTTTGTTTACATGTTCTAATAACAACTCCTCTGCATGCTCCATAAAAAAACAAACTTCAACCTAAATGAAAACCTCAAAAATTCATATGCAAGCGAGCTAATCTCTAATTCCATGGCTTGGCCTCAAGTATCACGATCCATTATAGCTAAGTGATCATAATTATAAACATTTGCAAGCAAATGTGGGACTACCATTAGATCATCATGGTGTCCATTCTAGGATCATGAACTACCAACCCGCACAAGGATATAAGTAATATTTAACAAGGAAAATAGCTATTATATTCCTCACCTAAGTCAGAATCATTTTGGAATTATAATGATACATACAATTTAATATTCATGCTGGTTATCAGCTGCTTGCTAGATTCACAAACCTCATTTTTCCAGTTTATTTAATTTAATAAAAGTATTATCAAAATGGTAATAACTTGGAAATTTATTCAGTATTTTTTTTTTTTAATTACTTATAAAGAGATAGCAAGTCATTTCCTAATGAATGTCACATAAACAAGTATAAAATCATATAGTAACAATGAACTATTCATGACCAAAGGATATTGAGTCAATAACTTATTTAATATAAAATTGAAAGATAACTTGTTAAATTTTACACTAATCAATTCAATGAGAATAACAAATCGTTAACGTTTGCATGTTATTTTAGTAACCATGTATATCAAATTGTTAACCAAGTCAAAATTAAAGAATTACCAAACATTGATTATCAACAATTAAAAAAGCATGCACCAATATTTTAATTACACTTAACTTGATCATTATCATCTTAATGGCATTCACATATTTTAATTAGTAGAGTAGCATAAGTTCAGACTTAAATAGGTTGTGGCTATGATATGAATGGAGGGGTGTTACACTCTCCAACTGGAAATCTCGTCCACACGAATAAGAAGCCAACCCAACGGATTAAGAAGCATGTGCCACCCGACCACGTGGAACCCTGAGCTCCACTCCCTCCGTGCTAGGAGATAGTAACAAGGAATTCCTACACAAGACCATCTACCACTAGACACAGGCTGCACAAAACTGATACGAAATAAAATACAAGTATTTGATACGAAATAAAATACAAGTACACATCTCACGAAATGAATGGTCATACGCACAACTCTAGGTACGACTCTCACAACACCGACATAGGTTACATTGCTTCCAGACATAGAATAGATCAAGAGTGTCACAAATATCAAGTACAAACTGTTGACTTAGGAAGAGTGTCATCGCATAGCTCGTCAAGGGATATCCTCTCGGAATCTTCCTAGGCTCCGGCCCCCACCTTGGGTTATCCTGGTGGCCTCTACCAAAATCCCAGCACCCATGCTCACTCATGCGGAATCAAATACCTCTCGTGAAGACGAGATAGATGATCTTGTCATTCCAGGCCTTCCCGTCTCATCCCAAGTCTAGACAAGCCCTTGGGTCCATGAGCGAGGCATAGTTAATCTTGTTTAATGTTTGATGCAACCTAAGCTTCTAAAAGTTTATTTAGTTATCACTGAATTAATCAACTTGCAAAGGGTTATCCCTGACACCACTTTGTGCGTCGGCCCCCATTGCAAGCCACTCTTCTAAGACAACACACACGATGAAAACCACAATAGGTAACCAAATAATACGACCTCTCCAATCCAAGGAGGTAACAAATCAATGAACTCACTTCAAACACTGGAGGTAACAAGGTCAAGGCCCTCTCCAAACACTGGAGGCAACAAGGTCAAAACCCTCTCCAACCACTGGAGGAACACAAGGTCACAAAACCCACTCCAAACACTGGAGGAAAACAAGGTCACAAAATCCACTCCAAACACTGGAGGAAACCAAAATACAAAAACCACTACTTCCAAAGGAGGCACAAATCACATAACCCTCTCCTATTCCCAAGGAGACACATATCATCCCCGTTCGTGAAAACCGGGTGAAACAACATGGTGCAACTATGCACATTTTCCACGACACACCAAAAGTTGACTAACATAACAACAACCCTTACCAGTAAATAAACCCTTATCTGGAAGACTTCCAAACCATTTAATCTACTTCCACAACACCGAGGACGAACATTATAACACTACAAGCATTTCAGACAGTTAAATAAACTAAAGTTCGGATTTCCTAAATCCAGTCAATCACAGTTTCCATTACTTGCATTTATCCAATCAATTGAACCCATTTCTTTTCACGACACTGAAATATTCAAAGAACAAATTATTTACTCTAAATTTCACAACTATATCCCAAAATCAAGACATTTTAATAAATAACATCATCGAATTAAAATTAAACCAATCAGTAATTCCACGTCTCACAATCATATACTGTAAATAAATCCACTTGATTTATAAAACATTTGGATTAAATAAATTACTCTTTATTTCGACTTAGCAATAAATCAAACAACTCGATCTCATATGATTCATAATATCATTCATTACTTCTAAGTTTAACCATTATATGCATAAACAGAATATTTTAATTTAATAAGCTCCTCTGATTAAAATAAATCATTCGTTATCTCTAAGTTTCACGATCATGTACTATAAATAAAATCGCTTGATTAACAAAACATTTAGATTAAATAATAAGTCCCTCCTTACTCTAAGTTTCGCCACTGTATTTTATAAGTTAAACTTTTTAGTAAATAATCATTTAGATCAAATATACCAGTCGTAATTTCAACTTCGCATTAAATAAATCAACTAAATCTCATCTCTACTTGAATACAATTATATTCCAAGACAAATATACTTAATAGTACATACTCAATGTATATCCTGTTATATATTTAAATATTTAAATTACATTGTCAACATTAAAGAATTTAAACCAATAGTTTAGCTCTACTTGATCGATCTTCAATTAATCAAAATCAATATTTAAACGTATACGTTTGACTATTCATCAGTTTAATTTCCGCCTATACAATTGGAATGATCATTTCAAAGTTCCTATATTAAATGTTAAGACATCATTTAAACATATGCTTCTAAACATTATTTTTATATTCTAATATTTCCTGATTATCCATAAACATCAAAATGAAATTTCTAAATAAAGAAATTTGATTATCAATCAACTTTATTCAATAATCGTTAAATTATCTAATGTCCTCTTGGCACCATTAAGGAATTAAATCTAATATTTCAATTCTATTTGCTAAATCATTTAATAACATTTCTGGTTTTAGAATAATTAATCATCATTTAAATGCCTTAATTAATGGAATATTACCACCATAATCCATTTGACTAAACTTTAATACCTTAGTATTCAACTTATATCTATTATTTTTATGTATATATATATATATATAATATTTTAATAATAAAGTAAAATATAAATTTTATGATTCCAATAATTAGAATTAAAATCTTAATATTTAACATATTCATTATATATATATATATATAATATGTATATTTAAATCTTTAATCCAAGATATTTTCATGAATGAAATATATGAAGTATATATATATATATACACATATTATATATTATAATATACAAATATTATAATATATAATATATAATATATATACATATATATTATAACATATATAATATAGTTAAATATTAATACAATGCAAGTTTTAAACAGGGTCGAAGCCCTAAGGGCACGCAGCCCTGCCTCCCCACGGCGGCGATGGCTGTGTGCAAAGCACACAGCGCTGCCTCTCGCCGGGCAGCAGAGCCTGTGTGCAAAGCACACAGCGCCCGCCTCCCTGCGGGCGGCGGTGGTTGTGTGTTTACACAGAGCGCCTGCCTCCCGCCGGGCGGCGGCCGCAGTGGCGATGGTGGTGGGGGTTAGTTTCCCCACCCCACAAAACAATAAAATTTTATTTTTTTTATTTTTTTAATACAAAAACTTTCATTTCCCCTATTCTGGTAAAAACGTGAATGAAAAATTTTAACAGGGGAAGAAAATAAAACATTTTCCTTTGAATAGAGAAATTTTCAATAAACATTTCCAGCTCAAATTAAAAAAAAGAGCAATACATTTTGCAAAACTCAAACAAATTTTCCCAAACAACAAAAGGGTTTACAGATTTAATTTAAAATGGAGATTTTTGATGGGTTTTCTTCCTCTAATTCACAATTGAATCCAACAGTTTGAACACTTTCAAAAATAAGATTTTCAAAAATAAGAAATGCATAAAATTTCAAACATTGCACCTTATGTTTTCTCCAAGCTTCAAATCCTTCAATGGAGATTTTCCTTTTCCTTTTTCAATTCAGCTTCACCAATCTTCAATCTTTTCTTCCCAATTTCTTCCAAGAATTTCAATCCAAGTTTGCTCTCCAAAATTGCAAATTAAAATTCAAAATAAAACAACAATTACCTTATGCAATCCCTTCTCCAAATTTGTCAAACCCCTAATTTTGAACTCACCCACCAAAATTTATTGCTAAACTAGATATTTTATTTTTGCAATTTAATAAAACAATTTCCATTTTCCATTGAATTTGCATAATATTTATTTAAAACAAAGTTCTATTTTGCAACCAAAAGATAATTACATTTTCCTTTTTCCACAAAATTGAATTTACCCATCTACATTTAAAATCATTTTTAATTTTATTTCAAAAAGGAATGCAAGGCAATTTCTATTTTGATTTGATCTCAAAATTTAATAATGCTAACACAACATTTTAATTTAATTTATCAATAAATAAATCTAATCCATGATTGGATTATTTATTGATTGAATTAAACTAACTAATTAATTAATGAGCACTCCTTTATTTATTTTGACAATGAAATTAAATAAAACAAACACCATTTTTCTTGCAAATTTAAATACGCAAGTAAGGAGAGAAGAGGCAACAAAGAAAATAACTTATCCCAACTAACAACCCGATGACACACTATGGCTAGGGTGATGTCACGACACAGAAAACCTAGCTACTATCTCCCAATCATTTTCCGTTGGACAAGGGACACACTCAGACCTATAGAACCAGGTGGAGTCGATGTCCTGTACCTGCATCCTACACACAATACGAGTGTCGAGCATGCATATAATATATTAAAACACACCGTGAAGAGGAAATCGTGGAATCATAGGGTGCTCGCACGCAAGTGATGTGATCTCGTCCCCTTCACCAATACAACATCGCTAACTGACGCATCTAATCATCACTGATATAATCAAAGCATGAACATCAATAATTCACACACATGCTAATTTAATTTATAACATGTCATAAAGATAACATCGGAATAAAATAACATCACATCCAAAATATAACTTTCACATCGTTTAACAATTCCGATCACAAGTGGCCTAGTTCCAAAGTCACATCATAACATAACAAAGCATTACAAGGAGAACACTGCCGATCCAAATATCCAAAATGGAGGGGTGTTACATCCTCCCCCCCAAGGGTTAGGCTTACTCCTGGAAGCCTACAAGCACCCCTAGCACAACTTCATAAGTTCACACATGATTAATGGTTATAAAATAACAACAACCCGTGCTATAATCAACACAACCAAGCACACTATCAACCTATACAATCAACATGGTGAAGCATCCCACCACCAAATCTCCAAATCACATAACCATGGATTAACATACATAGTGCCCTATGCACCAATACACATCATCGAGAATCACCATAAAGCCACACCTAATGTGATATCATTACAAAGTTTACTCAAGGCAAGGTATGCAACCTTATCATTTCACATTCATTTAACTTTTGCATTTTGAATCCAGGTACAATAATTTAACATCTACATGATTTCTTAAGACTCAACAATAAGGTTGGGGACTATAGGCCTCACCAACAAGATGCACCTATCATGCAATTATCATTAACATGCAATGGTTTCACTAATCCCTTTTCTCTAAACTTTTACTTATTACAAAACGATTTTCTATTCATATTATACCTTTTCCATGATTATGAATGCAACTTGGGAACTTAGGTCCTTTACCCAAGGTTTGATCTAATAAAACAAACCTTCATGAATACATAAGAATTTTCTCATAAGATACAACATACCATGGGTTTCAATACACCACACACTCCAAGACAGGCATCTTCGTTAAACCAATGGGAAGAGAGAGAATACAAGAGATATTTACAGTTCTAACATAGACACGTATGCAATCATGGTTTCATCATCACCCAATCACTTTCACACAAATGCATCAATCATATGAGAGCATGCACAAATCTCTATGAACTAACAACATGATCATTCATTTTCTATTATCATATTTCATAATTTCAAAACAATATAACATGCAAAAACAACTCCAAAACCACCTAGGGTCAATCAGGCAGTCACTTGCACAATGAGGTAAATCACAAGAAAACATGCATCTGATACTTACATGGAGAAGGAAAACAACAAGACTCCAAAAGAGAATATACACCCAAGGAACTTCTTGGCACCCTCAAGGTCAAACAGACCTTCCCACAACATCAGCAAAGAAGTCAAGCAAGGGTGATTTTAGGCAACACATGTCACCTGCAAACCATCAACAAATTAAGGTCCAACATGCTCACCCGCAACATAGGATAAAGGGAAGTAATCGATCTCAACCTCGGAAGACTCTCAACCAAGGGAATCACTCCAATCCAGAAGGGTAAGGCAAGACCTAGGAGGCATCATTCCTCCACAACTCAAGACAAGGTTGGAAAACTCAACCCTCAAAAATGCCATACTAAGGCACTCGAGGCAAGAGGTCCTATGACTATCTCACCCCCACAAGCACTTGGAACACACCCAAGAATCACACTACAACCACACTCAAGAACCACTCAAGGGTCACAACCCTTTACACAATGAAAGATCCATGCAACAAAAGGAAACCAAACAAAACACACTTCTTGGTAGGCTCGCGAGCCTAACCAACCCTCACAAAGCATTCATCAAAAGACATGCAAGGGCGGAAACAATCAACAAAACTGATTGTCGTCCACCACACCCAACACCCCAAACTCACACACCACACAATCATCCATAATGCATTCTTCCAGTAGAAAGGATATCAGTGCATTGCGCACTACACCAAGGATCATATCCTTTCCACTGGTTTCCTGCACCATTGGACCTACACCTCCTAATGACAACTTCTGGGCAAACACAAGAAATCAACCTGAAAGGAAAACAACCCGAAGGAGTAAAACAACTAGGTCAATACAACGGGCTCATAGTGCCCAAGGTATAAACCTACACAGCTTACAACATAATGGGTCCAACATAATCCCAGAGTGCCCAGTGTTTTAACCCGGGCTCTGATACCATGTGTAACGCCCCGCCACACAACCCTAGGGAAAGTTGCAATTTACTAAACAAATGAACTATTTTTTTTTTTAAATAAGAACAATTAACATACAAGTTCACTAACCATTGCCAACCAATCCCCTAAGGTTATGAGACTGTGTTACCTAAACCAAACATGGAACATGAATTAAAAACCATACCATATAAATTACTTAACAAATAAAGTTCACATACATTCCATTCATAATAATTTACAACCAAGAATATGAGATACCACTTGTTTCCAATAATATAATTTACAACATGATTACAACACTCATTCCCCGAATGAGGTAAATCCAACAAGTATGATTACATATTACAAATTCCACCTCGATAACAAATGAGGGGTAATAAAATACAAGACCAACTGAAAGAATTAAGCTTGAGAAGAAACTGAATCCCACGAGCTCTCCAACTGGAAATCTCGTCCACACGAACAAGAAGCCAACCCAACGGATTAAGAAGCATGTGCCACTCGACCACGTGGAACCCTAAGCTCCACTCCCTCCGTGCTAGGAGATAGTAACAAGGAATTCCCACACAAGACCATCTACCACTAGACACAGGCTACACAAAACTGATACGAAATAAAATACAAGTACACATCTCACGAAATGAATGGTCATACGCACAACTCTAGGTACGACTCTCACAACACCGACATAGGTTACATTGCTTCCAGACATAGAATAGATCAAGAGTGTCACAAATATCAAGTACAAACTATTGACTTAGGAAGAGTGTCATCGCATAGCTCGTCAAGGGATATCCTCTCGGAATCTTCCTAGGCTCCGGCCCCCACCTTGGGTTATCCTGGTGGCCTCTACCAAAATCCCAGCACCCATGCTCACTCATGCGGAATCAAATACCTCTCGTGAAGACGAGATAGATGATCTTGTCATTCCAGGCCTTCCCGTCTCATCCCAAGTCTAGACAAGCCCTTGGGTCCATGAGCGAGGCATAGTTAATCTTGTTTAATGTTTGATGCAACCTAAGCTTCTAAAAGTTTATTTAGTTATCACTGAATTAATCAACTTGCAAAGGGTTATCCCTGACACCACTTTGTGCGTCGGCCCCCATTGCAAGCCACTCTTCTAAGACAACACACACGATGAAAACCACAATAGGTAACCAAATAATACGACCTCTCCAATCCAAGGAGGTAACAAATCAATGAACTCACTTCAAACACTGGAGGTAACAAGGTCAAGGCCCTCTCCAAACACTGGAGGCAACAAGGTCAAAACCCTCTCCAACCACTGGAGGAACACAAGGTCACAAAACCCACTCCAAACACTGGAGGAAAACAAGGTCACAAAATCCACTCCAAACACTGGAGGAAACCAAAATACAAAAACCACTCCTTCCAAAGGAGGCACAAATCACATAACCTTCTCCTATTCCCAAGGAGACACATATCATCCCCGTTCGTGAAAACCGGGTGAAACAGCATGGTGTAACTATGCACATTTTCCACGACCCACCGAAAGTTGACTAACATAACAACAACCCTTATCTGGAAGACTTCCAAACCATTTAATCTACTTCCACAACACCGAGGACGAACATTATAACACTACAAGCATTTCAGACAGTTAAATAAACTAAAGTTCGGATTTCCTAAATCCAGTCAATCACAGTTTCCATTATTTGCATTTATCCAATCAATTGAACCCATTTCTTTTCACGACACTTAAATATTCAAAGAACAGATTATTTACTCTAAATTTCACAACTATATCCCAAAATCAAGACATTTTAATAAATAACATCATCGAATTAAAATTAAACCAATCAGTAATTCCACGTCTCACAATCATATACTGTAAATAAATCCACTTGATTTATAAAACATTTGGATTAAATAAATTACTCTTTATTTCGACTTAGCAATAAATCAAACAACTCAATCTCATATGATTCAGAATATCATTCATTACTTCTAAGTTTAACCATTATATGCATAAACAAAATATTTTAATTTAATAAGCTCCTCTGATTAAAATAAATCATTCGTTATCTCTAAGTTTCACAATCATGTACTATAAATAAAATCGCTTGATTAACAAAACATTTAGATTAAATAATAAGTCCCTCCTTACTCTAAGTTTCGCCACTGTATTTTATAAGTTAAACTTTTTAGTAAATAATCATTTAGATCAAATATACCAGTCGTAATCTCAACTTCGCATTAAATAAATCAACTAAATCTCATCTCTACTTGAATACAATTATATTCCAAGACAAATATACTTAATAGTACATACTCAATGTATATCCTGTTATATATTTAAATATTTAAATTACATTGTCAACATTAAAGAATTTAAACCAATAGTTTAGCTCTACTTGATCGATCTTCAATTAATCAAAATCAATATTTAAACGTATACGTTTGACTATTCATCAGTTTAATTTCCGCCTATACAATTGGAATGATCATTTCAAAGTTCCTATATTAAATGTTAAGACATCATTTAAACATATGCTTCTAAACATTATTTTTATATTCTAATATTTCCTGATTATCCATAAACATCAAAATGAAATTTCTAAATAAAGAAATTTGATTATCAATCAACTTTATTCAATAATCGTTAAATTATCTAATGTCCTCTTGGCACCATTAAGGAATTAAATCTAATATTTCAATTCTATTTGCTAAATCATTTAATAACATTTCTGGTTTTAGAATAATTAATCATCATTTAAATGCCTTAATTAACGGAATATTACCACCATAATCCATTTGATTAAACTTTAATACCTTAGTATTCAACTTATATCTATTATTTTTATGTATATATATACATATTTTAATAATAAAGTAAAATATAAATTTTATGATTCCAATAATTAGAATTAAAATCTTAATATTTAACATATTCATTATATATATATATAATATGTATATTTAAATCTTTAATCCAAGATATTTTCATGAATGAAATATATGAAGTATATATATATATATACAGATATTATATATTATAATATACAAATATTATAATATATAATATATATACATATATATTATAACATATATAATAAAGTTAAATATTAATACAATGCAAGTTTTAAACAGGGCCGAAGCCCTAAGGGCACGCAGCCCCGCCTCCCCACGGCGGCGGTGGCTGTGTGCAAAGCACATAGCACCGCCTCCCGCTGGGCAGCGGAGCCTGTGTGCAAAGCACACAACGCCCACCTCCCTGCGGGCAGCGGTGGCTGTGTGTTTACACAGAGCGCCCACCTCCCGCCGAGCGGCGGCCGCGGCGGCGGTGGTGGTGGGGGTTGGTTTCCCCACCCCACAAAACAATAAAATTTTATTTTTTTTATTTTTTTAATACAAAAACTTTCATTTCCCCTATTCTGGTAAAAACGTGAATGAAAAATTTTAACAGGGGAAGAAAATAAAACATTTTCCTTTGAATAGAGAAATTTTCAATAAACATTTCCAGCTCAAATTAAAAAAAAGAGCAATACATTTTGCAAAACTCAAACAAATTTTCCCAAACAACAAAAGGGTTTACAGATTTAATTTAAAATGGAGATTTTTGATGGGTTTTCTTCCTCTAATTCACAATTGAATCCAACAGTTTGAACACTTTCAAAAATAAGATTTTCAAAAATAAGAAATGCATAAAATTTCAAACATTGCACCTTATGTTTTCTCCAAGCTTCAAATCCTTCAATGGAGATTTTCCTTTTCCTTTTTCAATTCAGCTTCACCAATCTTCAATCTTTTCTTCCCAATTTCTTCCAAGAATTTCAATCCAAGTTTGCTCTCCAAAATTGCAAATTAAAATTCAAAATAAAACAACAATTACCTTATGCAATCCCTTCTCCAAATTTGTCAAACCCCTAATTTTGAACTCACCCACCAAAATTTATTGCTAAACTAGATATTTTATTTTTGCAATTTAATAAAACAATTTCCATTTTCCATTGAATTTGCATAATATTTATTTAAAACAAAGTTCTATTTTGCAACCAAAAGATAATTACATTTTCCTTTTTCCACAAAATTGAATTTACCCATCTACATTTAAAATCATTTTTAATTTTATTTCAAAAAGGAATGCAAGGCAATTTCTATTTTGATTTGATCTCAAAATTTAATAATGCTAACACAACATTTTAATTTAATTTATCAATAAATAAATCTAATCCATGATTGGATTATTTATTGATTGAATTAAACTAACTAATTAATTAATGAGCACTCCTTTATTTATTTTGACAATGAAATTAAATAAAACAAACACCATTTTTCTTGCAAATTTAAATACGCAAGTAAGGAGAGAAGAGGCAACAAAGAAAATAACTTATCCCAACTAACAACCCGACGACACACTATGGCTAGGGTGATGTCATGACACAGAAAACCTAGCTACTATCTCCTAATCGTTTTCCGTTGGACAAGGGACACGCTCAGACCTGTAGAACCAGGTGGAGTCGATGTTCTGTACCTACATCCTGCACACAATACGAGTGTCGAACATGCATATAATATATTAAAACACACCGTGAAGAGGAAATCATGGAATCACAGGGCACTCGCACGCGAGTGATGTGATCCCGTCCCCTTCACCAATACAACATCGCTAACTGACGCATCTAATCATCACTGATATAATCAAAGCATGAACATCAATAATTCACACACATGCTAATTTAATCCATAACATGTCATAAAGATAAAATCGGAATAAAATAACATCACATCGGATGTGATCTTTATTGTTAAATTTGACAATAACCAGGACAGAAAAACTATATTATGTTATCATTTTTTGAGCTGGGGGGATCAATATCAGATGATGATCAAACTCTGGCATTCAAATTTTAATCCAGCATTTGAAACCTTTAGTAAAATCCCAATCTGGGTTCACTTGCCTAATCTTCCCCTCCACCGCTGGAATGATTCTTTTCTCGAGTCGGTTGGGGAAGCTCTTGGGGTTTTTTTCAATGTTGACAATGCATCTTCTGATATCTTTCATTCCACCTTTGCCCGAATACTTGTGGAAATTGATGTGTCAAATGGATTGCCTGCTGAGGTTTTGTTAGAATCCTCCAAGGGGAATTGGGTTCAATCTCTGGACTATGAGGGATTACCTTTCTGTTGTAGAAGATGCTTTAAGACTGGACATGCTGCTGCTCATTGTGGTTTTGAGAAAAAAATAAAAAAGGCAAACTGGTGGATTGGAGTTGTTCAACATCATTATACTGTTGAGAATAAATCTGAAGAAAAAAAGAGTTTCTCAGAGGCAGTTGCTTCTGAATCACAGAAATTAGGAGCCGCTCCTTCGGCCTGTCCTTCGGGAGGGATTGATTCTTCCTCTCACATTGAACCTCGGTCTAAGTCTCCGTCTGCCTTTTCTGGTGGAGGGGCTTTGATTTCTCTTTCGGCCTGCTCTTCGGATAAGAACCAGTCTGCACGCCTGGTCAAGGATGTTTCGCCCAGGGCTGCAAATGGTCAAACCCAGGATTGTGATGTGCTGGCTTGGCAGGAAAAGGCAGCACAAGTGGAAGAAGGTTGGATTACAATAACGAGTAAAAAATCAAAGGCATCTGGGCCTTCTCGAGAAATGATGCTTCGTTCCCACAAGATTAACTCTAAATGTAAAACATGATGTTCTTGGCTTGGGATCCGGCTTTTTGATGGCTGCAGGCTGTCCTTTTTTGCAGTCTGACTTTTCTGGTTGTAAAGGGTTGCAGATCCCTTCAAAATCTACTTTTCCCCTAATATCAAAAACATCACATCCAAAATATAACTTTCACATCGTTTAACAATTCTGATCACAAGTGGCCTAGTTCCAAAGTTACATCATAACATAACAAAGCATTACAAGGAGAACATTGCCGATCCAAATATCCAAAATGGAGGGGTGTTACATATTGCGAGGAAGATACAATTTTCAATAACAAACAAGACAATTTGATGAATGGCGTTGTTAGATTACTAATATCTTGAGTATATATAATAATCTAAATTCTAATCCATAAGTAATATAGAACATGATTAGTTGGCTATCCAAGACAACTAATAAATAATATATTATTTAAACACACAATATACCCCTTCTTTTGAGAGGCTTTGTCCCGAAAGCCTTTGCATGCTTGATAAATGTTTGACAAATGCATCAAATTCTAATATTGATTCTTTGTTAACTCTCCCTTTGAGAAAAGATCTCTTGATTCTCTTGTTCACCACAAGCTTCCTTGGTCCTTGTAAGAATGCTTCAAGGTCCTAACAATATTTTTTGTCTTTTCTTGGTTGCTAGTGAATTTGAATGTTCTTGAATAAGCCTTTTTTTCTTAATTTACCTCACTTCCTATTAAGCATTATAAAGTAGTATCCTCCTAATAAAGTCTCAATAAAGATACCAAATTTTCCTTAAGTGGTGAGTTCTTCATTTGTTCTTTACACTTGACTCATTTGATTGTATAATCTTTAGTGTTTTGCTTGAAAGAGATGTAGCTATTTGTGCAATTAGTGGTGTATGAACCTAGGAAATAAGCCATTGTACCTTGAGTATTGCAACAATTCCTTTAAAGTTTGTCATGTAGAAAGAATCCTTCATATAGTTTCCAATTTGAAGTTGAAGATTCATAATCACACCCACACACTAAACATGCTAATTTCAGGAGATGCTTATTAGAAGAGTTTTTGAGAAGTCTATATAGAACCCCATTTGTTTTGTGGGCTAGTCAACAATTTTTAAGACAAATCTTGGATCCAGAAATATAAGGACTTCATTTTTCCATCTATGTGTCTTGAATGCATTAGCTTTCAATGTCCTTATATGGTTGTCAAGGATACTAAGTGTGGGACTTATTCCTCTAGGTCTTTGACATTGTGTACTTGATTTGCTTCTTGCTTTTCCTCCTCTGATCATGTTTTGTTATCAATTTCTTCCTTGTGAAATTTCTTGCCATGAATAAATTATATTGTATACAAATATGTTTAGGACCATTTCAATCACTATGCTTATCACATGTTCTTGAATGTTGATGGTACAACATTTATTCTCAGTATCCATATTGAAAATCTTATCTTTGAGGAGAAAATGTATCTTTAGGCTTTGCACCTCTTCTTTAGAAATACATGCATAGTTAATTAGTTGCTCTATTGTCAATGGATAAAATGCTATAACCTTACTTTCATTTAGGGTCATAGATTTCCAATGCACAGTTTGGTAGGATAGTCAACATTAATTATACAATTTTATCCTACTATTTGAAACAACTTTGCACAATCTTGTATTGATGTGCTATTCAGGAATTAATGAGCAAGTTGTACATTATAATATTGCTCCATATTTGATCCATTTATGTAAAACCCCGTCCCGCAACCTAGAGGACGATGCAACACTACGAAAGCACAACTAATTTTTTTTTTAAAAGTAAAACAAGAAGAGTAAAGTATCCTACTCTAACCACATACATCCTCTAGGCTACGCAACGCATCTACATGTGAACACCATTGCTTATAAAATTTAAACCAACCATAGCATATGAATATTAAACTCAAGATACAACATACAACAAAGCATTAAACCATTGCAAGATAAAGTTAACACATAGAAATGTATTGAACATATTTCCACAAATACAACACCACATAACATCCAATACACCATTAAATCCAATAATGAATAGATCATAAATATTATAACAATTACATCACATAGGTTCACCTTGATACAAATGAGGTACTACAATTATACATAATGATCCACAGTAACAATGAAGAAAGAGAAGAACAACTCCAAAGAACCACACGAGCTCCTCGAACAAAAAGATCTCGCCATCACGAACAGGAAGAGAAACTCAATAGTGTAAGGTGCACGCCACCCAACCATATGGTACTCGTAGGCCCAGCCCTCGTGCTAGGAGATAGTAAAAGCTAACCAAGGCAATCCTACTACCTCTAGACATAGGCCATAAACAAAATAATCACAGTACAAGTCACAAGGACAATGATCACAATGCTTCCAGAATCACTGAATCAATTACAAACACAATACAAATAAACCGATTGTTGTCATAGGAGGAGTGTCATCACAATGTTTGCATTGGTTGTCCAAAGGAGATCTTCCTAGGTCCCGACCCCCCTCTAGGGTTATCTTGGTAACCTCTCACGATTCCGGCCCCACATGCACACTAGTGCAAAATCGATTATCTTTCGAAAAGACAAGATAATGATCTAGCCATTTCAGGCCTTCCTGACTCATCTCAAGTCTCATACAAACCCTTGAGCCAATGAGTGACGCTAATTATCTTGTTAAATGTGTTAAGCTAATAGATTATTTAATTCCCACTTGATTATATTGACTCCCACACGAGTTGTCCTGGGACCACTTCGTGTCCCGACCCTCGCTGAAAGCCACTCCCCTATCGACAATACATAACTCAAAAACCACATGCCAAGGGTAGACAGTGCACTAAAACTGACTACAATAACCATTACACCTCAAAAGGTACACATCTCTACGGATGTCCAATACTGAATCCCAATACGTGCACTACCCAAGAAAGCTCAAAGGGTGAACTTTAGTTACAACAACCCTTCCACAATTTATAACTCTGGAAGACTTAGATTTTCACATAAACAAATACCCCCCTAGTACACAATTATAGAAACACGTGCTTTATAAATACAACATCAAGTAATTAAAGAAATGCTATCATTCGGATTTCCTAAATCCATTACAATCAATTTTACATTTTTAAAACACACCATTTAAACATAATTCTAACAAATTGTTCAACAACACTTAAACTAAATTATTACTTTCAGTTCCCAATTACTCATACAATTATCTCAAATTCACAATAAAATAATCAATCATTTAATTTAATTAATCATGCTTTAACAATATTTATTGTTCTACTCATGCATTAAATAAATATATTTAATATATATATATAATTAAAATATAAATATATATATACATATCAATATATTATTTAATTATATAATTAAATATAATTTCCCCAAATTCCATTTTAAAAATAATTCCAATACAATTTCCACATTATATATATATATACACACATAAAACATAAAATACATATTATAAATAATATGTATATTATATATTTTATGTATAATATATATATATTAAATAAACAAAGAACCTACGTACGAATTCCGCAGGGTACATACTATACAAACTGCGCCAACAGAAAGGACAGTGGAGGATGTTGCCTGTGTCAGCACCTTCCCCACATACGTGTGGAGGGCGCTGCCACATCAGGCCGTCCCCACCTTCAAAACAAAGGTGGCGATGGGAATTCATTCACAATGCCCCCTTCCTAACTATGATTTCATAAATAAATTCAACATTGAATTTAATTCGTTGTACGTCGATTTTGCATAATTTCGCTTAAAAGATCAAATTTCCTCAGGGAATTTTCAATACTAAATTAAATACAATAATTTATATAAAATTAATCCAATCACTGGTTCAAGTTGAGCAAATAAATTACACAGAAGAAGTTTTTTAGAAGAAAGCTCAGAAATTTCATTTTCCCAAATAATTAAAAGAAATAGGGAAACCAAATAGAATAATGATTTTCTATAGATCTTTTTCCCAAACAATTAAAAGAAATAGGGAAACCAAACAGAATAATGATTTTCTACAAAGATCTATAATTTCCTTTTGTATCAATCTATTTCAAATCAACAAATTACATGGAGGATTTTTAATTGTTTTCTACAGAGGTTCAACTTTCACGACAATCTTTTAAAAGAAAGAAACAAGAGCTTTTACAGTATAGAAAATCTTTTCCTAAACATTTACAAATTGCATTACAGTAATAAAAAAAAAAATTCAATTCAAAATTCACAAAAACAATAAAGAAACCTGTTCCAAAAGAACTGTTGCCTCAAGAAATGTTCTCAAGCTTCTCTGTAGCTTCAATTTTCCAATGTAGCCAAAGCTTCCTCCAATGCAATTGTCTCTTTCCAAAAAACACAACAATACCACAGCCAAGAATTCTACAGCAAGATTCTAATACAAAAACCTTTGAGAGATCCACAATTTCCTCAACAAATTCCTTCCACCAAACCCCAAAAAAAACTCTTCCAGTGAAACAACTTTCTTCTCTTTTTTTCCCAATATTTCCTTTGAAAATCTATTTACAACAATAAGATAACAAATTTCTAACTCACAGTTATCCCAACAAAATGTCTTTTCCCTCAACAACTAAAGATATTTTCCAACCATATGCATTTAAATAAAATAAAACAATTTACTAATTGCAACCAATTTAAATACTCTTATTTATTTAATTACCATTTATTTTTAATAATAAAAATTACTCAACAACATAACTAAATTAAATTTATTTATTTATTTATTCTAAAGCTTTCACCACAATAATTCAATTAATTAAATATTTAAATCAAATACACAGTTAATCCACCAAATTAAATTTGCACAATAATAAAATACCCAGAACCACAATGATAAGACTAAGACCAAAACTCAAACTGACAACACACTGTACTAGGGTAAAGGTATGACTAGGTAGCCTATTACTATCTCCCAATATTATTGTAGAGTAGTGGACATGCTCAAACCTGTGAAACCAGGTGAAGCTAATGTCCTGTACCTGCAATCCTACAACAAACAAATGTCGTACATGTATACAGATAGTAATTCATACACACCGTGAAGAGCGAATTGCAGAAATCACAAGGCACTCGCAAGCGAGTGATGCAATACCGTTCTCTTCACCAATACAATGTCACATCAACTGACGATATAATATATTAGTTAAACTACAATAAACATATTTAGCAATGTCATCACAACTAAGCATCTATGCAAACATAAAGCATATTAACATAATCACCATGCAAATAATGTGTCATCACATCAATATAGTCTATCATCGTTCCAATGTCAGCAATAGAATAACAATAACATAAAATAAAGTCTAACAAAGTATCTGAGTTGTCTAGAAAACATAACAAATCGAAGGGGTGTCACAATTTCTTAGTTAGAACCTTTGATAATATGATTACAGACATTGATGGTTATGGTATTCTATTACTTCAACCTAGCACCCAATATATGTGTTGGTCCTTCCATAAATTGTGGTACTTCCATGATTTTCTCTTGATCTGTGAACATTCATGTTTGTTGAAATGCTATTTCAAGCTTGTTGATCCATTCATTTAGCGCCAATTCTTCATCAAATCTAATGAGGTATCTTAATTTGAATATTATGATTCGGCCACATTGTGTTATGAACAACAGTTGCATTGTTGTGTTGGATTTCTTGATGTACCCTTGCTTCAACTTGTTAACTAGGCATTCTACTAATGCCCATCCTTGTGTCTATTTTCTTTGTCTTTCTTTTCCATACTATTTTGCACATCATTAGTATTTATCTACAACTCAAAGATGCGATCATTCATGTCCCTATACTTTGAGTCATTGTGAATATCTATATCCAACATTCACCAATCAATTGGTAATGCTTATTATTATATTATCTATTGAATTCAGATTGTTGGACTCATTTATTGAGTTCACTCTGATATTCGCTTGATCCTTCTTAGATGTCCACCTTGTGAACTTGTGTGGATTATCATTGACTTGATGGTCAAGGGTTAACAAAGCTAAGCAAATTACATTACTATCATGTAATTTAGAAAGAACAACGACAGCGTGAGAGAGTTGTAGGCAATGTTTGAAGCGAAGGAAATGGCAGACTTAGTTGGGTGAATGAATGAATTGGTTGGCCCCATAAGGAGTGAGCATGGATAGGGAGATGCAATATTGTTGTTATAGAAACAAGCAACAAAGAGTGGAATAAGGGAACTGATGGAATGCAAAGGAGGGCGACAACATAAGGGCAAAAGGATGATAGATGTGAAGAGATGGCAACTGAAACAAAGGACACAGCTGGGTGTATGCAGGTGAAAACAGTCAACACTGAGAAACAACTCTAAGAATGCAGTAGCTCCATTTGACAATGGGCATGCTTCGAGGCAACGCTTAATGGTTGACTATTAGCATCGAAGGAATCATTATTGTTCAACGTAGTGAGAAGAAAAAAAAGTACTCCATGAATTTTGCTCTCTTATGCCCCTACAATAATTCTTGCAGCTTCTAAACCCTGGGATTTACTTCTTTTAAACCAACAGCTGAAATCTTCCCTTTAAAAAATTAAATAGAAGCATTTGTAGGCTTTGATACCAATGATGAGTCTCCAGATAGATATAGTTGAAAAACCCGGGCTCAACAATTATTTGGCAGGTCCAAAATTTTAAAAAACTCGGGAAAAAACTCGACAAATTTATTGAACATTTGAAAATACATAATTTTAAAAAATATTCTTCAAAAACACAAATATATACTGAATTTGTAGAGCAAATTACTAACTTAATAATTTTCATATAAGTGATATTTTCGTTGTGTATGGAATTATTTAATGTTTTATTAGAATTTAACAGTATATTTTTTAGTTAGTTTTTATTAAACCATATTTTATAACCAGTTATTCAAAAGGCTCCATTTCTCATGACCATAAATAATCTATTTAACACTCATTACATCTAAATGATATTCCAATATTAAAAAGAAAAGAATATAATTTAACTCAAAAAAAATTCAACGTGATAGGAATATCATTTGATTCAACACTCATTACATCTAAATGATATTCCAATATTTTTAAAAATCGAATACAATTCAACTCAAAAAAATATTAAACATGATAAGAATATTATTTGATTGAACACTTGCTACATCTAAATAATATTCCAATATTTTTTAAAAATAGACTATAATTCAACCAAAAATAAAAAATATATAAAACATAATAAGAATATAATTTAATTTAGATTCGATACAATAGAATAGAATATAATTCAACTCAAAAAAACATAAAACATGATAAGAATATAGTTTGATTTAAATTCAACACAATCTAACAGAAGTGTGGCCAAAAGACTAGCTTTAACTTACATATCAAACAAAGTGAAAATAACATGCAAAAACTCTTGTCACAACCGATACATTCAAAATATATACATTTTCTTTCAATCATCTTGTTTCCTCTAAGCTGTTCCAATGCGGTTTAAGGAGATGAAAAAATGGACAATTAATTTCCTTTTGATGCATTGATCAAGAAACCCACAATTATTTTTTGGACATAATTTTGTATAGCTGATGAATGAGTCATAAGTAGTGAGGTGTTTTCACCTGACAATTGTGATAGCGTACCGCCGTGCCTAAGTTGTTGCAGTTCCTCAATCATGTCTCAGAAATTCTTGAAATCAATTAAAACGTTTTAATATTTGGTGGGAAAAAGGTTTAATATCGATTTCAACAAGTTTTTGATAGATTTTAAAGGAAAAGTGCATGTTTTTGACAAT
Source organism: Sequoia sempervirens (assembly GCA_007258455.2). Taxonomy (NCBI): domain Eukaryota; kingdom Viridiplantae; phylum Streptophyta; class Pinopsida; order Cupressales; family Cupressaceae; genus Sequoia; species Sequoia sempervirens. The sequence continues at coordinate 77,136,876 of VDFB02000007.1, forward strand.
TTTTAATGAAAAAATCATCGTGAGTTTTCATAAAACCCGACAACGAGTTTTTGGGTGAATTACTCGCCACTAGTTTTGATGTGTGAGTACTCGCGAGTTCTACAAGTACTTGCAAAGTTTTTCAACTATGGACCAGTCCCATGAGTATAGAAATAATGTAGGGATAGGGAACAACAATGCAAAAGTTATAGGTGGGAGCAATTCCCTATCTAGTAAGATTCCACGAAGCACATTGTTGTTTTAAAGAAAATAAAATATCAATAACAAATAAGATAAAGAAATGTGATGAATGATGATGTTTCAGAGCACAAAAGAACTTGAGAATGGTGAAATTAATTGAAAAAAAAGACCAAAGGATCCTTGTGATCCTAAAACCAATGCCATTAGGAATTGGAAACAAAAAAAAATTTCCAGATTTTGTCAATAGAGTGGCCAACTAGAGCACCTCTTCCATCAATGATAGAAAATAATTTTGTAATGTTAAGAGGGTTGGAGGCCTATAATACAAAGTTGTTGGAGCTTTCAATAAGAGGGGAAAATAGTATCTTAGTTATGTAAGATGCAAGGTCACTGGGGTTGATGTAGAATGGATGTAATTTCTTTGTTCTAACTATACTAAAATTTTGTTTAATCACAAGAATGTTCAAGGTGGATATATGATTTTATGCGATGATTTTATTGCATAAAAAATGGGCACAAAAGTGATAGAATATGGATGCTCTACTTGTAGCATACAAGTTGTGTAGTTTTGTAAGTGGATGATGTCTATTTTGTACTCTGCTCAGTGTATGCACCAAATGATTATAATGATAGATCTAGATTGTGGACATGGATTGCTTTCAACATGACAAATATCCCTTGGATCACTATGGAGACAAAGGGGGAACTTCAACATGGTTGTGGATCAACGAAGATAAAATTGGAGGTATTCTCTTTTCTTGGAAATGAAATGTAAAATTTCTAGTAGCACAAGATGAGAATTTTTTTTACATATGACAATACAGGGATATGATTAACATGTTGTAATAACTGAAAAGTTAAAAATAGGATTTATACTAGTTTTGGTAGGTCTTTTTTTTTTAAATGAACTATTTTGTTATTCCTCCTTCATTGGATAGCGATGTTAATGTATTATATTTTATTTTGTATAACCATCATCCCATTGCAATTATTTTTGAGTTAGTCTTAGTTCCTTTTAAACCTGAGATTGATATTAAGGGTCTCTATAAATTAATGTGTCTCATTTAAAGGAGGTTGACTATCTAGAAGATTTGTAATCCTTGTTTGGGACATACAAACTTAGGTCAAATCACCACTCATGTATTTCTTTCAAAAATAATTTTATATAAGTTGCTCAACAGTTTGAGAACTTACGGTAGAACTAAAGCCATGATTAGTCAAAGAGCTTCTAGGAGGCTTCACAAGAAACTTGTTAGGTTGATTTCCGAGACTTGATCTAGCATTTGTTAAGGCTATGTATATCTTTGATAACCTTTTCATGAGCTGAAAAGGTGTGCAATGGTCTAGTGTTTCCTTCTGATAAAACTAATACTTGAAATAATGACTAGATAGAGTAGTAAAATATATCTTTATTCACAAATGAAGTTCTTACAGAAGTAAATCAAAGATAATCAGCCAAGGAACAAACTATTTTCCCTGACTACACGAAGTGTATTTAAAAATCTTGATATTTCCCAAGCAAAAAACAACAGTCTACTAACTGGCTCCTATAACTACTTATAAGCCGACAAGCAATTAATACATCATTGGATACAACCATGTTAACAAAACATGATAAAGGAATTGTATGCTGACTACATCATCTCCCTCCAAGAAAATTCGTCTTTTAGACGACAAAGACAACAAGTAATCAACATTTGGTAAGGTTCTCCAAACTTGTGACAATACTATAAAAGGGCATTTGTGTTGGAAATATTGTCATTGATGTCAAAAGTGAGTAGACATATAGTCATTAATGTCAAAGTCTCAATAGAAGGATATCATCATTGATGTATGAATGAGATTGTTGCAAATATTGGCATTGATGTCAAAGGAGAGATTATGGAAGACATGATGAACCATATGACGACTGTCAAGGCATTCTAGACCTTGCACGGTAATAGGATTTTGGTGAATCTGCCAAGAATTGGACGAGGCTTTGAGTTAAGTAATGGAATTGATGCAAAACAAGGGTATGCACTTGCATCTCAAAGTTTTAACATTGGCGACACTACTACAACATATGTAAAAAGAAAAGATAAAAAGAGATCTATGACATGGACAAAACTGATCTTGATCAGAGGAAGAGAGAAAGGTATTAATATGAACCATTACTACATACAAAAACAGAAGTTACAATAAATGCACCTTAATAGCTTGGAGACAAAATTGTTTACATGAAGCCATTGTAAATTGGAGTTTCCACTATGAAAAGAATCACAGATATTGTAGAAGCTGCAGCAGAGATCTTAAAGGGATTTCAAATGAAGTATTTTAATGCATGTTGATGTGGCCGACCACCTTTGACACCAAAGAATAATATAAATAATCTAAAATCACACATATAAAAAGGGGCAGCAAATATAATTGGAGCAGTAAAAATAGTTATAAGCAGTGATTCTCTCATTTAATAAGGCGGCTCATGCAATGTTTAAGTTCAAAATAAATAAATTACTAATAGGGCAGACCCTCTAAGTGGTGCGCCCAAGTTGAGGATGAAAAAGTGCTTAAAAATTAAAAGTTGCCTCCTTTGTGATTGGGTATGTCTCATGAGAAAAGTCGCTCTCCTTGAGTGGATATAAGGGTGGTAAATATGTGGATAGAGTGACAACAAATTCAATGAATAATATGTGAACATAAGTGCAGACTAAACAAAAGGATAAGGAAAAAAATTAATTAAGTGTCAATCATATCTATATTGAAGAATATATGCAGCCCTTGTATGAAGAATAAATGCAGAGATATATGAAGAACATGTAAATATTTGTGAAGAATTAATTGCAGATTTATAGCAAAAATTATGCCTGATTTGGAGCAGGTTTGGGTCAAAGTTTGTAGCAGACTTTGGTGCAATCAATACACCATTTTGAAGCAGTCATAAAGAGCATTCATCACACCAATTTCATTGCAGACTTTGAGCAGAATTATATGACAGTTTTGAGCAGGATAATGAAAGATTTATGAGCAGATTCATCAGAGATTTTTAAAGGCAGAAATTCATGTAAAGATAAAGCCATGATTATGATCAGTTTCATTCATTTTTTTGTATCAGACTTGAAAGGAAGTGTGTGATTAGATTTGAAAGGAAGAATGTTATGTGATTGTGGATCAGATTTGAGTGTGAAGCAGATTTACGTTTTTGGTGAAGGAGTTTGTTACATCAGCATTGAAGAATTGAAAAGATAGAGGTTGGAGCCTCTTGTTGGGTTGGAGCTCAGTTTGTGTGTGGGGATTGGAGCCTCTTGCCAAGTTGGAGCTTATTTGGTATAGAGATTTGAGACTTTGATAGTAGGTTGGAGCCTACAAGAAGCAGAAGATTAAACTATAATATATATGCAATATTGTATCGTGGTTTTCTATCAAAAGAGTTTCCATGTAAATCATGTGTTCCTAATTGCTAGATCTTACTTGAATGATTTTAATTGTGATTGAGTTTTGAAAAGTAGAGGATTGTTAGATACTAATTCACACGCCACCCCCCCCCCCCTCTCCTAGTATCACCGTGTGCTCAACAATTTGTGTTAACACTTCCGGTCGGTAGAAAGAACAACCTACTCATAACCTAATATTTATGCAACTAGTGAGTGTTCCACGATGAAAGACAGACGAAGATCTAGAGTGATTATTTTAGAATGCAATAGAATGAATATTTGTGATGAAGGAAAATTTCATCATCAATAGATGAAAGTCCATGTGGAGCATTAGTACAACCAGCATATCTAGAACACAAGCTAGTATATGGAAAATGCATTCACCAATGACCATACAATTTAATGAATTACTAGGAAGGACCAAACAAACAAGGAACCTAATCTAACTGCACACTAGACTCTATTTATGATTCACCCAATGGATCATTGAACCCAAACGATACTTCGAGCAATTCAAAATAATCTCCATCATGAAAATTCTCATTAAGGAAATATTGTTCATTATTCCCATATTCCATAAATGTACATTCATCCAACTTACCAACTAATAAGAATGATTCTCTTTCTATACAAAAATCAAAAACTAGAAAAAGCCAATTGTAGAGGGTTGGAGTGGTGCAATAGTAATGGCACCAAATTGTGCATTAGAAGGTGAATGAGTAAATTCTATTATTTCAACATTCCATAAGAGTCGTACAACAAAAGAAGAGTACAATTGACCAAACTATGTACAACACAAGCAGTAGCAAAAAATGGAATAATTGTACATATTTGTTGGCGTTGCAATTCGCACCTCTGGAGTGTGTATTGGCAACAGACAGCTATGCATAGTGTGTAATGACTGCTCTTCAAATTAGGAGGGGAAGCTCCCTCTTTTGCTGATATGCATGAAAAAGTAAATGTTATAAATCCTATCTTTTTGACTCAGCTGGAAGAGGCACAAGGTTAAGAAAACCAATACGTTGCAGCTAAGGTTTTTCTCTAGTTTTGCAGATCTTAACTTCAACTAGCTTAATCCTTAATCTATCCTATTTCCTCTAGAGAAACAGAGCATGAGGACTTAGGAGCAGGGAATGTTTAGACGATAAACTTTATAATAGTATTTCCAAGGAGGAGGAACCCCTATCCGAGGCATAGGTTGATATGAAGGTTATTGGTAACAACATCAAATGATAAACTTTATTACTAAATTCCCAAGGAGGAGGAACCCCTATCTGAAGTATAGATATGAAAGAAAAATTATTAATCACAACATCAAATGATAAAATCTACTTCTAAATTCCCAAGGGGGGGGAACCCCTATCCAAGGTTTAGCTATGAAACAAAGTTTATTAATCACAATAAGAATAAAACTAGGACAGCAAATTGCATGAAGGACCTATCAACACAATGAACAATCAAACCAACGTTATATTTAACTAAGTGAACAGATACAAAATAGCAATATTGCTTGGCAAGGTGGGCACATCAATTTGTTATCACAAAAAAAGTTAATTACAAATGAGCAAGGGTACTCTTATTTATAGAACCTCAGAGGAGTAGGGAACCCTAAAATCTCCTCAAGTTAACATGAGTCTTGCAAGCATGCAAGATTTATTCTTAAGTCTACATGTATGCAACTTAACGGTTAACTGGAAAAACTACCTTAGTTAACTGATTCTAAATTAGACTAAGTGGACTTTGCAACACACAAGTCCTTATTGATATGAGAGTTAACTGACAACTAATATCAATTAACTGAAATTGAAAACTAAATGAGAACTCCAACTGTAGATAGATGATTCCAAAATAGAAATTCCATGATATGTTGGACAAGTTAACTCCTATGTTTAATGTCTATCATGAAAAGGTGGGACGTCCTGATTTGTAGTTCACTGGCCATGATCTTGAGCAATTAACCCCTTCACAAGGTTGTTGATTGCATCACCATCTAGAGATCATCACATGTCTTAACTGTCAATTCATTGATTGTCAGCAATTTGAGCAATCCTAGAAATATCTGCACACTTCAACTGGCAGTTCATTGATTGGTAACTCTGGCGGCTCTGCAACTGGAGTGATGGCCTCTATTTCATCTGCAGCTTTACGCTTCTGACGCTTTTGACGCTTTTTATGTTTTTCTCAATCGAAGAGTGTTGCATGATGAAACTGCAAAGTTTGACCGCAAACACTTTGATTGTGAGAAATGCACACGAACTTGCCACATATGCATAATTCCAACGATACCAATCCTCCAAACTAGCCTTGAAAGGCTTTCAGCTATACAAGGTATGAAATCATGTGGACTTTGAGTGCCTACGCCTGCCAAATTGTCTGAATCAACCCTCTAGATGCGCTTAATGAAAATCTGTGTCAGTCATTCTGATGAAAACGTGAATCAAGACCGATTTATTCTTGAATTCAGTCTGAGTGAGCTGCATTCTAAAAAACTAGCCTGTTGACTGTGAACACAACTATATTCTAACAACTTCTTCTGAAAAGCTAAAATAGCTCCTGATGAGGCTAAAAATACCCTGTCGAGGGGAAAATTTTACGAAATTTTTTTGAGATGTGGGTTTTGTAGAGAAAATGATTTTAAGCAAACCCACGCCATCAAAAATTTGAAAAAATTCCCTTTTGCTTGACATGCAAAGACTTTTTTTTTTAAAAGCAACAAGGGGCAGTAAGGGTTGCGGGGGAAAAAAATTTTGAAAAATTTTGGAATATGGGTTTTGTAAAAAAAATGATTCTAAACAAACCCAGATTCTTCGTTTTTCAAAATATTGACTTTTTCTCTACCATGCAAAGTAATCTTCCGAAAAAAGCAAAACTTCAAAAAGTGAAGCTACGAGGCAATTTTTCCTAAAAAAATCTAACACATGGGTTTTGTAGAGAATGCCATGTACAACATACTCAAATTCTTCATTTTTCAAAAAGTTGATTTTTTGATTGGCATGCAAAAGAATTTTCAGGAAAAACACAGTACTTCAAAATGAGAAGTAATGGGGCAATTTCTCGAGAAATTCTAGAACATAGGTTTTGCTGCCAATGCTATGCTAAGTGAACCTAGATGACCAGATTCTAAAAAAGATGTCGTTTACTAAGAAAATCACCTCCTTGTCTCAATCTGATGAAATCTGCCAAGAATCTGCTGAAAAGTTGAAGCATGAATAATTATTCCTCTGTGCAACCTGAACAAAGAACCTCGAAGAACACTGAAAATGGCCTTCATTTGATCCTTCAAAAGGCGTTGGAGAGACAATAGCTGATTTTTGCTTCTACCTACAAGAAATAATGAAGTTGTGATGCCTATGCTTGAATGAATAAGCATTTTGGAGGTGATATTGCCAGTTATGTAGGTGCGCCAACCCTAATTGAGCTAATCCTCCTGCATGCATCACAAACTGAAGTTCTCCATTAATTTTGGACGCCATATGCAAGAGGTTGCACACAAAAATCACAACTGAGAGTAAAAATGGTCAAACTTTGACTTTAGCGCCCAAGCTTGAGAATGTTAGAAAATTTTCAAAGATTTTCAACTTTCGCTGTGATGAACTACCTCTGTTTGACCTTGAATCCTAGATGCCCAATTGATCCTGAAGCTGAGCTAACACATTCAACACGAAGCTAGATCAAGTTTGAAAAGATGCTGTTGGGAGCTGCAAGTACTAAAAATTGAGTCTGATGCCTCCAAATTTAGGGAGCCTTTTTTCCAAAAGAGTGCATATGACACCAAACTTAGCCATTTTCCTAGTTCCGACTCTTCGTGCTTCGATCTATTGTTGTCAATGGCTGATGAATCTCGTTGACTGGATGTTGGGTCTATCGTGTAGCTAGAAGAATTCCTCAAAGATTGACTATATGTGCAACTCTTGAAAGTTAGATTAAGACCCTCAAATGCAAGGGCGTGCCTGGCTTGTAGGGGCTATTTTAGCTTCTGAGAATGATTTTGCAATTTGTAACTTTCAACATAATGCTCCATTTTGACCCTTGTTGTCGGGAGCTAGATTGCTTCAATGCGTGTGTCGACGATCTCATTGCGGAGATGGAACAACTTGGAAGAGATGTTCTTGGGAATGACAGCTAGAAAACTGCTTCTAAGACCTCTAGTAGAAGGGCGCCTTTGAAAGGTGCATTTTTCAACACAGCCATTTTTCTGCTTGCCTTTTTTCCTTCAGCATTTTCCGTTGATTCTTCATCTATAGGTGTTTAACAGATCTCGAGGGACGACGGTTGAATTCACTGCGTAGCTAGGAGGATTCTGCACAGATTTTGTGAAGATGACAATTGTTGAAAACCTCAACTAACTAGACAAAAAGCTAGGTGCCTCTGGCCTGTAGAGGTACAGTTTGATATTTTCACTTTTATTTCCCCCCCATTCTACATGCTCGCTAGATCAACTGTCACGGTCGCTCAACATGTCTTACAGACTTGCAAACAAATTCATTGCGAAGCTAGGCTGAATATGAAAAGATCCCCCAGAAACGGATTTTGCAAATTTTGACATCTGATGGGACTTATTCAAGGGCGCCCCTAGGCTACAAGGGCTCAAATTCTGAAATTTCACTGTCATCTCTGACATGTAAATCCCCCGTAACTTCTACTTTTTCCTTCATTTTCCGGAGTTTTGCAAATTTGATGGATTCGCTTAATGGCTTGTTGGAAAGCTGACAAAATTACGAAGAGAATGAATGTATTTGCAACCACTGATTACTACATTTGGGCCTTCAAATTGAAGGGCACCCTTGGCCTGCAGGGGCACAAATATCACCAGAATTGGTAGTTTTTGGATAATTTTCACCATTTTCATGCCTCGCAATCACTGTGTCGCTTGCTAAGTTGACTACATTGAAGCATCATTGACGTCGACACGAGTGTGTGACTGCATTTCACCATTTTCACGTGTACAGACACTGCAAAGTTGACTTGCACATTTATTGCACAAGTATCCCCCACGTTACAAAGTGAAGCGTTTCCAGACTTAGAATATTTTTTACAATTTTCACCATTTGAAAATCCCCTCCATTACAAAGCATCTTTTCAACATATATTTTTTACAATTTTCACCATTTGAAAATCCCTTCTGTTGCAAAGCATCTTTTCAGCATCTTTCACCAAAAAATCTTCTATGATGAGTTTCAGGCTTAGATTTCAACACCTAGTACTGGCCAACTGCCATTGACAACCTCAGAGGTCCTAATTTTCTCATGAAAAAGTGAAAACTACCCACCAGGCTTAAACTAACTTTTAACTAAATCTGACTTCACCATTGTGATCGTGACGTGAAATAAGCCAATCAAAATAATTTTTAGCCAATTCTAACAAGTTTCAATTTTTAGGGTTTTTGCCTAAAAATAGGGGTCCAAAAACCCTAATTTTCAAATTTTTCAAATTTTTCCAGTATCTTACAGACATTAAACCCACAAAAAACCCATGCTTGGATTGACCAAAAACTGAGTTTTGACAACACTTTTACAAGTTTTTGACCATTTTAATCAAAATGCCTTAATGAAGCAAAAATTTTGGTTTGGGTACAACAATATTGTAGGTAGTAGAATAGAATTTTGAACACTCCATACAAGTAAATAAAAAATGTAAAGTCGATTGTATGGAAAAATGAAAGAGGTATGGAGTAAATGGGATGTGAGAAGTTGTATTGTAGAAAAGCTTTGAATAATCCGTTTAATGGAAATGTAGTGAAAAGGTTGTACCATTGCCTAATAAGGTTGTACGACAACAATAGTCCACATTGCTAACTTTGGTGTTTTCCTCTTGTTTATATTTTTTATGCAAAGTATGTTGTACGATAGGAGCTAACTATTTGGGAGACCATATGGGAGGACATAAGAAGACTATAGAAATATGAGATTCGATTTGTTTTATCATTGGTAGCCGTATGATGGTAGGAAAAGAAATTTTAAAATTATTATCGTTAATTTCTTTTGGCGTTAATGGTCATACGAGTAGATTGGGATATCTTAGCATGTGATTGGTGGGTCGTATGATATAAAAAAAGAGATCTTTATTATTTATTTTAATACGCTCCTTCAAATATGGCCATATAGTGGTAAGGGGAGGATGTCTATAATTTTGTTTTTTAATATTTCCCTTTTCTACCCATTTAAAAAGGCTTGAACTTTTATTATTATATTTTTCATTTTCTCCTATCGAACACACCTAGTATTTTCTTCTTCAACTTCAATACTATTTTTCTGTCCAACCCATTGTAAATTATTTTCTCTATTATTGTTTTGTCTAATCCACTATATGGTATTTTCTCTTTTTTTCTAAATTTTTGCTCTAATTTCACTTTGATGTCATGCTGAAATATGCAACACAAGTACGATACTTTGTAACATTCATTAGGACAAGTATCCATAGAAAATCAAATTAATTTTAAAATATTATTGTTTTGAGGCATACCTATATTAACTTTAGAATCTTCAATAAAGTTAGGTGCCTTTATTGAAACTAGAACTACAAATTTTTGCAAACCTTGTACTGCATTCAACACACATAAACTATCCAACTTTTCAAAGTCATCTTTCATTGGCTGCTTGTTATTGCACAATCCTTGTTCCTCAAAGGAAAGATTTTTCCTAAGTGTCAAAAAATTATTCTTGACCATTGGAACAAGATTACCACATGTTTGCATCTCCTTGCATATGCATTAAGTCCTAACTATTACAACATGAAAAATACTTTTTTTTGCCTATGAGAATGACACCATATAGAGATAGTAAAGTTGTTGATGGATACAAGAAAATATTTTGAAGAATTTTTTCAAATCCAAAAAAGGTGAATAAGGTTGGAATTGAATTTGGTAGGTTCATCACAGGATGAGATCATAACATTTGTGCTTTTCGAGACAATTAGAAGACAAATGCTCATAAATGGCAGTACCTCCATGGACAATGTTATATGTTCCTCCAACCCTTGCAATCAAAATTCTATCACAAGTAGGCATTTTTTACTTTTATCTTTCTTTCTTACCATTATTTCGCATTTTTAAGTTGTATTAACTTTCTCTACAATTTCAACAAGTTGCAAGTTCTTCCTTCACTATGTCGAATCAAAGTACATACTCCTTTATCCACTCAATTAAGTGCAATTAGTTGGTTGCATAAAGGAAGATTTGGTCTACGTCCATTCCAACTTGCGCCTCCTATCACATAAGGAAGTTGACTACAAGGAATGGGTGACAAAGAATCAGGATATAGCCCCTAAATGTGTCAAATTGGATGCATTTGTTTTAGGGCTTGCGAGAGTCAATATAAATGATGACATGGCTCTTACACATGATGTTTATGTAGCTAGTAGGAGTGGCATTGCAATTGCTTGTAGTTCAAATGAAATTGAGCCAAGTGATGACTTAGATCTAGATGCTTTCGATGGAGAGTAAGATACAATTTTTTTATTGTACTTACTATTTTCAAGTTTTGTAATGATTTGACATATAGATATATGATATAACATTGCATGAATTATGAAATGTATTTTCAATTTTGTTATTTAACTTATTTTTAAGATCAAGTATCAATTTTAATTTTTTTATAGTCGCTAGTGTTTTTTTTTTGGTATATATATGTACAGCTGTATGTACCAAAAAAAAATTGTCGTACCAACATACCTGAATCTTGAACTTGGGCCTGAGCCCGATCCCACACCCGTACTGGCAACTTATCTTATAATATGTGCAATTCATGTGGTGTGGACATGTTTCAACTTTTCAATGTCTCTTTTTATTATTTTTTGCTAATGCTACTAGGAATATCATTTAGAATGGTTGGTCTCTTTGGGAAAAATGTTTTGTTTCTTGGGAAGATATTTGGAGTGGAGTTTTCAAATTTGTTGTGTTTTGCAAAGTAGGAAGCGATTATCCTTTTCCAAGAAAAGTATTATTGTTTTTGTGGAAAAATAGAGAGGTTGACCTATTTAAAGGGAAAAAGAGAGTTCCTACTAACTTCATGAGTAGTTACAATCTGTACAGTTATTTTTTCAGGTGATTATTCAACTTAGGATTACCTAAGACAGAGCTGAAAAGGTTTCTTAACAATGGATATCTAAAATTTAATCCAATACACATTGCTGATATTGAGAGGTCATGTTTTCCTCCTCCATTGGATTAGACCAAGACAGTGCCTCCTCTCATTCAGGTATAGATAAGGATGACTACGATGTGGTGGCCAATGAGTATTTGCAGTCAAGTGGCCTTTCACAGGATAGAGGATTTGAGCATGCATGTTAAGAAAAAGTGTCTGACCACAGAGGTATGCTATGGTTACAAGGATACATATTCAACAACATGATGTACAAAAGGTTGTTCCCATGGAGATGATAGAGACACAAAACGAAGTACAGAGACAATGAGATATGAAACGAAGTACAAGAGGTTGTGCAAAACAACTGAGAGAATGGAGTGAAGGGAGCAAAGAGCAAGAGAACAGTAGAAGAAAAGGAGTGCTTTGAAATCCCAGGAAGAGGATGGCAGAGATGCCATGGAATCCGATTTCTCTTTCACTTTTTATTCTAAAATTTCATTGGAGAATTTTCAAAATTCCTAAAGGTAATGGATTACTAGGGGCTACTATCTAGCATATTGAGAGACTAACTAAAGAAAAGAAACAATGAACAGTTTTTCCCATGCAGGATATCCTCAAGCAACTGGATGATCAAGAGGCACAAATGAAGGCGTAGATTGACACTTTAGTTCATAATGATAATGATGGCCCCAAGGGACAGTAATTGTTCTTGTTGCATATGTTGTTTCTTAAACTTCTAAAATTTAAAATCTCCAAGTGTAGGGGAAAACACATTTTAAGATAATGTCCATTGAATAAAGTTGATATCTATGAGATTTGTGAGAAACCACACTCAACAAATTTTTGTAATCTTTTGGCTGGAATTAAAAACAATCTGAAGAAACCACCTGTGGTTGAAGAGGAACTTAACTATGTAGGCCAAAGACCTCAAAACATAGGATACAATTCAAACCAAAGACAATATGGTTCTACATCAAACTAGAATCAAAACCCTTCGAAAAACCAAAACTAATGGACCCCTCCATATCAACCACAACCACTACCTACATATTGGGGACAACCTGAATGGATGAATCCCCAATGGAACCAACCACAATGGCAGGCTAATCAACAGCCACAGTGGTAGTCAAATCAACCATCATGGCAACAAAATCAGATGCAGTTCCAACCATGGCAAGACCAAGGGAAAAAAATTCCCTAAGGACAAACAACCCCTGCGATAAATGCTCCTAATACCACTACTGACCAAGTGAATCAACCTCAATTACCAGCTCAACCAGTTGCAAATCCAAGAAATACCCATAATGATGTGAATCCCCCTAATTTGAATGTAATTGATGCTAATGATATTCAACTAAGAAATTGAACTGTTCAATCTAAACCAGCAAAAAAAGCTCAAGAAGGTGGGGAAGAAATTGACACTTTAGAGGAAACACAAAAATTTAAAGAGGAACAAATCATCAAACAGGCACCTTACCCTGAGAGATTAAAGGAAGAAAAACTCACTCCTGAAAACTCTCAACATGGTTACATGAATGTTGTTGATTCTCAACTTCTTCATGAGTTGAAGAAAATAAACATCGAAATACCATTGTTGCAAGCGATTAAGGACATACCAGAGATAAACCAATTAGTAAAATCACTCTGCATGAAAACTCCAGGGAGAAAGAAGAAGTTACCTCCCAAAATACAAGTAGGGACAAAACTGACTGATGTACTATCAAGAAGATTGCTTCCTCAAAAATATAATGATCCTAGAAGTCATGTAATAACCTTGAGTATAAATGGAGTAGAGGTTAACAACGTTCTAATTGATTTAGGAGTTTCCATAAATGTTATCACATCTGATATGGTTGAAATGCTAGGAATGACAACTATTCAGCCAACAACAATTGTTCTACAGTTGGCTGACCAATCTACTACAAATCCAGAAGGTATTATAGAAGAGATCATGGTTACCATTGACACATGGGATTACCTAGTTGACTTTTTGGTTCTTAAAGCTAGGAAGAAAGATTTTGGATATCCAATCATCTTAGGTAGACCATGGTTGGCTACTGCTGCCACCTTAATTGACTGTAGATGAGGAAGCGTGATCATATCAAATGGTCAAAAATAGAAAGAATTGTCACTTTATCCACCAGCACAACCGTCAATTCAACCAGACACTCAACTTTGGGTGGATGAATATTTAGAATCAGAGGGAGACAATATTGTGGAGTTATCTATGGTAACCATAGTTGAACATGTTCAAGAATGTGAGGATCAAGAGTTTACATTAGAAATTGAGAAAGAAAATTTTCAAACAACATTACATGAACAAAACTCTTCTCCTCTAAACACACTTTCTGAAAAATCCATTGATTCCATAAAATACACCAAGGAGATTACAGTAGTTGGAGATAAACCTTTCAATATTAATTCATCTTTATCCCCAACGCAAGAAAATGAATTGAAGGAAACTTTAGAAAAACAAACTGAAGCATTTGCTTGGGAGTATACTAATATAAGAGGAATCCATCCTTCAATTTGTAGTCACCACATTTACATAGAGGATGTAAGACCAATCAAACAAGGGCAAAGGCATATCAATCCTGTTCTTCGTGACATTGTTAAAAAAGAAATAGAGAAGCTCCTTAATGTAGGGTTCATATACCCAATCTCTGATAGTTAGTGGGTTTCTCCACTGCTTATAGTCCCCAAGAAGAATGGTAAATGGCGTGTGTGCATAGATTATCGAGAATTGAATAAATCCACAAAGAAAGACCATTTCCCATTGCCATTCATTGACCAAGTACTTGATAAACTAGTAGGTAGTAACTACTTCTCATTTCTTGATGGCTTTAGTGGATATAACCAAATCCAAGTAGCCCCTGAAGATCAAGACAAAACTACCTTTACCTGTCCTTGGGGTATGTACGCATATACAGTCTTACCATTTGGAGTATGTAATACACCAGCCACATTTCAAAGAGTCGTACTTGCAATATTTGCAGATTTCACCACTTCTTGTGTCGAGCTTTATATGGATGACTTTACAGTCCATGCTAAAACATTTGATGAGGCACTACAAAACTTAGAAAAAGTGTTACAACGTTGTAATAATTATAGATTATCACTTAATCATGAAAAAAATTCCATTATGATGACAGAAGGCATTGTTCTAGGACATCACATTTCTAAAGAGGGGATAAAGGTTGATCCCAAGAAAGTTGAGATCATACAAAACATTCAGACCCCTAAGAACCAAACTGGTGTTCAAAGTTTTCTTGGGCATGTTGGGTATTACAAAAGGTTTATAGAAGGATTTAGTAAAATTGTAGCACCACTGTTTACACTACTCAAGAAAGAAGAGGATTTTGTATGGACTGAAGATTGTCAAAATTCTTTTGAGACAATTAAAATAGCTCTAACTTCTCCAATTATGAAAGGACCAGTTTGGGGAGAACCTTTTCACATTCATGTAGATGCATCCAATTTGGCTATTGGAGCAGTATTAGGACAAAAAGATGAAAATGATGTCATGCATGCAATCTATTATGCTAGCAAAAACTTAAATCTTGTTGAAAGAAACTACACAACAATAGAAAAGGAATTTTTAGTTGTAGTATATGCAATAAACAAATTCAGGCATTATATTACAGGTTACAAAGTTTACGTACATACAGACCATGCTGCAATTAGATATTTGATGAACAAGGTTGTAGTAGGTGGACACATTATCAGATGGTTACTATTATTACATGAATTTGATGTAACTATCATTGATAAGTCTGGAAAATACAATGTTGTTGTTGACTTTCTTTCCAAAATTGTTTTGCAGGATAATCAAGAACCAGTGGATGATACATTTCCTGATGAACATCTATTTGCTATATCAATTCATCCATCATGGTTTGTTGATTTGTAAAATTACCTTGTAATAGGGAAATGCCCAAGTCACTTCAGTCATAAACAAAAAAAGAGGTTAATTCGTGAAAGTTCCAAATTTCAATGGATTAATGGTCTTTTATTTAAATTGTGCCCTGACCATGTTTAATGCAGATGTATAGTTGAGTTAGATGTATATGATGCAGTACACGCTTGTCATCATGAACCTAAAGGAGGAAACTATTCAGTTGTGAGAACAGTTCACAAGATCTTAGGAGCTGGCTACTTTTGGCCATCAATGACAAATGATGTTCCATTCTTTGTCAAACACTGTGATGAATGCCAAAGGATGGGAAGACCCACGCCAACCATGGAGATGTTGTTTCAGCCACAAATAGCTCTAGAACCATTTGAAAAATGGGGCATCGATTTTGTGGGACCAATAGATCCACCTTCAAAAGGGAAACATTACATACTTGTTTGTATTGATTATGCAACAAAATGGGTTGCGGTGAAAGCATTACCAACAACAAAAGAAGATAAAGTTGCAGATTTTCTGTATAAGCAAATTCTTCAGAGATTTGGTGCACCCAGAGAGATTTTTTCAGACCAAGGACCAGAGTTTGTATCAACAATGATGGAAGCATTTTTGTAGAGATACGAAATGACTCATAGAAAAAAAAAATCATATCACCCTCAGGTGAATAGACAAGTGGGGGTCACTAACTGTGAATTAGAGAATATCCTGACAAAAATAGTTTCGTTAAAGAAAACAGACTGGGTAGATAGGTTGGATGAAGCAGTATGGGCCTATAAGACCACATGGAAAACAACAATTGGGTTTTCTCCATGTGAACTTATGTATGGAAAAAAAACTAGTCATTCCAATAGAATTTGAATTTAAAACATTGAAAACAACAGTAGAAATTGGAATTGATTTACTTGAATTTGAGAAAAGTAGAATTTTGCAGCTCAACAAACTTGATGAAATGAGAATGAAGGCACTTCAGCATACTGAGGTGATTCAGAAGCAAAGAAAGGAATGGCACGATAAACATATTGTGTCTAGACAGTTCGAAGAAGGAGATTGGGCATTGTTATTTAACTCCAGATTTGAAGAGTTTAAGGGGAATTTCCATACCAGATGGTTAGGACCCTATGAGATAGAACAAGTATTTGAAAATAGAGTTGTCCAATTGGTTTTGATTGATGGAGAAAAGAGATTCATTCTAGTTAATGGTCATTGACTGAAAACATATCATAAGTCGGCAACAAAGGAGGAATTTTTGGATGAACTGCAACATAGAATTGAACATTTTCTCATGGAAGACATCTCTTCCATGAGAGAAGATCTTTGAACCTTTGAAGAAGGCATGAATAAACAAGGTAGATTGAAAACCAGCAAATGGTAGTTTACCTTGTGAAAAAAGGAAGTAAATTGAAAACCAGTAAATGGCGGTTTGCTTTCGAAAAAGAGAAAAAAAAAATAGAGAAAGATGATTGAAAACCAGCAAATGGCGGTCTATCTGAGTTAACTCCTAAAAGCTCTTGAAGTACCCCTGAAAGCTCTTGAAGGGTCCTAAGATCTCCCAAAGCTCCAAAAGATCCTGAAGGTTGAAGACTCTATTTGGCTTGAGGACTCCTGAAGTTCCAAGCTCCTAAGAGCTCCTAAAGGCTCTTGAAGAACTCAAAGGCTCGCAATAAATTCAGGTGTGCATTTAATGTGAATATTATTTTCGAATATTATTTTATAAAGTAGTTAGACTAATGTAAAATAGGTAAACATTTATAAGTCTAGACATCTCTGCCATATTGTTGCTAATAACGGTAATAAATGCCTTTTAATCATTTCAAAAAATGGAGGGATGGTTGATATAAGGAATGATGTGACATTGGATGATGTCAGTAATAATTGTGGATCATGTAGAGATCTGCCTATCTTTTCAAAAATATTACCACATTTATGCTGACATGTATAAGGGACGCCGTCAACTTTGCAAATTAAAGTGCAAATGTAATTTGTGGTGTGTGAATCATCCGGAGTAGTAAAGGAAGTTAATGCAAAGAATTAATGACACTTTGTGTCATTATTCAAATTGGCTACTCCAAAAACAAGAAAAATCATTTTACATTTTTGATAAGTAATTCATTCTGCCAGTTAAAGTCTGCCAGTGTTGAAGTTTTCCATTGTTGATAGAAAGGAATGGGGAACAAGAGGAATGCAAAGCCAAAAAACTTCACTCTTAATTCAGAAACCAGAAGATTGTTAAGTGAAGATGGATGGATGGATTTTATAATGAAATATGAAATTTTTTAAGCCATAAATCATAGAGGAATTTGTGAGAAATTTTCATGTAAATGTCACCAAGGTGAGGGGTGAAATTATTGAAGTCACTCCAAAAATAATAAGTGAAATTTATGGAATTCCAACTAAGGAGAAGCCAATTAACAAAGGCCAAGTCAAATTTGAGAAGTTGGTAGCAGGATTTCACCAAGAGTCAAAAAGAAGGTTAGAAATTTTGATGCATAAGGGAGACCAATGCGGAATAGATCGTAACAGTTTAGATGAGCCATGGAGAACTGTTGCAACATGTCTCATGAAATTCTTCACCTACGAAGGACAGTATGGCACTATTTTGGGGCCAAGAATGCGGCTATTGATACATTTAAGGTATGGACAGACAAAACCCTTCGCTAGGATAAATTTGCTAGTATTTTTGTTCCAACAAATTGCTTCCATGATTTTAAGGGTCAAGTTTAAAGGGGAATCTTCTATAAAATACCAGGGGTTAATTCATTTGATAATTAAGCACCATTTCTTAAAAAAATAATCTGGGAAACAGGGTTGGTTAGAATTTTTGTCCACACCCATAGAAAAGCAAAAAGGGAAACTCACAAAGGGGCTCACAACAAAAAGGTCAAAGATTGAAAAGGGTGAATCTTCTAAGGGAAAACAGAAGAGGGGTAAAAGGAAATTACAAGAATCCTCTAGGATAACTCGTACTAGTTCCAAAAAGAAAAGAAAAATATTTGCATGAAGAAATCCCTAGCCATGTTGAAACCGTTGTGTCCACCCCTGAAGAGACACCTGCAATTCAAACCCTTGTTTTTGAAAGCCTGACAGAAACTATTGCGGGACATGAAGAAACCCGTACACCAATACATTCTCCTGAGCAACCTCAAATCCCTCCTAAAAGCCCAATGTTGACTCCTAAAAGAACCCCTATTTTTGAAATCCATGACTCTATTGAAGAGTCTGAGGCACAATCTGAAGAGAAAGAAGCATTAGAGGAATTTGAACAAGAGGAAACCGTGGCATCCCCTCCATCTTCTTCGCCTTATGAGAAAAGAAAAGGAAAAGAACCATTGATTGAAGAGGAGGAAATTCATGAAAAATTGAATGAAGAGGAATTAGAAACTGACGAATTGTTAAGGGCTATGAAAATGTCTCGATTGGAAGCTGAATTAGAACAAGAAAGGAAAAACATGCAATTCCTTGAGGAAAATTTGAGAATAAAATAAGAGGAATTGCAGTAATCCCTCAACAAAACTCAGGAAATGGAAACACAAATTGAACAAAGTGAAGCAAGGTATAGAGAGCAATTGAATAAAATTTAGGATGCCCTGCAACAAGCTAGTGTACAAGCATTAGCAATTGCTGAGGAAATTACAAAATTAAAAGAAGAATTGCAGCAAAAAGAAGAGAAATTAAAACAACAATCAATGTGGTTTTATTCACATGAAGCCTCTACTTTCGCGGCCCCACCGCGCTACCTTGCCCTGTCTCCCATTCCATCTGGCATTCCATCAGATATGCCACCAAAACCCAGCCTGCATATCTCTCCCTGGAAGCCCTAAAATTCAAACATGAAAATGATCAACTAAAAAAGCAGGTACGGAAGTTAGAGGAAGAAAAGAATGAGATTGAAAGAAGACTTGAACAGGCAGTAGAGATAAGTTTTGTGATGCTTTCAATGAGAAGACCAGTTGGGGTATATGCTCTGTTTCTTAGAGAAAAGTTTCTAGAATGGAAGCTTAATCAATTACTTTTGGGAAGAAGCCTAGATTATCACAATGATAGAGATTTTCTGCAGGATTACTTTCATATCCACCTTGACATTCAAAATCAAATGTGTTAATTTTTTCAACACGACTTTCTAATGGGAGATAATGATGATTCTTTGTTGAATGTTTATGTTGGTGAGCTGAAAATCAGGTCCTTTGTCTCCCTAATGCAATTCTAATCAGGTTGAATGGTCAAGAAGAATGGACAAATATAAGGAGGCTCAAAAAATATATGGATTACCAATGAGGCCCAAGATTCCTCATGCAGAGAAATATATCACCAATGTACGATCAGTGGTAAGATTGAATCAAATCAATCCTCTTTATGTTTCAAACTTGCTCAATAGTATCTCTGCATTCTAGAATATAGAGGGGACACTTCCCCCATTGGCAATAAAATCCTATGAGGAAATATATCAACTCATTCCTCAGTCAGTAAGAAGGGAACCAATTAGTCCAAATAACCTCAGATGGAGTTTGATAAGAGTTAGACATGTGATCACTTTGATTGAGCAGCAGCAAGAATTCTGGGTTGGCATGCGGTTCAGAATGCCAATTATCATTATGTCAGCCCCAAAGCTCAAGGAAACACCCAATATACCTAAGGGAGTGATAAGACCATGGTTTGAGAAGCTAAGACAAAACCATGGCTTTACACTCAATAGCAGATTATCGCACTAGTACAGGGAAGGAGTGTTCGAATATTGCATATGGATGGAGATACTAAACAAGGAAAAGGAGACCCCCATAATTCTTGATGATGAACCATGAGGTCATGGTCCATAACAAGCAAGGAAGGATGATAAGAGGCTCAAGGATACTTTTATTTGAATCATTTCATGTTTAAAAGACTTGTTATTTTTGTTAATTGGCATGGCTGGCGGTGGATTATAGACTAATATATTTACTTATTTTTCTTTATGTTTAGCTAATTTGGTAGATATATTTGAAGTAATGGTTTATGTTAAATGTGTTACTTTTTGATGATATTAATGAGATAATTATGCAATGTTGATCTTTTGCTACCATAATTGTTATCCTTTTCTTAAGGGTTTTATACAGGATATTTAAAATTTGATGATGAAGTTAAACTCCATGTTTAGCTAAGCAAGATAATCACACCATTGATCGGCCTAGCTGGATGATGAATCACTCAAGTCCAAATTGACTTCTTTGTAGTCGATTATGGAACTTCTACTCCCAACACCAATCTGGCATTTTTCCCCATGTATATTCTCAAGCATGTTTTAGTTATGCTTTAGTTTTATTTAAATCTTTAGTTAGGCACCTTGAATCTTGGCAGTCAATTTCCATGTTATGAATTCAATAAGGATATGTTTATAAATATCCATGTTTTAGTTTTAGTTAGGAGTTAGATAATTTACAATCAGAATTTTGTAATTGATGGAAATACTTTGTTATGCATCCCACTTTGATCAATTTGAATGAAAGCAAGAAGTTAACTCAAAGCTCTGTGTTAAGAGATCTTACCTGAGGAAGAGCAAGGTATGCTCAACCTTTGGGATCGATCTTGTGTTGGTATTTTACTGAGTTGTGTTATTTTTGTTTATTGATATTAAATCTGAAATGTTAGATGTCAATTTTGGAATGATAAGTTGTTGAATCGTTTTCAGTTTATTGGATTTTAAATTTGGATAAGTTAATTTTTCCTGAATCGCTTTTAGATTTAGTTTATCATGGTTAGATTAGTTTGTTAGATTCATTGTAAGATGATTTTGTTCGTAGGAATTAAGTCTGGTAATTATTTGTTGAAGTTTAAATAGAAGAAATGATGGGAACTTATGGAAAGATGGAATTGAAGTTTGTTGGAATTTTGTTCATGGAAATTAGTCTTTATGTTTTCTAGATTAATTGTCATTTCTTTGCAATTTATTTTTGTTCTTAAAATAGCATTTAATTTTCAGCAGATCTTAAGATAGATTTCTTTTTGAAGCAAAGTAGAATTAATTTTATTTTGTGCTTTAGATTAAGAATTAAATTAAATGTTAGTCTTTTCCATGAATTGGTCTCAACCAAGTCCAATGAAGTCAGAACTAAGTCAACAGAACTTTAGTTTAGGAAATAAGATAGAATTAATCCTTAAGAATTAGTTGTTGCAGTTCAGCTCCTAAGAGCTCCTGAAAAGCTCCTGAAAGCTCTTGAAGGAGCCAAATCGATATCTGAAGTCATTGTTTATAGTGAAAAACCCCCCAAAAATCCATGAGAACCATCCTTATCGCATATAGCTCTAAGGCACACCTGGTTCGATATATAATTGATTAAATGAGGAAAGTTGTGACATCAACAACCTTTCCCATCACATTATACAACTAAAGGCACTCAATAAATAGAGTGATACAAGCTTCAAGAAGCATCTAGAAGGTGAGGGGCGTCCAAATCCAAAAGGAACAATATTTAACACCTCAGACATGCATTTGGACACATATAACATATTCACTTACACCCCTTCCAAGTGTCAAACATGCAAATAGTCTTCTTCCAAGCTTGGGTGCTTAGAATATGCTAAAAATAGGTTATGATAGATGCCTTACACATATTACAACTGTCATAGAATCTATCATAGCTGACAACACTTACAACTATAAGAGAATTTGTCATAACTGGCTAAAAATAATTGATTCTCTTACATCCTGTCATAACCCAATTTGGGCGCCAACTTTCACCCATGCATTCAAAGATTCCTTAAGACACATCATAGAATCTTTCATATGTTATAGATTCCAAAGTGGGATGCCTATGTCCACTTGGGATGATAATGTCTCATCCAATCACCTCCAACATGGATGCCACCCAATAGGTGGGTCCCAATTTGTGACATGACACCATAGGAATTTAAATAATACAAATAAATATATTAATTACATCAATTAAATCAATATTAGGACTCTAAGGTTGAGACACCTTAATCCCAACATTCTCCCACTTGTCAAAGACCTGCCAATAGTCATACGAAATCATCTGCTCAGGGCCCCAAGGCCCATGGAATCATAACACCATTTGAACTTCTTTGTGCTCACTGGTTTTGTTAGTGCATCTACAACATTCACCGAAGTTTCAACCTTCTCCAACTTCACCTTTCCATCTTCTACCATATCACGAACAAAATGATACTGAACATCAAAGTGCTTTTTTCTGGTGTGGAAGGTAGGATTCTTTGCTAGAAAAATTGCACTTTGACTATTACGACAAATAGTAATATGCCCTACATCTAAACCAATATTAGAACACAATCTCTTAAGCCAAATGACTTCCTTACACATATGAGTGGTTTCCATATACTTTTCCTCTGTCATGGACAATGTAACTATAGCCTGTCACTTACTCATCCAACTGATAGCACCACCAAACATCATAAACACATAACCACTGGTGGATCTTCTGTTGTCAATGTCAACTACCCAATCTGAATCCACATATCCTCTAATGCTCACAAAATGTTGAGGTCCAATAGGATAACCATGAAAACACAAGGCATACTTGGAAGTACCCCATAAATAAATGAACACTCTCTTAACAACATCGCAATGCACCCGTCCAGGATTAGCCATGAAACAACTAAGGACTCCCACTGCTTGGGCAATGTCAGGTCTTGTACACACCATCACATACATCAGATTTCCAACTACACTTGCATATGGTACTTTGGTCATGTCCTCCATCTCAGTAAGATATTTTGGACAATCATTCACAAAAAGCTTTGTCCCTTGCATCACATGAACAACTAACTGTCTGCAATCTACCATGTTGAATCTTTCCAACACGGAGTTCACATACTTGCTCTGGCTTAACCAAAGCTTTATGTTAGCTCTGTCTCTTGTGATTTCCATTCCTAGAATGGACCTAGCTGCACCTAGGTCTTTCATCTCAAATTGTGCTGACAACTAAAACTTCAAATCTAAAATCATACTTTTACCATTCCCAATAAACAACATATCATCTACATATAGGACAATAATGAGAATGCAACCATTACTAGTTTTAAAGTACACACAATGGTCATATTTAGATCTCTGAAATCCCAATGAAAATACATAGGTATCGAACTTCTAATACCACATTCTAGGAGATTGTTTCAGACCATAAAGAGACTTCTTCAGTTTGCAAACCAAATTTTCTTTAAATTTTTCAATGAAATGCTCTAGCAATAATATGTATATCTCTTCCTCCAAATCACCGTGAAGGAACGTTGTCTTCACATCTATTTGTTCCACTTCTAAGTCATATGTTGTTGCAAGTGACAACAAAATTCAGATAGATGCCAGCTTCGCTAGACGAGGGAATGTCTCTCCATAATCAATTCCCTCCACCTGGGAATATGCCTTAGCAAACAACTGTGCCTTATACTTCTCAATACTGCCATGAGGACCACATTTTTTCTTGAAAACCCATTTACAACCAATAGGTTTACGTCCAATAGGAAAAGGTACTAGATACCAAGCCTTATTTTTCTTTAAAGATCCATTTCTTCGTCCATGGCTTGCATCTAGGAATCTAAATCATTTGTACCCAATGCCTCTCTAACCATCTTAGGCTCATCAGTATTAGTAATCAAGAAAAATACACAATTGGAATCCAACAATGAATACCCAAACCTTTCTAGTTGTTGCCTAACTCATGTAGACCTCCTCAAAGGTTGAGGTTGAGGTTCTCCTTCTTCTTCAAAACTTTCAAAGCTACTTGAGCTCTCCTCATCATCAAGTCCATCAAGAGTACTTGGTTCTTCTTTCTTCAAAGTAGGTGGAATATGAACTACCTCATTTTTCTATGTTTCCTCTTTCTCTAGTTGTAGCTCAATAGTAGAAGGTTTCATCTCTCTAAAGATCACACTTCTGCTATAGAGAACCTTCTAAGCTTTTGGATCCCAAAGCTTGTACCCTTTCACACCGAGACCACAGTCGATAAAGATACACTTAACAGCCTTGTTTCCAACATTGACCTCTTCTCAATTGGAAGATGAGCATAAGCTTTTCAACCAAATACTTCGAGATGTCTCATTGAAGGATTTTTACCAGACCACGCCTCCATGGGTGTCTTACCAACAAGCGTTGATGTAGGAGATCTATTGATCAAATAACATGCAATGGCTACCACTTCAACCCAAAAATTTTGTTCAAGGCTAGTACCACTCAACATACTCATAGCCCTCTCCATCAATGCTCTATTCATTCTCTCTGCAACTCTATTTTGTTGTGGAGTGTAGGAATTTTTCTTATGTCTCTCAATCCAATGCTCTTTACATAACTTTTCAAACTCTATGGAAGAAAATTCACCACCATTATCAGTTCTCAAACACTTAATCTTTCTACTAGTCTAATTTTCTACTAAGGCCTTGAAATCGTTAAACTAACTAAAGACTTCAACTTTACTTATGAGGAAATAAATAAATGTCCTACTATAATCATCTATGAAAGAAACAAAATATATAGATTTTGATAACAAAGGAACATTTACAAGACCAAAAAATCTGAATGCACATAGTCCAAGACCCCATAAGACTTATGAGAACTAAAGTAAAATGAAACACAGTGTTGTTTTCCGTATACACAATGTTTGCAAAAGTTAAACTTGAGATTACAATCATCAAGGCATTCAACAAGGCTCTTATTTTTTAGGGTTCTAAGACCCTTCTCACCAATGTGATCAAGTCGTTAGTGCCATAACATTGTCTTCTTTGTAGGAAGCTTCATTTCCATAGAATGAGCACCCTTAGGTACCCAAAATGCACAACCATCAGATGTAGATGCAACACACTTATTTTCTCCATGATCTAATGGTGAGGATGAAGAATCCAAAGATCTCTTCTTTGGTACATCAGAAGAACTATTGCATTGTATAGTGCATGCATCAAGCTAAAATAGAGTACCAATATGAACTCCCTTAGCCAACACCATAGCTCCTCTATTCATCTTGCATCCTCCACCATAGAAAACAACTTGCACTCCTGAATCATTCAGTTTAATTATAGAAAGAAGGTTTTATGCCAAACCTGAGATATGCAAAACACCATCGATCCCCTTCACTCTTCCATCAGGAAATTTGATTTTGACTCTTCTATGGCCAACAATCTTCAGGTGAGAGTGATCACCCAGGTACACCTCTCCACCATTGTACTCCTCATACTTTGAGAATCAATCTATATGAGAATTCATGTGAAAGGATGCACCCAAATCTATCAACCACACATCATCCAATGCATGGGATGCCAAGGTTGTAATAAATGCTTCTCCATCATCTTGGGATGATTTCTCATATTCAAAATCAGAGAAAGACTTGTTTTTCTTCTTCTTCTCCTTGTAATCTTTTTGAATTTGACCAACTTCAGCACAATTCCAACATTTTTCCTTAGACTTCTTACCAGGATACTTTAATCTCCCTGGAGACTTTGACTTAGATTTATTGTCTTTCTTTTTTCTTCTCTCTTTCGGTCTGCCATGGACTACAAGGACCTACTTGACCATCTTAGAAGACTTCCTTCGCATCTCTTCAAATAACAATGAGGCAACAACCTCATCCATCTTAAAGGTGGAAGTAGTGCTTCCAATTGCCATTACCAGGTGATCCCAAGAGTCTGACAATGAACACAAAAGGAGCATGCAACGGTCTTGTTCATCAATCTTGCCTCCAACGAAACCCAGTTGTGCAACCAACATGCTAAATGCATTTAGATGATCTGCTACAGACCCTCTATCTTCCATTTTCAAAGAATACATATTCTTTCTTAGGAAAATCTTGTTTACTAGGGATTTAGCCTGATAGACATCACCAAGCTTCTTCCATAGAGAAGCATAATTTTTCTCTTCATGGACATTTAGGAGGGTAAAATCAGCCAATCAAAGTCTAATAGCTTGATGGTTTGATTCCAAAAATAGCAACCCATAGGTCATAGTCTACAAGCATGTCTTCCATTATGAGTTTCCACAACTCAAAATTACCACCATTAAACTTTTCCATCTCAATCCTCCCAGATGTGTCTGCCATCTCTTTCCTGCAACAAGGTAACGAAACACAAACTTTTGCAAAACTCCCACTGAAACAAAAATTAGCTCAAAAAAACCCTTCTACCCAACAAAGGAACCAAGGCTGGCCAGGATCTGATACCAACTGAAAGGAAGTTGATTGAGCATAAACAATTTCCTACACTAATCTAATCATGGGAGAGTTACACAAAATTTCTTTTAACACCTTTAATAGTTACAACATGAGATACACATATAGAATAAAGAATAGGATAGCAAGTACACAAATACAACATACACCAAATATACGTGGGGAAAACCCTTTCAGGTAAAAAACCCCACCCTCCAAAAGCATAGTACTATTGTATTACTTCAAATAGGAGTCGCAATACAACCTCACATACAAGTCTTTCTTCAACAAGTGCTTCAACACGAACACATGTTCTTGAGTGATGCTAGCAGCACTTCATTACCTACAAACAAACTATGCATTCTACAACTCAAGGCACTCAATAAATAGAGTGATACAAGCTTCAAGAAGCATCTAGAAGGTGAGGGGCATCCAAATCCAAAAGGCACAATATTCAACACCTCAAACATGCATTTGGACACATGTAACATATTCACTTACACCCCTTCCAAGTGTCAAACATGCAAATAGTATCCTTCCAAGCTTGGGTGCCTAGAATATGCTAAAAATAGCTTATGAAATATGCCTTACACATATTACAATTGTCATAGAATATGCATAGCTAACAACACTTACAGTTGTAAGAGAATATATCATAACTAGCTAAAAATAGTCGATTCTCTTACATCCTGTCATAACCGAACTTGGATGCCAACTTTCACCCATGCATTCAAATATTCCTTATGACGTGTCATAGAATCTGTCATATGTCATAGATTCCAAAGTGGGGTGCCTATGTCCACTTGGGATGATGATGTATCATCCAATCAGCTCCAATGGGAATGCCACCCAACCAGTGGGTCCCAATTTGTGACATGACACCACAGGAATTTAAATAATACAAATAAATACATTAATTACATCAATTAAAAATCAATATTAGGACTCTAATGTTGAGACACCTTAATCCCAACATTTAACAGTAGGTATCCTTCCATACCACAACTCATAGGGACTCTTTGTTTTTTTTGTTTTTCTTGAACTCTATTAAGTATGTAAACAATAGTATGAATTGTTTCTCTTCAGTATACTTCTGATAGGTTATCTTCTTTCATCATAGTACTTGCAACTTCTTGAATAGTCTTGCTCTTCCTTTCAACCACTCCATTTTGTTGAGGAGTCCTATGGGTAGACAAGTGCCTCTTTATGCCATGATTCTCACAAAACATGTTAAATTCATTGGAGGTAAATTCACCACCTCTGTCAAACCTCAAACATTTGATCTTCATATCCATTTCTTTCTCAACCATAACTTTAAATGCTTTGAATCTATCTAGGGCTTTATGTTTTTCTTTAAGAAAAGTAACCCATTTTAAATTCTTGAATAATTATCATTAAAAAGCATGAAATACTTGTCACCTTGAAGACTTCTTGTTCCAAAAAGATCTATATGCACCAATTCTAGTAATCTAGTAAAAGATTGTTCTTTTCCTTTGAAATGTCTTCTTGTTTGCTTTCCAATCTAATGCTCTTTGTAGACAGAATTGATAGACTTTGTAATCTTTGGCAAATCTCTCACTGCTTGAACTGAACTAATTCTTATGAAATTACCAAAATTAATGTGACACATCCTCCTGTTCCATAACCAAGTCCCATTGATTTGAGTCATAAAGCAATGACCATCAACACCCTTAAGTTGATAAACATTTCCATGTATCCTTCTCCTATTAGCAATCATAGTTTTGGGCCCTTTTCTAATCTCACATCCATCATTTTGAAACATAAGATTGTATCCTTTTCGAACACTCAAAAGGTTATTCCTTAAACCTTTAACATAGTAAACATTTTCAGTATTATGCTTGCCATCAAAATTGACTGGGCATATTCCACATATCTTAGCACCTGAATCATCACCAAATATAACAAGTCCTCCATCATAATTTTCAAGTCTAACAAAATTACTCTTATCTCCAGTCATATGATTTGAGCAACCACTGTCAATGATCCGATAGTTCTTATCCTATCTAGCATGAAAAGTAAATACCAAAGTAACTTCTATTTTATCATTTCTCTCTGGAGGGCATTCTTTCACACATCTTTCAAAATTAGCAAAAAAAAATCCATCTTTAAAAGCCATGAACAAGCATTCATCATCATCATCTCCATAATCAGATTCATCATCAAAAATACTTGCATCCTCTCTAACATAGTAGCTTTTCTTGATCATCTTACCTTTTTTCTCCTTTTTTTGTCATTCACAACTTTGTTTGGACATCTTGAAGCATAGTGACCTATATTTCCACAATTGAAACATTAAAAGGTAACTTACCTCTATACTTAGCAGTACTTCTTCTCATTTTTCTCACAAAGTTAGCTTCCATGTCATCAATATCTTCCTAATCTAGTGCAGCCACAGTAGGAGGGTCCTCAAAGAGAACAATCTGGACTATACAACAAGAGTCACACAACAGAAGCAACACGGAAATTGGAGGCAAATGTAGATTCAAGCATTCTTATTAAAAAAAAATTTGATTACAATCGGTCGGAAACATCCGAGCTTATAGATTGGGCTCATAGGCCTGATACAACATGCTCAAAATATAATATTCATATATGGTCCTTAATGTGAGTGAAAATCTTACACATCCATTCTATATTGATCTACTTAATCAACTTCTGTTATTCTAATGATCTATTACAAGCTTTATATCAATTGAAGAACCATTATTTGTACCAAATTCTCTCATTTAAAATGCAATTGAAGAACCATACAATTGATCTCTAGAATACTCATCTATATTTGCAAACTTCTTAATAGTAGAAACTTTGTGACTGTAAGCTTTAGGTAGGGTTCTGAGAATTTTCTTTACCACTTTTGATTCCTTGACTTTACCTCCAAGACCTCTGATGGATTTGACCACTTCATCTACCCCCTTCATGTAGCTTATAATGTTTTCATCTTTAGAAATCCACAAGTTCTCAAATGTGGTCTTTAAATTCTACATCTTAGCTTGTTTAACTATACCATCTCCTTCATAAATAATTTCCAACTTTTCCCAAATTTCTTTACCAGATTTCAGATTCATAACTTTCACCAATTCATAATTTGTAAGACTTAGACTCAAGAGAGCATACCTTGCTTTACTATTGGTTTCATAGGATTTGAGTTCTATTTCAATGCTTGGACCATTTTCAGGCATAGTGTATCCATCCTTAGCTAATTTCCAGATATCATATCCTAGATATTTCAAAAATCCTTCCATCCTTTGCCTTCCAAAATGCATAGTCCATTCCATCAAACATAGGGATCTCTTTCTTGTGCACCATCCTAGATCTACCTCAAGTGATCAAGATTTCTTCTAAGGAACCTCACTCTGATACCAATTGTTGAAATGCACAAGAAAATTGAGGGGGAGTGAATCAGTTGTACTTTAAAATTTCAAAACCATCATTAACATTCAGATCCACATTCATTCATTAAACCCTTAAGTCTATTATGATGAATTAGCATGAAAAACAAATAATAGAAACTAAAACAACTTAACACCATACACAAGAGAACACCAAATTTACATGGAAAGCCAAAGAAGGGAAAAACCACAGTGAGTATTAGCTCACAAGATAAGTAATATCAATATTGAATATAATAGGGCTCACTGCCGAACAAATCACTACCCAAAGAAGAAAGGCTCACTACCAGAATAGAAAATAAGAGAGAGAAGGAATGTTACATAGAGAAAAGCATCTCAACGCAACAAAGAATCCACCACAATGACATCAACACCTTCATAGTTTGATTGAAGAATTGTAGCCACCTTCTGCTCATTGCATCTAGTAAACTAACACTTGAAATCTCACACTGCACTTCTCAAATTCAAGCTTTAACACACTTTACTTCGCATAATTTCACATCTCACACATCTATATTGACATCTCTCAACAACTCAACTCATACTTATACCGTATTCAACCTTGAAACCCTCTCCAAGGTTGGCTATGCACCTCAAAGGTGCAAATTCAAATTAGGTCAGTGCCAAAACACTTATGTGGATGATAGAAATGAATGTGGACCACATCATAACTTAATTGGGACCCAAATCAACAACACCACTCAACCACACGCTTCCTTAAATAATGTTTATCCTTTGCATGTATTGCAAACACTAGATTGGCTATTACCCATGCAAACACCATTAAAATTTTAAGTACATGCTTCCTAAAACCCAAGGACAACTTTTGAACCACATAACACACTCAAACATGATCTAGAATATTCTTTGAACATCCTGAAATCCAACAAAATCCTTTGCAACAACTTACACCTGAAGAATGTGCAAATGTGTACACTCAAACAAACATGCCATACATTGTTACTTAGAAAAACCATCTTCTAAAGCACCAATCCTCAAATCATCTTAACTGAGGTAAACTAGCAACACCATCAACACACCTTCAGAATCACAAGACCTTAAGCATAACTGTGGAGTAACGCAGAGAAATTTTTTTTATCTCAAACACCTTTGCAATGCAAATTCATGCACTAGTGAACACAACTTCTTTTGTATGATGATCTAACACATCAAATCTTGAATATAACCCATTTGAATAACTCTCACCAAAATATTTGAATAGTACAGACAATTATTCAACCTAGAAGAAGTGTGGAGCAAATCCAAAACACAACTTTGTCACTCAGAACACCGTTGCAACACACTATTTCCTCTTTTTATCAAATTTTCTCAAAAACACTTGGAAACCAAGCACCAGAGACACATAATCATCATTTTCAACACTTCCACAAACATAGACAAAAGGTTATCAAAGCAACACTAGAGTTTTACACTAGTACCTTTACTAATGACAACATAATACAACTAATCAAAGCATCAACTACACATACTCTTGCAACTATCTCAATAGACATTAATGACAACACAGACTTGTTGACATCAATGACAACACCAACTGCTCATATCTGCAACATGTTGATTCCCAAATTGTTTTATCTGGTCACAAAATGCTCAAATATATTACCAAATATACAAAAAAAGCAAAGAATAGTTCTACAATCTATCACCAAAATTTAAAATGATATAGAACTATTAACCTAGAAAAGCCAATGTCAACTACATTTTCTAAGTTTGTAACTGAGAGTATTGTTGATCTTGATATCAATCCACAAGACTTGTGGCATTTATTGTTAATACTACCATTGAAAATATGTACTCATTGTTTTTTTGAATATGTACTCATGTTGTGTACCTTGGCACAAGAATGCATAATAACTACCTTTGGTTACATTAAAATATATATGGCTCAAATTGCTACATTAGAATAATTTTCATTGATTGAAGCTAAGAGGAATTTGAATTAATCAAAGTCCACACAATCTACAAAGTGGACAAAAAGAGGTATTTCAACCATTGTTAGGGTCTCACCATGGTTCACAACTATCCCTTCTTAAGACACTAACATGTGTGAGTCCTTTTGTTGGAGTGATCTTCTATTGTAACTACATTTTTGCAACATTCTTGATCAAATTGGGTCATGTAGGAAACATATCGTCACATTGGAACGTTTTGATGTGGAATGGTAATGTTTTCTTGTGGTATTGTGACGTTTTGTTGTGGACGTTGTTGATGGGGTGGTTGAGATGAAACAGTAATGATAGCAGTGTGTTGCGGTGGTGCTTGCATCACAATGTATTGATGAGGATTAACGGGAGGCTACTGAAATGCAGGGATATTACCTTGATGTGGTGGTGGTAGATTTCCAACAGGTGTAGATCCTGGAGGTGGGATCAATGCAAGGATTGGGGTGCCCCCGGTGTTGACAGGTAGTTGACTAGGATGTTGAGGTGCGAGTGGTGGAACAGATGAAATGTTATGTGGCATGCCATAAGCATGGGGGTCATTAGGATTAGGTGGTGTCATAGAGGTTGCGGATGGGAGGCAAGGATAACTGGCAACTTGGTGTATCAAAACATTTTCAAACTCAAGATGATACCAATTCTTTGTAGGTGGACCTTCGGGAATATACGAATTTCCTGGAACATTTTGCGAGGTTTTTGGATCTTGTGATGTAGGAAGGGAGTGGGCGTCGGTATATTGTGACATATTAAAATCCGGTGGTGGTTTGACTCCTTTCATGATCAAAGTAGTGAGAATCTTATCCCCACGCTCGTTGAGGAGGTGATCTGTCATCTAAATATTAGTAGGTTTGCTTAGGTATTTGCCAATGGTGACTTTGGGTTGATTGACCATGTTCTCGTCTCTAGTTGGTGAGGCATTTTGGACATCAGTATTGGACTGTGATGATGCACCATTATTGGGGTCTTGAGGGATATTTGCACCATTGTTGGGATCTTGTGGGATGTTTGTAGTGTTATTGGGATCCTAAGGGATATTCAGGTGGGAACCTTGGGTTTGATGTTAGGCCATTTCTTTCTTATCTTGTGATCGATTCTAAACAGGCATGAAAGTGCAAAACTACTAGGTGAGCTAAGATGCGGTTAAACTCTAAGATGCAATGCAGAGATGACCTAAATGATGATTGAATGATTGATTAGATTGGGTGATGGATAAGTTGATTGGATGATTGGATAAGGATAAGATTGGATAAGATTGGTTGATGAAATGATTGGTAAGATTGGATGATAGAATGGATTCTAAACCAAGTTTAGAAATCACCCTAAGTGACTTAAGGTGCTGATTGATCGAATTAAGAATAGATAGATGATTGCAACACTGAATCCAACTTGATATGGAAGTGGATTGATTGGGCTAAATGATGATGACCGACTCAGGATGGATGACAATCCTAAGCAGATGTTGTAGGATGACGATCGATTCAGACACCTAGGCCAATTTGGATAATAACTTCAAGCAAAGTTCAGAGGATTTGGATTGAGAAACGATGAGGGATATGTAACCTGGAGATACTTTATGATGTACCTATATGATTCAGATGATGAACGAATGAACTTCGAAGAATGCAGATGAAAATTACGGGTGAACGAAAGATGTAGAATGATTTGATAAAGATCAAACTTGTCTAACCAAGGTGCAAGACTACCCAACTAGGGGGCAAGGCTGCCCAACTAGAGGTCAAGTTCACCCAACTAGAGGTTAGGGTCGCCTATCTGGAGATCAGTTTCACCCAACTAGAGGTCAGGTTCGCCTATCTAGAGGTCAAGTTCACCCAACTAGAGGTTAGGTTCGCCCAACTGGAGGTCATGGTCACCTATCTACTGGTCAAGGTCATCTACTGGTCAAGGTCGCTTATCTGGAGGTCAGGTTCGCCCAACTGGAAGTCAGGTTCACCTATATGGAGGTCAGGTTCACCCAACTGGAGGTCAAGGTCGCCTATCTCAACTTTCATACTTTTCTAAATCAAAAAAGAGGTAAAACAAACTATTGAAACAGGAAAACCAACTAAATGAACGAGGAAACAAACATTCAAAATGGGTAAATGGACGTTTAGGATGACGAAACGGATACTCGAAACAGGGAAACAGGTACTCGAAACAAGTAAATATATGGTCGAAATGGGGAAACAGATGGTCGAAATGAGGAAATAGATACTCGGAACGAACAAATGGGTACTTGGAATGGGAAAACTGGTACTCAAAACGAGGAAACAAATGTTCAGAACGAGAAAATGGGTGTTCGGAACAGGGAAATGAATGTTCGGAATGACTGAACAGAAGGAAAAACTAGCTAATTAGAGTGCAAAATTACCCAACTTGGGGTAGGGTCGCCCAACTTAGGGAAATTTCACCCAACTTGGGGCAGGTTCGCCCAACTTAAGGCAGGTTCACCCAACTTAAGGGCAGGGTCACCCCTGTTGAGAGCAAGGTTGCCTATTTGGTGAAAAGATAGATAATTCTGACATAAACAGGCTGAGAAAGGACTGAGACAGAAAGCAGGGTCACCCCTGTTCAGGGAAAGGTCGCCTCTATTAACAAACCTGAAATTGACTTAGGTGAAAACGGCTATGGCAAAGGACCAAAAACACAACAAACAATAAGCAGAAGGTAAGATTGACTTGACTCAACAGAAATTCACTAGTTTCACACAAAAAGATAGTTTAAACAGCATAATCCTAAGATTAGTATGACGGGTATGGCCAACACAGTCCTCTAACTAGGCTGAACAAGGAAACTAGGGAGTCCTCGATATACGCTCGGTATGTGAGGCACAACTGTGAATACTAGCCCATCATAGGCGTAAGTCAGGTACCCCAGTGAAATACTAAAGGCTCAAACCAACTCTTCACATATTATCTAGGTATCACCCTAGCTTTGACGCTCCACCAGACATGACGTGACTGGATTGGGGAAAAACTTTGGATCTCCCCCCTTTGTATACCCCACTAGTACACGTGGTTGGGATCATCCCTTGGGGTGATGAAATCCTCAAGCAGGTCCTGCTAAAAAGAGAACACTAACCATTTTCAGCTACTCCCCAGGCTCACACAAAGTGTAAGGGAAAATCTTAAAACGATATAGTGCCCCTTGGGAAACACAAAGGACTAAGTAAGCTATGATTTCTCTTCACCCAATATTTCCAAATGCCGCAAGGGGATTGGTTACGTCAATAGCTTACTTTGCAAACACAACAAAAAATATATTTGACTTCCCCTAGTTAAACTATGTGCCTAAGTAGTATGAAAAATGAAAGACAAACTATCTAACTAATAATCAAACCCATTCATCCTGATGCAAATATGTTAGAATTTTTATCCTTCAGTCTTCAACAAGCGTGAAACAAGCTACACAAATGTTAGTAAAAACTAGCACAATCAACAACATGACAAGTTAGGGGGTCAGTATTAATCAAAACAACAAAAAATAGAGTCTTAAAATGAATTTTAAACCATTTTTTTACCTCATAGATGCCTTTGTTTAGGTTAGGTTTGCCCCTATTTAGGGCAGGTTTTCCCCTATGCAGAGAACATGGAGGAAATTTTGTTGTTGTCTCTCAGATGGGCGACTCTGCAAGGCAGGGTCACCTCTATTCAGGTCGGGGTCACCTGTCTTGGGGCAAGTTTTCCTATCCTAGGGAAAGTTTGCCCCTGTTTAGGGCAGGGTCACCTCTGTGTAACTTGAACCTACAAAATATCAAAAATAGCAAACGTGAAAGCAAAAAGGACCCATCTGTGGGTCCCACCAGGCATGCGAAAAATGTGATGCAATGCTATTTACCTATCCTAAATGATGCAAAACAGAATGCAAAAGAAGGAAACAACACTTTACACCTCAAGATTGGGCTACATTAAACTCAATCAAAATAAAGATGAAAAACAATAGATTTATATCTTGTATGAGTTGCTCCTTGGTTGGCCCTTTGATAGTTGACGTTATGTGTGCTCCTTGATGGAAAATGGACTAAAATGACATGCAAAGTGATGAAGATTCAATGGAGATTCAAATGATGAATGTGGTTATTTGGATAGATGTCTAGAATGGATGCAAGATGAGCTTGAAGGTGCAATAATGGAGGTTGTGAGTGCAAAATGCAAGTATGTTGAGTGCTTGTGAGTTGTGTGTGCTTGAGCTTGAAAATGTGAATGTGATGAATGCAAGTTATGTTTGAATGAAATAAAATCTTTCATTTTAAGGGAAGAATCTCTAGATAATTGGACGGTTAATATTTTTCCAACATGGGCAAGATGAAGGGCTGTGGTGAGTTGAGGACTCACAAGCCCTCACATCTTTCCATGTGGAGGATGAGAAGTCACAAGGACAAGTGAGTTGGAAAAAGGACATGTGAGATGGAGGTACTTGCAAGTACCTTGGGATTGGGAGAATATTTCTTTAAAAATTAATTTATTGTTCCCATATGGGAGGAAAGTGACATATGAGGAATTTTAGTATTCCTCAAAAATCTTCATGGGAAGAGAGAAGTGGTTGGGAAAATATATGTGAATTTTAAATTTACATGATAGGGAGTACCTTGGGGATAAAACAAGGTTCTCAAAAAGGTAAGTACTTGTCCTCATGTGAGTGATGTGACAAGTGAGGTGTTCTAGAACTCCTAACAACTTGCATGGGAAGAGGAGGGTCTTGGAAGGATAAATGTGAATTTTTAATTCACATGGGGAAGAGGGTCCAGACTAAATGTAGAAATTGTGAAGGTTGACCTAAAAGGTATGCTAAATGTAGCAAGGGGATTAGATTAAGGTTGTGCAAATAGGCGATTAAGAAGATTAATGAAAGATTAAAAGCAAGTTGGAAGATGTGGAGGATGTGACATTAATCTTGATTAAAGGTGTGCACATCCTAATCATGGATTAATTAAACTAATCTAGATTAGAAGAAGGTTATGGAGGATGTGACAAGGAGAGAAAAAAGAGGAATTTAAAATTGATTTAAATTCCAAAAGACTAAATGACCAAATTAAATAAATTGATGTATTTGTTTAATTTAGAGGAAGGATGAAAGGTAAAGATTAAATTAAATACTTTAGAAACCCTATGAAAAGGGGGGATATTAATTAAATAAATGATTTAATTAATATCAATGGAATAGATGAATAAAGAAGACGGGTTTGACCATATGGGAATGGTCAAATTTGGATGTCTACAATTATAATTGTTCGACATACCAATTTCAATAGATTGAAACTATCTTCAAAACAATAAAATTCTTTCAACATTATTGTGAATTGTTCTTCTTAGGATGGAAGGCAACCACCACTTCAAATGATAATACAAGCAACTATAGGAACAAGGAAATGGTACTTGATTAATAACATTGAGTAACACTCTAAAAAATGTTACTTACATATACTCACCAAAAATGGACATGGATTTTGTTCACTATTTGTAATGATCTTCAAGCTCTTTGAACTAAATCTTGACCTTTCATGTTTGGAAATATCTACAACTTTATGGAATTCATTATAAGAATGATTTAGGTAATAACTTTATTTACAATAAATATGGAAACAAGAAAAATATTGGGGTTGTATATTTTATTTATGGGGACAAGAAAATGAATTGGGTTGCATATTTAATGTTTTATTTTAATATCTTTTTTGATAAAATAGTGCACCAATTTGTTATTATATTAATTATTACTATGAATAATTTTCTCACTATTTGTATAGAATACTATGGTAAATTTTTATTACTATGTAAGTTAATTTAAATAATACAAATAATTATTAGTCATGTCATCTTAAGTAATTATACAAAATAATATTCATTATTTGATTGTTATATTTGTATTGTTTAATCAATTTTAAAATATTATGTTTACTCATTTTATTTTCTTAATGTTGATAAAGTATAAAATGCATAGTTTTTATATGAAAATTAATAATAAAACAATTATTTATTTCAAATAATGATAGATTAAAAAAATTATTTTTGTATCACAATACTGTAAGGGGGAAAATAAGCATAAGGAAAACAACAACAAAATCAAATGAAAAAGATCAAAGCAAAGAAAATTCTCAACCTACTCATGAAATGAAATTCTAAAGCAATGAATCAAGCAATGCAATTATAAGAGAGAACATAAACTAAATTCATGAATTACAATATTACCATCCCATGTCGAAGTGTAATTTGTATTGATTTCGGATCGCTTGGATCAGTATCAAGCCTCCATTGTTGTGCAAAAAGCTTCAAAACTTGTATGTTAATGGTGATCAAAGATGTAATTGTTTTCTCTTAAGAAATCAATAGTCAATTTAGCATGACCTCTCCACACAAATTCTCTAGATTCTCCGATCGTTTTTTAGAAGGAAGAAGGTTTTTTTATAGATTTTCAGGATTTATATGAATGATCGAGATTCAATAGTAAAAGATCACGATCAACGGTTGAGAATCATTGAGAGGAAATAGATTGATCAATTAACTCCTTTGATTGTCCAATTAAGGATTTTAATTAGATAATCATTGAGATTAGATTGGAATGATTGGTGGGATTGAGAAAGTCAAGTTGGGTTAGGAAATAGATGGGTCAGTTAACCAATTAAAGTGAGAAATCAATGGTCATAATTTACTCAATCAAAAATTTGGGTGAGGATAATTAATTAATTGAATAATTAATTAATATTGGAGATTTACGTGCAAGTTTTATTTGACTTTAATAAATAAAGGTATATTTATTTATTGACCATGTTGAGTGATTTTGGGGAAATTAAATAATTGATTTAATTATTCAAATTTGGAGAAGAGAAAGTAGTGTAATTAAATAATTAATGATAATTATTTAATTGATTTAGAAGAATAAGTAATGTTAATAACATAATTAAATAACTTGTGTTTATTTAATTAATCGGGATAGAATAAGGTGGAATTAGGACTTTTTTAAATAAATAGGATTTATTTAATTAGTCAGAAATGATGATTGAAGATGAATTAATTAAATAATGTTAAATCACTTAATTAATAGAAGAATATGAGAAATGATAATAATTAAATAATGTGTTATTTAATCATTTAGGAGGAGAAGGGTGAGAGTTAGTCAAAAAATATTGTTTGCAGGCCATGACA
Source organism: Sequoia sempervirens (assembly GCA_007258455.2). NCBI lineage: Eukaryota > Viridiplantae > Streptophyta > Pinopsida > Cupressales > Cupressaceae > Sequoia > Sequoia sempervirens. The sequence continues at coordinate 77,176,096 of VDFB02000007.1, forward strand.
ATTAAGGTTATCTACATTTTTCCCCTCTTTGATACAATACACTTTTATAGCGTTGTGTCAAAGAAAATTCAAAAATTCTTACTTAAGAGTTGCCCCAGTGACAGCGGGATAGCAAGGTGCCCCCTCAAGAAATTTAGTGAAAATTTTGGATAATGAGCCAAATTTTTTGACAAGTTGAGGTGATGTGTTTAAGTGCAAGGACTGACAAAAGAAATGTTAACTAGAAGTAAACGTTAGTAAGATTTAGAAGATAGAAGAAATTGGATGATTGATGATATGTAAAACATTGTGAGTTTGTTTTTGCTTCATGGAGACTAGGTAGTATTTAGCAATCCTTATTAATGTAGCAAATAGACATGATGCACCAAGGTAGCTTTGTATCTATCGCATGGACTTTGACTCCAAAAACAAGGAATATTCTTGCTCATACCAAACATACGAAAATATTGTTACAATATATGGGTTAGAAGTTTAAAGCATTTGGACCAATGCACAAAGAGGTATGAGGAACCAAACATGCAAGGCCACTTTAGTTGCTTGAAACGAATTCCACACACACAAGACAAGTATTCGTCATGGTAGTATTGCAAAAATATCCAACAATCAGAGCATACGAAATCATTGATAAATGCCACATTCCTTCTTCTCTAAATCCTTAATGGAAATCCTTGAGAAATCCTTGGAATGAGTCAATAAGATAAATCAAAAGATAAGATCATAAAAGATAAACAATGTTGTAGTATCACTTGCCATGAATTTTTTGATGTTTCAGGATTATCCATCGATAATGTTTATTGTAGGAACAATTTATCCGTTAAGACATATGTCAAGATGATGATGATTTTCAAAAGGTAGGGTAGTTAACACTTAGGCATTTTTTTAGTCTAATGATGATCCGATTGTTTTGTTTCTTTGCTTGGAAGTTTTGGATTTCGTTGTTTCCTTTGTTTGTTCATTGCATTGTCAATGGTTGAAGTTGATGATTGTTTATTATGAATGGAAAGCTTATTGTGGATAGGTGATAATGGAGTTAGGAATTTTGAGATTTTTTGAATGTTTTTTGTGCTTTTTAAGGTTATTTGATGTTGTTTTTGACGTTTTTGAGAGATTTAGAGACAATTAGGGGGACCTAAAGGGACTAACCTAGTTCCTTGGGGGCTCATCGATGATGGCCTTGCCTACGTGATGAGCGTAGAGACGATGTAGTTTGACTATTTTGAGTCAACATTGTTTTTGGAGTTTTCTAACTTTTATGAATATTGTTTGGATTTTGATAAGGTATTTTGAATGTTTTTGGATTTTCGACCAAGTTTAAGGACCAAGAGGGACACCTAAGGGGACTGACCTAGTGCCTTGAGGGCTCATTGATGATGGCCTTTCCTATGTACAAGCTCAAAGACAACATAGTTTGACTATTTTGGCTCAAAAGCGTACAATGTTTTTGGGATTTTGTGTTTTACGACTTTGTTGTATTTTGATGGTTTTATAACTATTTTTGGGTTTTGATGCTAATCATATGGATGAATGATAAAGATATATCAGTATGTAGAGATATCAATAGTCTTTTGAGATCTTGTTGATAGGCCAGCTAAAATTGATTGATCTAATTGAGTAATTTTCGATAATGATAACATTATTGAGGATACACAATAATGTAAAGATAGTGTTGTCAAGATAGGAACACAAGCATTGGGAAGGATACATCCCAAGATGATGATTGATTGATCAGATAACGATTAATCGAGATTTGTGGCCAAGTTAGGAACAAGATTGTTGAATGTTTAGATATCACCTTGAAGTGTCAGCACAATGCAACTAATATGAATTGTTTGAATTGTTCGGATGATGCCTAGATCACAACGTGAGTTAGAAGACATAAATCATGATTTACTCTAAAGCAAGATGTAAGTATTTCTCCCCAGTGTCTAGCAATGTAGGGAATGCAATGGGTGGATGCAAAGGATTATCTTGTGTTAGGATAACCTGTTCGGATAGATTATGCCCCTTTGGACACTGCCTCGTGGCTTAGATAATGTTGCATATGATAGGATTATTGAGAGTGGCCCATGTCAAGATGTTTTCCATAAGAAAATGTAAAGTGTACATCAAACCTTTTTCAAGATCAAGATAAGTTGGATTTGGATAAAAAAAAATGAGTTGGATGAATGGTTCATGGATTTATTATATAAAGGGTGAGATGCTTCCACCTGAAATGTTGCACGTAGATGCTCAATTCTACTCATGATGCATGTTTTCCAATTTTTCATCATGGTACTTGTCCAAAGTGCCACTGTATTGGTTTTCACTAGAGGACAATTTCTTTCTTGACTATTTTCTTGATTTTTCTTCTCTTTTATTTTATTTTATTTGAAGATTTATGTTCATGTTCAGCCACCTGGTGGTGTTGATTTAGACGTTGTCATTGTTGATATAGATGTTTTTATTGTCATGGTGTGCCAATGATATCCTACTTGAAGGAGTTGTTTTGTTAAGATACAGACGCTTGAATGTAAACCCTAGATTCTCTTGTCTATTTTTTCAATACCAAAGTTAACCTTTCCTAGATGTGCACATCGTGATAGAGTGCCCTTAGAGTCCTTATGATAAAAATTTGTTGTCAACACATGGTTAATGTGAGATTGAGATATCATGGATGTCAAAGTTGATGGTGGAGTACGCTGAGGGATATGAGATTCAAATGGATTGGTTAACAGTTTAGAATTTTTGATTTTCTGAACTTGGTAGGATGAGCAATGATGGGTGGATATGGAGATTTGATTAGGACCAACTTCTTCATATACTTTGTAGGTCGCTCTTGTAGCTTTCTTTTGCATCACTAGACACTTTTGATGGATGAACTTCCCTTTTTTATTTTGCCCCATAGTTTCTTTGACTAATGGAGTTTGATAGGGATGATTTTCTTGCTTTTTCTTTGGTATCCATTTGCTTTGTTTATTATTTTTTTACCTATTTTTTGCTTCAATGACGTGTTTTTCTCTTTGATATAACTTTTTCTCTTGTTTTTGATAATATAAGCAGCATTTACAGGGTGTTGTACCCTTTACACGATGATCCCAAAGGGCCAAACAGGAGAAAAACCATTAAACATCAAAAAAGTTTACAGTAACAACATACGAGAGACACAGACACAACCTACAAACCCTAGAGAGACAACACAACACAGACCCAACCACTAATTGTCTACACCCTCCCATTTTTTGACCAAGATTTTTAACACATCTTCCCCAATCTAGTTGGGGCCTTCATCCATGGTGTTCTTGTCCATTTCCTCCTTGACCACATCTGAGAGAGTGAGAGTCAGCTTGTGAATCATTTTGATAGGGAACTAGGCCAAGCAATTAAATTTACGATTCAACTTAGCAACCTGCTCCTGCAACACTTCGAGCTCGTCCACCTTGCCATCCTCGCTTTGGATCTCCACATCAGCACTAGCCCTAGAATCTGAGAACTTGGTAGAGTCCTCTCAAAGCATCTGGTTCAAATCAAAGAAGTGACTAGGGTCTTATATGGGTCCTTTATCCTTCCACTTCTCAGTAGCTTTAGTGCCTTCAATTATGTCACCAGTATGAACTGAGTCATTGGAGATATCATCAACATGGGTCCCTTTCTTGTGTTTCACCAACCTATGGGATCTTCTCACACTCGTTCATTCTATCCCATCTCAAATCTAGCGTTCATTCTATCCCATCTCAAATCTAGCACCCACCATAGTATCACCCTTAGAATCTTTTTCCTTGACACATTTACCTTCCTTAGAGACCAGAAGAACCCTCAAAAATTGAGGCACATTTTTCCATTTCTTTTTAATTACAAGTTTGTTGACCTTCTTGTGTTTCAATTCGCAAATCCCAACGTCGACCTCATTTTTCTTTTCCTTTGGGGGAGGAGTGGCTAAAGTCTCAGTACCAGGATCATCCTCGAGGATGGGGGATTTCTTCTTTGAGTTCTTCGAAACAACAAGGGAAGGGTTATCAGGGTTAATTTTTGGGGATTCCAACTCTTCCACGTGCACAACCGAGATGGGTTTGGGAGTGACCGAAGTCGAATTGAATTGGTAGAGCCTATGGATTAGGCCATGGTGTAGTGATAAAGGAGGTGGAGAATCAGGGTTGAGTGGTAATTTCCTAGGATTCTTTGATGGAACTTTCCAAAGAAAAAAGAAAAAAGATCAGGAAGCTAAGAAGAATCTTATGCCTTAAGTGATTTAATGATGCAAGAGCATCCAGTGGTGTAAGGGAAATCCTGCATCACCCAAAACAAGAAAGATTTTAAATTTCCTATTGGTTGTTTTTTAGATGTTTTTTGCATTTCTAAATACCCCTTTAGCTATTAAAATATTCGAAGCCAAATTTGAGGCCCTTAGAGGATCCAGATGGGCCTGAAAATTTGCGAAAATCCAAAGTAGTTGGCCTTAGGCCCTATTTTGTGCCACATTGTCTTTACGAGAGCTTTCCGAAAAGGTATTATCATTGAAAATCTGACAGTCGGATTAAAAGTTATGGCTTCTAGAAGTTGGTGCATTTTTAGAAATGTGCTAATTTTCATATGTGAATTTAAATTTGAATTTCAAATTGTAATTTGGGCGCTAAACTATCGAAACTCATATTTAAATTTTGTTTTGGCTCCAAATTTGAAAGAAACTCTATTTATGGAAGGGATTTATGATTTTTGGTAGCTTTTTGGGGACAAGTTCACATACTATGAAAAGGATTTTTTCTGTAATTCTGTAGTTTGCATATCTCCAGAACTTGAGGATATTGGATCCTCTGCATGTAAGAAGATCATTTTTAGAATAATAAAATAACATTCTTTGTTTGGTGTGTTAATTTTCTATGTCTCGGGTTGCACCCTCGTCAGGTGGTATCAGAACGAGTTTTCTTGAGCGTGTGGATAGATCACCAATTGTGAGGCAGTTCGCACCAGGACCATGGTTGTGGGTCAAAGTCAAGAAATATGTCTCCAAGAGTGATGCCTGGTAGGAATGGTGGTGGTATAGGTCGTCGAGGCGGCAGAAATGATGGTGGAAGAGATCCACTAGCGACTGAGGGTTTCAGAGCCCTCTAGCTACATATTGATGCATTGTAGGAGCAAATGAGAAGATGGTTAAAATTGAGAAGGAGAGAAGAAAGTGAGGATGAAGAAGAGGTGGATGATTCAGATGTAGAAGAAGAAGAAGAAGAAGCGATCGATCAATATCAAATGCAGCTAATAAGGGCCATTTCAAAGATCCGAAAAAGACCTAGAATAGAAGTCCCTAGTTATTCTGGAAGTTTGAACCCGAAAGAGTTGATTGAATAGATCAATGAGTTGGAAAAATATTTTGAGTATGAGGAGATAGAGGACCCAGATCGGTCAAGTTTGCAATGAAGTTGAAGGGCCATGCCAGTATTTAGTGGAAAGAGGTCCAGTTGGAGAGAAACCAAAGAGGAAAAGGCAAGATCACCAGATGGGATTGCATGGTGGAGAAACTGAAAAAAAAGTTCATACCAGTGGACTACAAGCTAGATCTGTTGAAGAAATTGCAAGGGTTGAAGCAAGGAAGCAAATCTGTGAAAGAATACACTGAATATTTTCACAAGATGATCATCAGAACGGGTCATACAGAGGCCAACAAGGAGAAGGTAGCCCGTTATCTTAATGGGTTATGGCCGAGCATTCAAGAGGAGCTAAGCCTATTCAGAATGAACACCATTGAGGATGCATACTAGTTTTCTCTAAAAGTTGAAGAGAAGTTGAACAAAAGATTTGACAGCAAGCAAAAAGGACAAGGAGGTCAGAGTGGAAAGGGCAGTGGAAGATCTTCTAGAAGCCGAAATGATGATGAGAAGAAAAATGAAGATGTGGGTACTAGTCGAAACCAGAAGAATGATAACTTCTACCGCTCTTGTTGATGCAGAGCAAAGGAAGAAACAAGAATACTTAAAACAATTCTCATTCAATCCTTTACCAAAATCACTTCAATTTCTTTGAATTTCTTCATGGCTACAAAGCCCAACTCTTCAAAACTTGACTCTAAACCTTTATAAAACTCAAACCAGACCCTCATACATCTGCAAAATCATCATTTTGACAGAAATAAACCAATTACAAAGTCTTATTCCTCTGTTTTATCATATTTACAAATTACTTGCACCAAAAACCCAAATTTTGCTTGAAGGGAATCAAAGCACTAAATCAGGTGTAACTTTCAAACCAAATTGAATCTGCAAAAAATAAATACATTTTTGAGTACCCATTTTGACCATTAAAAACATATCTCATTTTTAGGTATACTTCTTTTCGAACACACGCCTGTTGTTTTAACTTGTTTTTTGTTAATTAGGCCTAAATAGGCAAATATGAATACAAACAGTTACCTATAACTTTCACAAATAAATTAATCAATCCAATCGCTCCAGTGATACTTTAGAGGATATCATTATGGATGTTTTCTCCAATTTATAGCAAAACCCAACAATTAAATTTTGAGAAACATGAATTTTATTGCAAACTGTTACCCTAGATCAGGATTTAGACCGTATTTACAAAAAATAGCATAACTTCTTTAAAAATGAACCAATCTGCATGAAATGAATTGGAAATGGAAGGTGATTGTTCCCTATAACACTTAAAAACATTTATTCCAGCATTTGAGGCCGTACACATCCGTACAAAGGATAGAAACTATGAATTTCTAAAGAAAATTACAAAAAACTGTGTTTTTCATTATTCCATTTCAAATTTTCAATCACCCACAAGCTTCTAAACGTAAAAAGAGTCTTATTAAAGGCATAAAAATGACCTTTGAACTTATAACTACTTTCTAACTACCCACCAATTCCAAAAACCATTGATACCTTTCAACTTCTTAAGGTTGCTTATGAAATTTTACTTTTTTTGTGTGACAATTTTTACATTTTCTCAAATTTGACAAAACCTTGAATATTGACCCTTCTAAATAACCTCAAATATATGAAAAATAACTCTAATAACATTATTACAAGGTAGGAAAAATAATTTTGAATCAAATTTCAAAAGATTGCTTCATGGAGGCCTAATTTTGCCAAGTGCTCCTACACCACTCGTGATCAAAACAGTGGTGATCAAAGAGGTGGAGGACGAGGGAGATTTGGACAAGGATCCAAAAGAGGTGGTTTCAGAGGAACGTGTTTCTAGTGTGGTGAAGAAGGGCATCGAGCCTATGAATGGCTGCAACATCAAGGAAGGGCATACAAAAGGTCGGAAGGTCGTGGAAAGGTTGCACATACAGATGAGGAGGATCAATCTAAACATTAAGATGATGCTAAAAGGGGAGAAGCCCTAGTGATTAGAAGAGCTCTGGTGACTAAAGAGAAGGATCCTAAATAGAGGAAGAATCTGTTCCACACAAGGTACAAATGTGAAGGAAAATGTTGTGATGTCATCATTGACAGTGGGAGCACTGATAATCTGGTGTCAGAGGAGATGGTTACAAAGTTCAAGTTGAAGAGGGAAAGGCATCCACATTCGTATCGGATTGCCTGGTTGCAGAAGGATCATAAAGTTCTGGTCAATGAGTAATTCCTGGTGAAGTTCAAGATCGGGAGCTACCATGATGAGGTACTCTATGATATTATCCCCATCGATGCATGTCACATGTTGTTGGGGAGGCAGTGGCAGTTTGACAGGTGAGCTATACATGATGGCCATGCAAACACTTATTCCCTAACGAAGGATGGGGTTCGTCACAATTGGAAACCCCTGAATGAGGCCGAAGAAAAGGTATGCAGTAGTTGTATAATTTGTTATGTTGATGGAAGAAAAAATTTAGAAGGTATGAAGCATGAGCATATGTGCTATGCATTGATTCCTAGAGTGGGTAAGGAGGATAGTGAGAAGGTGCCAGTAGCAGTTTTTGGGTTGTTGGATGAGTTTCAAGATATTGTTTCTGATAACGTGCCTGAGGGTTTACCACCAGTGAGGAAGATCAGTCATCAGATTGACTTGATCCCTAGAGCCAGTTTTCCAAACAAGGCAGCTCACAAAATAACTCCTGCAAAAAATGAGGAGTTGAACAGACAAGTTCAAGAGTTGTTGAGGAAAGGTTTGATTCAGGAAAGTTTGAGCCCATGTGCAGTACCTGCAGTACTAGCACCAAAGAAGGAAAGGGAGTGGAGGATGTGTACAAACTCCCAAGCCATAAACAAGATAACAATCAAGTACAGATTTTCCCTGCTAAGGATGGATGACCTGATGGACTACTTGAGTGGAGCTTAGTACTTCATAAAGATTGATCTGAAGAGTGGATATCACCATATCCGGATTCGAGAGGGAGATGAATGGAAGACCACCTTCAATACCAAGGAGGGCATGTATGAGTGGTTAGTCATGCCTTTTGGGCTAACCAATGCACCAAGCACATTCATGCAGCTCATAAACGAGGTACTGAAAGAGTTTTTGGGGAGTTTTGTTATTGTGTATTTAGATGATATTTTGATTTTCAATAGGACTTTGGATGAGCACTTGATGCATATTCGTAGAGCCTTTGAGAAGTTAAGAGAAGAGAAATTGTTGATTAATCTGAAGAAGTGTAGTTTTGTGAAGGAGTTATTGTACTTGGGGTTTGTTGTCTCAGCAGAAGGTCTCAAGATGGACCCAAAGAAGGTGAAGGCTATTCTAGAATGGCCTACCCTAAGAACTACTATTGAGGTGAAATATTTCCATGGTTTGGCCAGTTTTTATAGAAATTTCATTAGAAACTTTAGTAGTATTTGTGCACCCCTGACTGAAACAATAATAGGGGATAGAAAAGAGTTCAAATGGAGCACCAGAGCAGCAAAAAAATTTGAACTGTTGAAGCAGAAGGTGAAAGAGCAGCCTGTTCTAGCCCTCCCAGATTTCAATAAGGTGTTTCAGGTGGATTGTGATACCAGTGGTTGTGCCATTGGAGCAATGTTGAGCCAAGAATGTAAGCCCATTGCCTATTTCAGTGAAAAGTTAAATGATGCCAAGATAAATTATTTTGTATATGATTAGGAATTTTATGCAATAGTTCAAGCACTAAATAAATGGAGGCATTATCTATTGCCGAAGGAATTTGTTTTGAATACTGATCATCAAACATTACAGTATCTAAATAGTTAGGGAAAATTAAATCAAAGGCATATAAAATGGGTAGAATTTTTGTAGAGCTATACCTTTGTTCAAAAGCATAGGAGTGGGAGGTTGAATAGGGTTGCAGATGCCTTAAGTAGGAGGCAGACATTGATGATAGAGATGCAGATTGAAGTGGTTGGGTTCAATGAACTCAAAACATTGTATCCAGAAGATCCTGATTTTGCAGAGGCTTGGAAAGCTTGCAAGGAGCCTGTTACAGTGGACAGGACAAGGTGATTGGATTTCATAATTCATGATGGCATGTTTTTTAAGGGAAGCCAATTGTGTATTCTGAGGAGTTCCATGAGGGAGAACCTAATAAAGGAGAAGCATAGTGGAGGAATGGCATGACATTTTGGACGGGATAAGACCATTGCCATTATCAGTCGGCATTATTATTGGCCTCAGTTGTCACAGGATGTAAAAAAGTATGTCCAAAGTTGCAGGGTATGTTAAATGGCTAAAGGAGTGAGTCAAATTACAGGGTTATATCAACCCTTACCTGTACCAGAGAGGTCGTGGAAGGATATAAGTATGGATTTTTTTCTTGGTTTTCCAAGGACACATAGAGGGAATGATTCAGTATTTGTGGTGATTGAAAATTTTTCAAAAATGGCACATTTCATTCTGTGTCAGAAGACCCATGATGTAGTCCACATTGCTGAATTGTTCTTCAAAGAGGTGGTGCGGCTACATGGTCTACCAAAGAGTATTGTCTCAGATCGTGACACCAAATTTGTGGGATACTTTTGGAGGACCTTGTGGAAGAAGTTGAGAACAGAGTTGAAGTTCAGTTCTGCACACCATCCACAAACAGATGGGCAGATGGAGGTTGTGAACAGGGGTCTGGGTAACCTACTGAGATGTTCGGTAGGAGATAAACCCAAGGGATGAGACTTGATTTTTGTTGGAAAATATGCCTCAAACTTACTGACATGAAACACTTGAAAGAGAAAAATTGGTGAGACCTTCAGAATGTTTTTCCGACAAGCAGTTGTGTTTTAAACTCCTGAAGAGGTCAGATTGGTATGACATTGGATCTGTCTTGCCAACGGAAGTCATCGGCAAGACATGGGCTATCGGAGTGAGATTCCTAACTTGTTCTGATGTGTCGATGGGTTGGATCCTAGTGGTCGTCAAGGAGACTCTTGGCGATAGAAGACATCAGGGAGATATGGACATATCGGAGTGACATGAACTGTCGATGCAACTTCCTGAACTCTTGTCGATGGATTTGCACGTGATGAACATCGGTGTGACTCTAGTCGATGATACTTGGTCAGGGTGACATGAAAGTTCTATAAGAGTCTTAGTGATAGAACATGTCTAGCCGATAGATTTGTTTCGGTGTGACTCTTGCTGATAAGGATAGTTGGTTTCCTTGTGACATCGGGGAGACTTGAACTATTGGCCTGACTTCTCAGGATTTTTCCAATAGCATTGGTCTTGTTGATGGCTCTGTGATCGGGCACTTTGGCATCAGTGAGACACGGTCTGGTGTCTCACCAACATGCGATACAATTGAACTTTTTGACCGAACAACTATCCTACGTGGTCTATTTTGGACCAATGAGAGAAGAAGAAGGAGAACTGTTGGCAGTTGAACTGTTGTGACCGTTCTTGTGTGGAAGATCAATAGACCGTGAACAAAAAAGGATTTATCTGGTAATGGTCAAAGATGATGAACAGTTCGGTGGTGAAAGAGTTGTTCGATTGAACATGAATTGATCAGTGTGTGAATTCATTGTATTCTTTTGAGAGCATTGTAACAATGATGTTCTATACAAGGTTGATCAGGGAAATGTTTCTGCTGTAAAATTGACATCTAAAAGTGAAGTTTGATCTTTGTATGTAATTTTTCTTACTGTAATATAAAGAGGCTTTACTTGGAGTGGTGGGTTTTTCTCTCGTAAGGTTTTTCCCACGTAAATCTGGTGTCCAATTGTATATGTGTTCATTTCTCTTTTCTGTTATTCTTTTCATGTGTATCTTTTTGAACTGTAATTGCAAAATTTAAAGTCATATTTGTATTCTTCCCTGAGTTTTGGCATTAGGAGAGTTTGTTTCGTAACTTAGCTTTCCTTACAATTTTACCCTAGGCAGAATTTGCTTACAACAATTTTGTTAATAGAAGCACCAGTAGATCACCATTCTGGATTATGTATGGAGGCAACCCCAAGACAACTCCAAAATTGAGAAAGATGGACCAAGAGAAGAAGATAAGTGTTGAAGCCAAAGATGTTGCATAGCACATCAAGGATATACATGAGAAGGTAAGAGAACATATTAACAAGATGAATATGCAGTATAAAGCTAAGGTAGATCAGAAGAGGAGGAATAAGGAGTTTCAAATTGGAGATGAAGTGATGGTCCACTTGAGGAATGAAAAGTTTCCAATAGGAACCTATAACAAATTGAAGAGCAAGAAGTTCGGTCCCTGTAAAATTTTAAAGAGGCATGATTCAAAGAACACATATGAGGTAGAGTTGACAGATAGAGTCAACATTTCCCCTTGTGTTCAACATTGCAAATTTGACAGAGTACCATGAAGGTGGCACAGAGAATGGTTCAGCAATAAAATAGTGTAACATTCTCGTACCTACTTCAGAGAAGGAGGAGATTGAAGCAATCCTAGATAGCCGTACGGGAAGGAGTACCAGAAACAAACAGTATGAAGAATATCTGGTGAAATGGACAAGAAGGCCTATGGAAAATTCATCCTAGCTGCCCAAAACAGAGGTTAACCACTTGCGTTTTCCTCAACCATCTGCGACAGGACGGGGTCACTTCTCAAATTAGCCTGGGTGTCTGATGTAAGAGCATCCAGTGGTGTAAGGGCAATCCTGCATCACTCAAAAAAAGAAAGATTTTAAATTTCTTGTTGGTTGTTTCTTAGATGTTTTTGTGGTTGTTTCTTAGATGTTTTTGTATTTTTGGATACCCCTTTAGCTATTAAAATATTTGAATCCAAATTTGAGGCCCTTAGAGGCTCCAGATGGGCTTGAAAATTTGCAAAAATCCAATGTAATTGGCCATAGGCCCTATTTTGTGCCACATTGTATTTTCGAGAGCTTTCTGAAAAGGTATTATCATTGAAAATTTGACAGTCGGATTAAAAGTTATGGCTTCCAGAAGTTGGTGCATTTTTAGAAATGTGCTAATTTTCATATGTGAATTTAAATTTGAATTTCAAATTGTAATTTGAGTGCCAAAATGTTGAAACTCATATTTGAATGTTGTTTTGGCTCCAAATTCGAAAGGAACTCTATTTATGGGCGAGATTTCTAATTTTTGGTAGCTTTTTTGGGATAAGTTCCCATACTGCAAAAAGGGGTTTTTCTATAATTTTGTAGTTTGCATATTTCTAGAACTTAAGGATATCAAATCCTCTGCATGTAAGATCATTTTTAGAATAATAAAATAACATTCTCTATTTGGTGTGTTAATTTTTTGTGTCTCGGGTTGCACCCTCGTCAAGTGGTATTAGAGCGGGTTTTCTTGAGCGTATGGACAGATCGCCGATTGTGAGGTAGTTTGCACCAGGACCGTGGTTGTGGGTCGAAGTCAAGAAAGATTCCTCCAAGAATAATGTATGGTAGGCGTGGTGGTGCCAGAGGTGGTCAAGGCGGCAGAAATGCTAGTGGAAGAGATCCACTCGCGGTTGAGGGTTTCAGAGTCCTCTAGAGACAGATTGATGTGTTGTAGGAGCATATGAGAAGAGGGTTAAACTCGAAAAGGAGAGAAGAAAGCAAGGATGAAGAAGAGGTGGACGATTCAGATGTAAAAGAAGAAGAAGAAGTGATTGATCAAGATCAAATTCGGCTGATAAGGACAATTTCAAAGATCAGAAAAAGACCCGGAGTAGAAGTCCCCAGTTATTCCGGAAGTCTAAACCCGGAAGAGTTGGTTGACTAGATCAATGAGTTGGAAGAATATTTCAAGTATGAGGAGATAGAGGACCCATATCGGGTCAAGTTTGCAAAAACGAAGCTGAAGAGCCATGCTAGTATTTGGTGGAAAGAGGTCCAATTGGAGAGAAACCGAAGAGGAAAAGGAAAGATCACCAGATGGGATCGCATGGTGGAGAAACTGATAAAGCAGTTCATACCAGTGGACTACGAGCTAGATCTGCTGAAGAAATTGCAAGGGTTTAAGCAAGGAAACAAATCTGTGAAAGAATACACTAAATATTTTCACAAGATGATCATCAAAATGGGTCATACAAAGGCCAACAAGGAGAAGGTAGCCCATTATCTTAATGGGTTACAGTCGAGCATTCAAGAGGAGCTAAGCCTGGTCAGAATGACCACCATTGAGGATGCGTACCAGTTTGCTTTGAAAATTGAAGAGAAGTTGAACAAAAGATTTGACAGCAAGCAAAAAGGACGAGGTTAGAGTGGAAAGGGCAGTGGAAGATCTTCTAGAAGCCGAAATGATGATGAGAAGAAAAATGAAGATGTGGGTACCAGTCGAAACTGGAAGAATGATAACTTCTACCGCCCTTGTGATCAAAACAGTGATGATCAAAGAGGTAGAGGACGAGGGAGATCTGGACAAGGATCCAGAAGAGGTGGTTTCAGAGGAATGTGTTTCCAGTGTAGTGAAGAAAGGCATCGAGCCTATGAATGTCCGCAATATCAAGGAAGGGCATACAAAAGGCCGGAAGGTCGTGGAAGGGTTGCACATGCAAATGAGGAGGCTCAATCTGAACATTCAGATGATGCTGAAAGGGGAGAAGCCCTAGTGATTAGAAGAGCTCTGGTGACTAAAGAGAAGGAGCTCGAACAGAGGAAGAATCTGTTCCGCACAAGGTGCATATGTGAAGGAAAATGTTGTGATGTCATCATTGACAGTGGGAGCACTGATAATCTGGTGTCAAAGGAGATGGTTACAAAGTTGAAGCTGAAAAGGGAAAGGCATCCACATCCGTATAGGATTGTCTAGTTGTAGAAGGACCACAAAGTTTCGGTCAATGAGCAGTGCCTAGTGAAGTTCAAGATCGGGAGCTACCATGATGAGGTACTCTGTGATATCATCCCCATCGATGCATGTCACATGTTGTTGGGGAGGTTGTGGCAGTTTGACAGGCGAGCTATACATGATGGCCATGCAAACACATATTCCCTAGCGAAGGATGGGGTTCGTCACAAGTTGAAACCCCTGAATGAGGCCAAAGAAAAGGTATACAGTAGTGATATAATCTATTATGTTGATGGAAGAAAAATTTTAGAAGGTATGAAGCATGAGCGTATGTGCTATGCATTGATTCCTAGAGTGGGTAAGGAGGATAGTAAGAAGGTGCCAGTAGAAGTTTCTGGGTTGTTGGATGAGTTTTTGGATATTGTTTCTGATAACGTACCTGAGGGTTTACCACTAGTGAGGAAGATCATTCATCAAATTGACTTGATCCCTGGAGCCAATTTTCCAAACAAGGCAGCTCACAAAATGACTCCTGCAGAAAATGAGGAGTTGAGCAGACAAGTTCAGGAGTTGTTGAGGAAGGGTTTGATTCGGGAAAGTTTGAGCCCATGTGCAGTACCTACAGTACTAACACCAAAAAAGGACGGGGAGTGGAGGATGTGTACAGACTCTCGGGCCATAAATAAGATAACAATCAAGTATAGATTTCCCCCTACCAAGGATGGATGACCTAATGGACTGTTTGAGTGGAGCTCAGTACTTCACAAAGATTGATCTAAAAAGTGGATATCACCAAATCCGAATTCGAGAGGGATATGATGGAAGACTGCCTTCAAGGCCAAGAAGGGAATGTATGAGTCATGCCTTTTTGGCTAACCAATGCACTGAGCACATTCATGCAACTCATGAACGAGGTACTAAAAGAGTTTTTGGAGAGTTTTCTTATTGTGTATTTAGATGATATTTTTATTTTCAGTAGGACTTTGGATGAGCACTTAATACATATTCGTAGAGCCTTTGAGAAGTTAAGAGAAGATAAATTGTTGATTAATCTGAAGAAGTGCAGTTTTGTGAAGGAGTTAGTGTATTTGGGGTTTTTTGTCTCAGTAGAACGTCTCAAGATGGACCCAAAGAAGGTGAAGGCTATTCTGGAATGGCCTACAACAAGAACTACTACTGAGGTGAGATATTTCCATGGTTTGGCCAGTTTTTACAGAAATTTCATTAGAAACTTCAGTAGTATTTGTGCACCCTTGACTAAAACAATGAGATGGGATAGAAAAGAGTTCAAATGGAGCACTAGAGTGGCAAAAAGTTTTGAACTGTTGAAGCAGAAGGTGACAGAGCAGCCTGTTCTAGCCCTCTCATATTTCAATAAGGTGTTTCAAGTGGATTGTGATGCTAGTGGTTGTTCCATTGGAGCAGTGTTGAGCCAAGAAGGTAAGCCCATTGCCTATTTCAGTGAAAACTTAAATGATGCAAAGAGAAAGTATTTTGTATATGATTATGCAATAGTTCAAACACTAAATAAATGGAGACATTATCTGTTGCCGAAGGAATTTTTTTTGTATACTGATCATCAAGCATTACAGTATCTAAATAGTCAGGGAAAATTAAATCAGAGGCATATGAAATGGGTAGAATTTTTGGAGAGCTATACCTTTGTTCTAAAGCATAGGAGGCCCATAATCATCACAAGTAAACCCAAAATTAAAACAATTAAGAATAATAATGGGATCTAGATTTTATTCCTAAGAGCTAATCAACTTAAAGAAGTTACACACTTTCTAGAGCCAAATAAATGCAAGGGGAAGATTTGAAATTTTCAAGTACATCTAATATAATCTAAGGTGAATCAATAGATGTCTTAAATTGGAATTATTAAACAAGATGGAGTACATCCTTTTACACGAACTCCATGAGATTTGAAACGATGTGTTGTACCATTGGTAAAGCAGCCCATAAAGGTTATGGGCTCCACCAAAGATGATTATAAGATAAGAAAATCCCCTATGGCCACCCACTTGAACCTAGTCACCTTATTTGCCTAAGATTGAACTAACCAATGATTCGACAAGGAATGCCACCTGTACTTGAAAAAGAATGACAGATTAATCATTATTAATAGAGTAATTCCTCCGCTCCAAGAGGATTAACTTTTTCTCTTGTTGGTCCCAAATAGAGGGTTGAAATATGTGTGGATGACGATTCATGATATGGCTAGTTCTAGCGTTGGTAGTAGTTTCATCATAAGGACTCTTCGTGATCTCTATGTTGATGTTTGTGTTAGATAAAGTTGCTCCCAGTATTATAGAGGTATCACAAATATTTTTAGATTCCTTAATTATTGAATAACCAAGAGCTTGATGCTTAGTATTTTCAATAATCTACACTAGTTCTAGGATACCCTGTTCATGTAGGCCTAATCCTTTGCCTTGATGTAAGGGGGAAAATAAGCATAAGGAAAACAACAATGAAATCAAATGAAAGAGATCAAGCAAAGACAAATCCCAACCTACTCATGAAATGAAATTCTAAAGCGATGAATCAAGCAATGCAATCATAAGAGAACATGAACTAAATTCACGAATTACAATATTACCATCCCATGTCGAAGTGTAATTCGTATTGATGTCGGATCGCTTGGATCAATATCAAGCCTCCATTGTTGTGCAAAAAGCTTCAAAACCTGTATGTTAATGGTGATCAAAGATGTAAGTTTTTTCTCCTAAGAAATCGATAGTCAATTTAGCATGACCTCTCCACACAAATTCTCTAGATTATATGTTCATTTTTTAGAAGGAAGAAGGTTGTTTAATAGATTTCTAGGTTTTAGATGAATGATTGAGATTCAATAGTGAAAGGTCACAATCATCAGTTGAGAACCATTGAGAGGAAATAGATTGATCAATTAACTCCTCTGATTGATCCAATTAAGGATTTTAATTGGATAATCGGTGAGATTAGATTGGAATGGCTGGTGGGATTGAGAAAGTCAAGTTGAGTTAGGAAATAGATGTGTTAATTAACCAATTAGAGTGAGAAATCGGTGGTCATGATTTACTCAATCAAAAAGGGTGAGGATAATTAATTAATATTGGAGATGAGCGTGCAAGTTGAATTTGACTTTAATAAACAAAGGTATATTTATTTATGGACCATGTTGAGTGATTTTGGGGAAATTGAATAATTGATTTAACTATTCAAATTTGGAGAAGAAAAAGTACCTTAATTAAATAATTATGATAACTATTTAATTGATTTAAAAGAATAAGTAATGTTAGTGACATAATTAAATAACTTGTGTTTATTTAATTAATCGGGATAGAATAAGGTGGAATTGAGACTTTATTAAATAAACAAGATTTATTTAATTAGTCAAAAATGATGATTGAGAATGAATTAATTAAATAATGTCAAATCACTTAATTAATAGAAGAATATGAGAAATGATAATAATCATTTAGGAAAAGGGTGAGAGTTAGTCAAAAAGTGTTATTCGCAGGTTAGGACAATTTAGGGTATCTACAAATACATTTAGACTAAAAAATATTAAATAGGATATTTTTATACTATAAAAATGTCGTGTGTCAAATATTAATTATATTTAAAAAATACTTCTACTTTGTCTCTCCATTTTATTAAAAAAATAGTCAATTTCCCTATGTTTATAGTTTAAAACATGTTATAAAATAGAAAAAATAATATCAATTTATTTTCAAATTATGAGAATAAGATAACAATATATTAAAGTAGTAATAAATGCAAAGTGATTTTTTTTGTTTCTTATCATTTATTGTATCAATTGAAAACATCTCATGGTAATCCTTTTAATCTGTAACACCTATATATAGAGAGAGAGGGGGGGTTTATATATATATATAGAGAGAGAGGCGGTGTTATATCAAACCCATAGAATCATTTAGCTACACAATACAGGAGTACAAACTTTAGGCTAAAACCTCTTCAACTAAAAGTCAAGGATTGAGGGGTATCCATTCTACCAAAGTCACTCAAGGCACAATCTTGACCTCATCCCTTATAATGTTGTAAAACGTCGTTCACTGATTTTCTCAAAAATTCACTTTCCCATATTTGCATACAAGGATTGTAGGATAATACGAATGTAATTGAAATTAGTGTTCACAATCAGACGGATAAATTGAATACAAAAATAGGATTGCAACAGATTCTAGATATGGTAAATATTCTTCACAGAGTGCAGTCGTATATCAAAGATTCGATAATTAATTAATAACATTGAATTTGTTTACAACACTGGATCGATTAATATAACCAGTTCATCTTCCTTACATAGTTTTGTCGCTTCTCACGAGAGGACTTACCGACATATGATGGACGGGCAATCACTTTGTATCCTAAGGTGGGTTTCTGTCAGTGTTGTGAATTCGAGCAATACTCGTCGCCTTATGTTGGAATAGCTTATGTGTTCAGTGAGTCTCGAATGGGCAATCTAGATGTTGTTCGCTATTAGTGTCAGCAATAGCAGGGCGCTCGGGATGCTGATATCGGTCGGACTGTTGAAGATCTATCAGTTTCTACCGCCCACGAACTTAGGGAGCGACTTCCTTCAGATGGGTGTGTATGCTCGGCCAAAGCTGTGAGGCTTGGCCTAGTCAGAGACCACCTCTTTTTAGGTGTCAAATCTTATACAAACAGCCGTGTAGATGATGAGAATACTTCAAAATGAGTTTCGATAATGATAGGCCTACAATCCACAATAAACCGGAAATGAACAATTGGAAATTGGATGGTGATGAAACACAAATCTTCTCAGGTATAGAAGCTACGCCCAATACCTGAGTGCCCAAGTCAAAGTAGCTACGCTCTCTGCAAACTCGACAAGACCAATGTCCAAAATTTGTGATGATTCTAATGTTGGAGTGACCATGAATAAATACTAATGCTACGCCCAACTTCAAATGAAGTCGACCTCACAAAAATAAAAAAATAAAATATTTAAATTCAAATCTAAATCTATTTAGGTGCCAACCAAGAAGCCAAGTCACCCAAAAATTTGAGTCCTAATATTCACTTGATTTTATATTAGTGTTATAAACACTTTTTGCAATTGAAAAGTATGTTGGCCTCCTAATTTGATTTCAGGACATTACATTCCCTGCCTCCAATTGGTTGTTGTCCTCAAGCAACCTCAAGTTGGGATGCTCAAAAATCTCCACTCCTTCCCACGTGGCATCCTCCGTTGGAAGATTCTTCCATTTTACCAGATATTCCAGATGATCTTGTTTCTCAACTGCTTCTCCCTCACATCCAAAAAAATCTCAGGTTCTAAAATCAATTTTCCTTCGTTGTCAAGCAGTGGCAGTTCCATCAATGGTGTGATCTATTATCCCAAAGCCTTCTTCAGGCATGATACATGAAAAATATTATGAATTTTGTTGCCTAGGGGCAGTTCGAGCTCATACGCAACCTCTCCAATTTTCCTGGTGATCTTGAATGGCTCGTAGAACCTCAGTTTCAAATTCTCTACTCCATTTCCCTTGAGGGATGACTGTCGGTTTGGCTGCAATCTCAAGTATACCATGTCATTTACCTCAAAGACCCTCTCAGTCCTACGTTGATCTGCATATATTTTTCGTTGATTCTGGGCACGCTGCAGATTTTCTTTCAAGGAGTTCATGATATCAATATTCTGCTATATCATATCTCTAGCACCTGGAACTCTACTACCTGCTAGAATCAAATTCATGAAAGATGTAGCCTCATACCCATAGAGTGCTTTGAAAGGAGACATTCTGATGGACATGTGATGGGTGGTGTTGTAGAAAAACTCCCCTAGGTGTAGCCACTTCACCCAAGATGATTGTTTCCCTGTCACGTAATTTCTCAAATACCCTTCAACCCATTTGTTCACGATCTTTGTTTGTCCATTTGTTTGGGGGTGATAGCTAGTGTTGGGCGTTAACTTTGTGTGGGCCAAATGAAAGAGTTCTTGCAAAAACAAGCTAATGAACCTGTTGTCCCTATCACTCACAATATTTCTTGGCAACCCATGGAGTCTAAAATAGATCTGCAACTTGAGGAGCTTTAAACTCTGAAGTAATGGCATAAAAATGAGCATACTTAGTGAGCCTATCCACCACAACATAAATGCAATCTTTACCTTCCACCTTCAGAAGCCCCGTGATGAAGTCCATCGAAATGCTCTCCCATTTCTAATTGGGAATGGGTTAAAGTTGCAGCAAACCAACTGGTAACACATGCTCTCTTTTATTTTGTTGGCACACCAAGCATTCTCTCACATGTTGCACTATGTCACTTTTCAGACCTTTCCAAGCAAAACACTCCCTTACTTGCTTGTATTTCTTGTAAAACCCTAGATGACCAACAAGAGGAGTATCGTAGCATGCTTGAATAATTATATTCTTGACCTTGGAGTGAGGCACAAGATAGATTCATTCCTTGTAAAGAATGAGCTCTTTGACCATCCTGTACCTGTCATCGACCACCTTTCCTTCCAAAATATCATTAGCAAATGAATCCTTAGCATATTTAGCTGTAATGGCCACCCTCCAACCAGCAAATATATCAGACATAGCACAAAGATAAGGCTTCCTAGAGAGTGCATCCACTACCACATTGTTCTTTCCTTTCACATATTCAATATCAAAGTCATAAGCTTGGAGCTTTCTTACCCATTTTTGTTGTCTATCGTTCAAATCTCATTGATTTAGGAAGTACTTCAAGCTGTTATGATCTATCTTCACCACAAATTTCTCGCAAACCAAGTACTGTCTGAATTTTGTGAGAGCATGCATGATAGCCAACATCTCCTTGTCATAAATAGAGAAGGCCCTTTCTGGTTTGGTGAGCTTTCTACTCTCATATGCAATAGGATGTTTGTTCTGCATTAATACGGCTCCAATGCCTTCACCGGAAGCATCACACTCAAGTACAAAAGGAGATGAGAAATCAGGAATGGTCAAAATGGGACACGAGCTCATTACCTCCTTGAGTCTGTCAAATGCTTGCTGGGTTGTGGGGCTCCATGAGAAGGCTCCTTTCTTTGTTAAATTGGTCAACATGGTGTTGCAAGCTAAGAAAAACCCTTCAGAAATCTTCTATAGTAGCTACATAGGCCCAGAAATTCTCTCAATTGTGTCAAATTCTTGGGGGTCACCCACTCCTGAATTGCCTTGATCTTCTCATCGTCCACACTAACCCCTTGACCGTTGACCTTATGGCCCAAATATAGGATCTCGGTCATTCCAAACTCACATTTAGACATCTTGGAATAGAATGAATTCTTCTCAAGGATATCAAGCACCTCCTCTATATGCTTCAAATGATTTTCCCATGATTTATTGTAAATCAAGATGTCATTAAAAAAAACCAACACAAATTTCCTTAGTTGAAAAATGAATACCTAATTCATGCAAGACTGGAACATAGTGGGGCCATTGATTAACCCAAATGACATCACTAAGAATTCATAATTCCCGTAATGACACCTGAAAGTTGTCTTATGCACATCCTCATCCCTGACTCTAATCTAATGGTAGCCCGAACATAGATCAATCTTGGAGAAGTACACCGCTCCATACAGCTCATCTATCAATTCATCGATTTTGGAGATAGGGTAGCGGTTCTTGGTTGTCTTCTTGTTGAGGGCTCTACAATCGATGCACATCCTAAGCATTCATCCTTCTTTTTGACCAGCACCACTGATGAAGGAAAAGGGCTTGAACTTGGGCAAATAAATCCCATATCCAATAACTCTTTAATGGCCTTCTCAATTTCTTCTTTGTATATCCGCAGATGACGATAAGGAGTGGTGATCATGGGTTTGGCTCCCTCTTCAAGCTCTATCACATGTCGAAATCCCCTATCTGGTGGCAATCCAATTGGAATCTCCCGAAACACTTTACACTTTTTGTTCAAGATAGCCTAAATGTCACTAGGAAATGTTCTTTCTTCCTTGGGTATACTAGTATCTGTGATCAAGCACTCTGCTTCCCATGCCACTTGATCCCTCTGAAAAGATTGTTCCATCCTTTTTGCTTAGACCACCATAGGACCATTCCTAGAGAGGCCCTTAAGTACAACCTCCTTGCCATCAGGCTTGAACTTCAGCTCCATGGTTTGGTAATTGGTAGTGTATTCTCCCAATGAATGAAGCCACTATACTCCCAAGACCATGTCCGTGTCACCAACATCAACAACATAGATGTCATATTTCATCTTGTGTCCCCCCAAGATCAGCTCCATCTATTGGATCCGTTTGGTGCAAGAAAGGGCGTTCCCTCCAGCTACCAAAACATCGAACCCTTCAAAGTCCTCTATCCCCAAATGCAACTTGGCCACATTCCTCTTATCAATGAAATTATGAGTGGCTCCACTATCGATCAACATTGTCACTTTTTGCCCTCGAAGAACTCCCCTCACTCGGAGAGAATGGTATTGTGGTGCTCCTGAAAATGTTGCCAAAGTACCTCCTGTGGGACTCCCTTCTACGACGAGCTCTTGATGCTCGCCACTAGTGTCTTCCCCGTTGTCCCCTTCAATTTATGCTTCATCATCGAAGGCCACTTCAATGTAATAGACTTGTACCCTTCCTTGGCATGTGTTGATTGTTCCATTTCTCATTGCAGTAATAGCACAAGCCCTTCTTGCGTAGTTCATTTCTTGACATGCCATGTGGGCCTATAGGGGGGGCCTTCGGTGGTGGATTAGCCTTAATGAAAGGCTTCTTTGGCTACCCTATTGGTATATTCTTGGCAATGGCATTTCCTTTCTTGGTGGAATCCTCAAGACTCAAAGCTTTTCGAATGGCATCCTCTAAAGTTGTTGGCTCCAAAACTTTCACTAGGCCGCAAAAAGAATCTGATAAGCCTTCGATGAAGAAGAATGTGAGCCTCTTATCTAATGCATTGGACACCATCACTGTGAGCCTTTAAAATTATGGCACATATTCATCCATGGTTCTTGTTTGCTTCAATCTTGTGATTTCTTGGAAGTGCGCTTCCAGGTCCTTTTTGTCAAACCTCTCTGTCAATTTTTGTGTGAAATCTGCATATGACGATACTTGATCAAATCCTTGAGTCACAATGCCATGGTGCCACCATTGATGTGCGAGATCTTCCAAGTGTAGAATGGAAAATTTGATAGCTTCTTCTTCAGTCATGGGGCTAAGAGAAAAATGTGTCCAGTTTTTGGATCCATGATTGTGCAGACATCTTCCCCAAGCCATTGAATGTAGGGAGTTAAAGCTTGTTGATCTTATGTTGAAGATCTCTATTTCCACGATGTTGTCTATCATCGCTTCGTCTAGCACTGTAGAATTGATCGAAAGAGATTGCAGCTTGAGCATCAACATCCAGATCCAAGTACTCATGCACAATACTACCATAGTTGCACTAATCTTCCCCTACCTGTCAGCCTTCTGTCCTAGGCAAGAAATTTGGCTAAGTGTGCATGTGAGTGTGACCATTTGAGGTTCTGCTATGTTCTCCTCCTCCTGAACGTTCTTGATGGCCTTCTTCAGTATTGTTGGATCCTGATTTAATGTTGTTAATTGTCGCGGTAAGTGACTGTATTGCTTGCAACAAGGTTTGGTTTGTCTAGTCCTGTTGCTTCATGAAAGCATCCAGCTTATCATTATGATTCTGATTCCCCATTCTTTCCTTACCTTTGCCTCCTATTCCTTGAGCAACTTTGAACTTCCTCTTCTCTCGTTCTATAGCTCGAATATCTCTTTGGCTTAATGGCATAAGACTCTTTCCACATGCTAGTAGGACAAGTTGCTCTGATACCACTATAAAAAGTCGTTCACTGATTTTCTCAAAAATTTACTTTCCCAGATTTGCATACAAGGATTGTAGGATAATAAGAATGTACTTGGAATTAGTGTTCACAATCAGACAGATAAATCCAATATAGAAATTAGGATTGCAACAAATTCTAGATATGGTAAATATTCTTGACAGAGCGCAGTCATATATCAAAGATTTGGCAATTAATTAATAACATTGAATTTGTTTACAACACTGGATCAATTAATATAACCAGTTCATCTTGCTTACACAGTTTCACCGCTTCTCATGAGATGACCTGCCGACATATGATGGACAGGCGATCACTTTGTATCATGAGGCGGGTTTCTGTCAGTGTCGTGAATTCAAGCAATACCCGTCGCCTTATGTTGGAATAACTTCTACTGTCGTATATGCGTGTTTAGTGAGTCTCGAATGGGCAGTCTGGATGTTGTTCGCTATTAGTATCAGCAATAGTAGGGTGCTCGGGATGCTGATATCGGTCGGACTGCTGAAGATCTATCGGGTTCTACCACCGGCAAACTTAGGGAGCGACTTCCTTTAGATGAATGTGTATGCTTGCTGAGGGCCGTGAGGCTCGGCCTGGTTGGAGATCACCTCTTCTCAGGTGTCGGATCTTGTACAAACAACCGTGTAGATGATGCGAATACTCCAGAATGAGTTTCGATAATGATAGGCCTGCAATCCACAATAAACTGGAAATGAACAATTGGAAATCGGATGGCGATGAAACACGAATCTTCTCAGGTATAGAAGCTACGCCCAATACCTGAGTGCCCAAGTCAGAGCAGCTATGCTCTCTGCAAACTCGACAAGACCAATGTCCAAAATTCGTTATGATTCTAATGCTGGAGTGACCATGAATAAATACTAATGTTATGCCCAACTTCAAATGAAGTCAGCCTCACAAAAATAAAAAATAAAATATTTAAATTCAAATCTAAATCTGTTTAGGCGCCAACCAAGAAGGCAAGTTGGCCAGAAATTTGAGTCCTAATATTCACTTGATTTTATATTAGTGTTTATAAACACTTTTTGCACTTGAAAAGTATGTCGGCCTCCTAATTCAATTTCGGGACATTGTAGATGTTGAGGCCTTGCACTCAACAAGACTTTACTCTAGTGGACCCATTCAAAACCATTCAACTTCACCAACAACATTATATCTCTTTTGACATATAGATGAAGTATATTTCATCTATATACTTCACCAAATGCACCAGTCACAAGTCTAGATGCAACCTACACATTTGCATTTTGCGTGACTTGTTGTCCAACATACAACACCACCTTTGTCTATATTTGTTCATCATTTGGATTTGAATTTATTGTACCCAATTTTTGCTCAACAATGCCACGTGCCACTAATGTGGCCATTGATTTTAATATTTCTTTTGTTATGTGTTGCAAACAAATGTATGAACAAATGGAATATATCTTGTCCATTTGATGTTAGGTTGTTGGTGCATGACATGAGGAGTTGTCAATCATTTATTGTTGCCTCAACATTCCTCATATTTGTAAGTTTGTGAAATGTGATTTAGATAGGTTCTTCTCCATGTTGAAAGATTGTATCTAAAGTGACCACTATTTGAAAGCCTCTCCAAAGTGTTGTCCCATATGATAATTCAACATACATTGGAATGTCACATACTGGTAACAATAATCCTAGATCACCAACAAGAATAATAAAGCACCTACAAATGGGCTTTGATTATGATATGGAAATACTTCTTATAGCTTATTGTCAAAGCATTCTAGCAACCTTGATCTAATAAAAGCCCATTTCATCAATTAGAATGCAATGAATGAAATACACACTTTCTTAAAAAGTTGATAAAACTTGATCTTGAAAAAGGTTCATGCTTTTTTTTATATGTGAAGTGTTAAATGAATGGTTGATGTATTTATGTCTTCACATAAAATTTAATTCTAATTACTCTTCTATTACTTTGCAATACAAGTTATTGCACTGATTGCCATCCAACAAATAACCCACTCAAGAGCTCACTAAAAAAAATTAAAAAAATCTAACAAAATCTTCCTTTAAAAACACTATCGGCATACCCATTGAACCTATCGGTCCAATTGCTAGTATATTTACACTGAAGAATAACGTCAATAATTTCTCGATGAGAATGCTATGCCATATATTTGAACATTTTGCTCTGCCACGACAACTATGATTCGATGCTAGATCATCACATGTCAAATTACAACACCACAAACACGAAAACACTTATATTGTAGAAGAAAACAAGAGTAAGCAAGAACAGTATTGATATATTTCTTACTCATTTAGCATCACCAATAATCCCCGCAAGAACAAGATCCATCCTTGAAATGATGGAAACGGTAAGCATCTCTTACAATAATTTCACGATCTACAATCTTTGAAATGAACTTTATTGCAGTGTGGCAATCCCCACAAACACGAAGGTTCTTAATGATTCGAATAGGTAGTCCAGGTATTGTGTTGATAAGCCCAAAAGCTATAGCAAGCTTTTCACTGTGATGATGAAGTGCATGCTCCTTTTGTTCCAGCTCCACATCATGCAATACAAAGTTGGTGTCAGGCACATATCCTGCCATCTCCATCTGTCTCACTAGTCCTTCCAAAGTCGAATAGATCTTCTCTGTTTGTGGATGAGATTTATCATCAACCACAAATACGTGGACTCTGTTCTTGACTTCAATCCAACTGCATCCTGGCCGCTTTTTCACTCCCCTATCTTTCATCAGTTTTCTCACCTTTGCTACATCATCCCATCTGCCAGTTGCAGCATAGATGTTTGCAAGCAGCACATACTTGGCAGCATTTTGTGGTTCCAACTCAAAAAGACGCTCTGCTGCATGCTTTCCGAGTTCAATGTTACTGTGCATTCGGCAGGCACCAAGAAATGCCCCCCATACATTTGTATCTGGTTCGAAAGGAATGGTGTTAATCATGTCTCTTGCCTCTTCGAGGCGCCCGGCCCGGCCAAGAAGGTCTATCATGCATACATAGTGGGCTTTTGTTGGGGTTATGCAATAATCATGGCCCATCAAGTGAAATACTCGATGCCCATCGTCGACTAGACCTGCATGGCTGCATGCAGAGAGGACAGAAACAAAACTGATGTGGTCTGGCTCCATGCCAGCCTGTAGCATATTTTCGAAATATTTGAGGGCCTCTTTACCACATCCATGCTGAGCACAGCCTGCAATCATGGCATTCCATGATATGATATCTTTGTTGACCATTCTATTAAATACTTGGGATGCAATCTCAATGCTTCCACATTTGGAATACATGGTAATAAGTGCATTACCCACATGCATATATGATTCAAATCCATTTCTAATTATGTGAACATGAACAGATTTGCCATGTTCCAGAGTTGCTAAGCTGGAACATGCAGTAAGTACACTTGCTAAGGCATACTGATCCGCCTTTATGCCCATATGTTGCAATTGGTAGAAAAGGTTTAAGGTTTCCTCGCTGTAACAATGCTGTGCATATGCTGAAATCATTGCATTCCATGATACTGTATTTCGTTCATTAATATTGCTGAACAGTTTATGTGCATCCTCAATGCTCCCGCATTTAGCATACATGCTTACAAGAGCATTACCAACAGAGGTACCTGATGCATATCCAGTTTGGATAATGTAGGCATGGACATGCCTTCCATAGTCCAGCGCGACTAGATTTGCACATGCAGTTATAACAGATGTGAAGGTAACCCGATCTGGTCTTATATCTGTTTGTTGAAGTTCACAAAAGAGTGTCAATGACTTCTCAATGGGTTCATGCTGTGCGTATCCTGCTATCATAGCATTCCAAGAAACAATGTTTTTATCGGGCATCATGTCAAACAACTGTTGTGCATCCTCTATGCTTCCGCATTTCGCATATCCTGCAACCATTGCAGTCCATGAAAATGCATCTTGTATTGGCATTTTGTCAAAAACTTTGAAAGCATAATCTGTATTCCCACAATTAGAATACATGGTAACCAGGGCACTGCTTACAGCTACAAATAACTCAAAACCAGTCCGGATGGCATAGGCATGTACCTGCTTGCCCTGTTTGGCAGTACCGAGGCTGGAACAAGAACTGAGAACACTAACAAGGGTGACTTCATCGAGCCCGATATCTTCCATCTGCATTTCTGAAAAAAGTTGTAACGCCTCACCATCCAGCTCATTTTGGGCACATCCTGCAATAATCGTAGTCCATGAAACCATGTCTCTTTCCGTCATTTTTTCAAACAGTTGGCGTGCATCTCCTACCCTTCCACATCTAACATACCCTGCAATAATTGCATTCCAGGACACCACATTTCGTTGAGTCATTTTATCAAACACTTGGCGCGCATCCTCTACACTCTCACATTTAGCATACAGATCAATAAAAGCACTACCGACAAACACATCTGAATCAAATCCAGCTTTGATAGAGTGACCATGAGCTTGCTTGCCATCTTCCAAGCTTCCTAAACTGGAATACGCACTTAACAAACTAGAAATCGTAATCTGGTCTGGCATTGTACCCGTGCGCTTCATTTCCCTGAATACTTCAACAGCCTCCTCCGGCTTTTTGTGCAGCACATACCCTGCAATTATTGCATTCCAAACGGCCACTGTACGCTTAGGCATTTCATTAAAAACCTTCAGCGCTTCCTCAAAACACCCATTTTTGACATAGCCAGCAACCATCCTAGTCCACGAGTACACATCTCGTTCAGGCATTTTGTCAAACACCTTACGTGCATCTCTCAATTTTCCACACTTGAGATACATGTCAGATACGCGATTTGCAAAATAAGTGTTTATGTTAAATAATCCAGTTAAAATAATGTGGGCATGGACTCGCTTGCCTTCAGGTAAAGATTTTTTCCTTCCACACTCTTCTAACATAAGAATATATGTGCTGGGTGCATTAACCCCGATGGTGTCACCATGGTTGTAATTACTGTGAAGAGAAAGAAACGGGTGAAAGTTTCTTCTGTTTCGTATCTCCATCTTGTAGATCGATGGTAATTGTAAGGGTTTCATTATTTTCAGCTGAATTGGTTCCTGAATATTTTCAGGTGCCAAGGAGATAATAAAAGCGAGTACATTTTATTAGATGCGCGCATGTTTGAAAAAGGCAAAAGCTCTACTTACAGAACCAACGCTTGTGGTTTGAACTTCTAATATTTGCCGTGAACCATTGTTTTCTCTGCCAACGTAACCTAAACCTCGGACAATCAAAATTCGGGAATTTCGTAAGGTAAGCTTATCTTCATTAGCAAACCTGCGCTTTTCCCAGTCCATGAAAATATGTGAGATGGTAAGAATGCGTGTGACTTCAGTTGGTTTCTTATCGCACTTCCTTCATCCATCACACCATGAAATGTTTTCATTTTTCTATAGACAATTTTGCATACCCAGGTCATTGTGTAAACAAAATACGTACTTTGGTTTAACGAAATAAATGCAAATTACGTATTGGAATGGGTGACCTTCTCGGAAGGCCCACTCCTGCAAGCATCATCTAGATGCACTAAGTGTTAAGTGGATCATTCATTATCATAAGAGATGGGTTCTTGTGAATGAGTCAATGAAACATGGGTCAATGAGTTTGACTCGTAAAACTACACAGTTGAATCTTGATAGCAATATCACAATTTGTCAATGAGTTTGACTCGTAAAATTACACAGTTGAATCTTGATAGCAATATCACAATTTGACATGTTCTGAAAATACCTTCTACTTGTCAAAATAAATGCAATCACTTAAGCACAAACTAATTTATATAGTGTGAAATAAATAAAATCTATATTATATATATAAATTATACGTATTTATTTAATGATGGATAAATGTTGTCATTTTGAATCAATTCTTCATATTTAAATTTGATTTGCTTCTATTTTGATATGTTTCTTTGGAACTTTTACTACTTCAAAAAATGATGTGAATTGATCTTAAAGTCTATAATGTCAATCTTGACTAATGAAAACCTTATTTGGTGCACATAATGATTTGTTTCACATAAGATCAACCTAACAAAAAATATACTTAAAAATTTGTTCTCCTTCACCTTCTAGGTGTTTGAATATTTCAAAGTTGTGTCTAGAGACACCATTGAAAAAATTGCCAACTCAGAACTCACCAACTCAATAGATCAGCATGTTCTCCCAAGACAAACCCCTTGGTGGACCAAATTAACAACAATGAGAAAGATGATGATAACATTCACAAACATACAAATGGCCTATATGATGATGATGCAAATTTGATTCCTTTTAATGCTCTTGAATTCAAAAG
The DNA here is from genome assembly GCA_007258455.2 of Sequoia sempervirens. Classification (NCBI taxonomy): domain Eukaryota; kingdom Viridiplantae; phylum Streptophyta; class Pinopsida; order Cupressales; family Cupressaceae; genus Sequoia; species Sequoia sempervirens. The sequence goes on from VDFB02000007.1 coordinate 77,206,264, forward strand.
TAAATGCTCTCATAATTGTCCAATTCCATCCTAATGTGTCTAAGTGCCAAATCCTTAAATACCATGACATAGCAGCATGTGCTAACTCAACTCACAATGCTTAGTAGAAGGGGCATGAAAGCTTGAATTTGAATATAAAGCTTTAGTATTTGAGGATCATTCATGCCTTTCTTAGATTGATTGAAACCAATCTCGAGCCACATAGAAGTGGTATAGGAATAAGGTGGCAGCCTTGAGGTAGGGAGTGAACGTATGGAAATCAATGCTAATGGTTGTGAAATGGGATGAATAGGTAGCAAATATATGGGATTAGTTCAAATAGGGATGAAATGAAAATAGATAGGGATTGAGACATGAGTCAAACTAAGCACAATAGTATACCACTTGTGGATAGGATATTGTATCAAGACATTCCCATCAAGGTGGACATAAAACTAAATGGGAAATGAAATGGGAATAATGATTTTACTATTATATTTTCCCTCCACTTTAATGTGTGTGCAAATCCAACATGAGCATTCATTTCAAATTATATGGACATTCTCAATCAACATGAAAAGTAAATATTTAGACACTCATAAAGGATATTGTCTTTGAGAAAGGATATAATGATTCTTCATGTACTCTCCTTGGTTTGAGCACTCCATCTAAACCTAGAAAACAATCAAAAGTATGCAATGAATAATTTCTAAAATATGATGAAAATAAGCATACACTAAAAGTTGTTTTAATTTTATATAGCAAAGGAACAAGAAATTCTACCTATTTGGAAAGTATGAAAAATATTGCATGATGTAGAAATGTGGTAAGGGTCCAGGTGATGTGGTCATTTGACAAAGCTCTGTGTGATGTGACAATATGAAAATTTTGTGTGATACAACAATATGATAAAACTATACACAATATGATCATGTGATAAATCTCAATTAAATACAAACATGTCATTGCAAAATAATTTATTTTCATTTTGATATAGTGATGAATCTTTGTATAGCAGAAGATGCCACCTAAAATATCATCATTGAAAGGCATTATAAATAATATATGCCACCTCTAATTGATTGTGTTGGGTCCCAAAACCACTACTCCACTTTCTAGAAAAAATATTTCACTCTCAAGGCCAAGGTTGTCATCATGAAAGTGAAACTTGTTCATCCACATAATATGGAGGGTTAAAGGTCAACTCAACGAGAGTGGGTTTTCTCTCCTACTCTTTTAGCCCACCTTAGACTCAAGAGGGTGTTCTTGAAGGTATATCTAAACAAGTATTGAATCAAACAAAATGAACAACCTAAAATAACCACAACCAAACCTAATTGCATTCTTGACCCCAAATACTATCACTAGGTCAAGAAAGACTAGTTGTAAAAACCTCTATATAGTTAATGTGATTCTACAAACATAACCCACATGAAATAAATCCATTCAAGGAACTCTCAAGATTGATTCCCTGATTGTAATTCAAGATCATGAATCCACAAAGATGGTCTTATCTCTAAACTACCAATTAATGTTTTTATTTATTTTAATGATATGAGATTGGTTAGGTGGATCCAAGACCAATGCCTATCTAATTGGGCTACAAAGTCACAAATAAATAGAAAGCAAAATAATGAAGGGAAGACAAGGAATAACTCATATGTGTCTACAGATACTATATCTCATTATGTGTATTATGTTTCAAACATACTTAATAATCCAAAAATGAACTGCATACATCCACATAAAGAGAACAAATGATTATTACATTGTTTGTAATATTTTAAAATGTTGTCACATTTTCAAACATGTCCAATACAAACATATCAACAAGTGTGACAAGATGGAACCTCGATATGAAGTTGATATTCTTTTAGAAGTGTATAAACAATTTTGAAGACATTATCTACACAATACCCATTTCATTATATCCTTCATGTGTTCCATAACTTTATCCCCATTTTGTAACTAGACATGACATGATTGAATCCTTAAACAAACCCGTGCACATGCACTATCTTCAACCAACACCAAAACCAACTCTCTTGCAAAATGAACCAAGTCCTTTTTTAACCACTATTGGGTATCCAACCCTAAGTTGTACATTATAGCAACTTAAAAGTTGCATAAATAAATGATCCAAAGGGAGAGACAATTGGTGGAGACCTACATAAGTAGCTAGGAGGAATAAAGACAATTAGGTTGGAAATAAATCTAGAGCACCATTATATTTGGTGCTTGTTGCCCTTTTAAAATTTTATTTAAATATTCATGAACCCCTATTTATATTATTTGCCTCTCAAAGCATTTGACTAAGTCTTCTTTATACATCTACATCATTCTATGTTGGATTGAGCTTCTTGTCTTTTACATTGCATTCCAAATCTTTCATGATGGCCTTTGGCATTCTTTAGGTGATACAAAGCTAGAGCATTATGTTTCTCATGTCTCTAGTAGCTGCAAAGAGCTTACACTACATATCCTTGTCAGGCTTCACACAAGTATTGGTCCTTAGGAAGAAATATGCACTATAGTTCTCTTGTCTCCAACATATGACACAACCTCACTATATGTCTACATTTAAAATACATCGACACTATGGGCTTTCATTTGAAAGGAAGCCAAGTGCACGGAAGATGCTTCCTACACCAATCTAAGTAGGAGAGAGTTGCAAAAAATTCAAAATTTCGTAAACACCTTTAATTTTTAAAAATTTAGATTCACATACATATCATATATAGATAAACAATGAAATCATAACACGGAATTTTACGTGGGGAAAATCCTTTCAGGAGAAAAACCCCACACTCCAAAACATGGCTCAATTATATTATTCAACAACAATAAACAAGTTAAAATATAATTGCAAAGCTATGATCTTGTAGGAGTCTTCACACTTTTTCTCAATTCTAGAGTAATTTCGGCAACATAACGATACTTCAATAAAACAACAACATACAACTCCAAAATACAAGTGCTCAATATATAGGAGCTTACTATGCATTAATTAGGTATTTCTAAAATCCAACACTCAAGACTAGAGATGCAACATGGAAAGTGTCAAAAATACTACACGTGCATAATGGTAAGTTTCCAATTATCTACACATGTAATACTGCAACCGCCAATTGTCAAGTAAAACCTGCACATGCAAAAGATGCACCTACCAAACTATAACTGCACCTCCAAAGCTCACATTCCATGCAAACTCAACATGAAATAAAAATTTCCTTCATGCACAACTCCACCTATAATTGGTAACTTCCAACTTGACTCCTCCTCAAAAATAGATACTGTAAGTTGTAACTCATAAAACAACATGGGATAATTATCAAATATAATTTTAACATTAAATAATTAAACATGCTACGAAAATTCAAAGATTGAGACAACTTATTTTTCCTAACATCATTTTAATCATTACCGCTTGATAAACATCTTACAAATGATACTCCTTTTCTAAGTCCCTTTTATAGCCATATCTAGCATCCCATGATATGTTGAACTAAGGAATGTTTTCATTCAATAACAGGTTGAGCTCTTTTCAAACATTAGACCTCACAAATTCGAGCACATTCATTTAATTTTTATTGGGCCTACCAATATTGCATCAAACTTCAAGTTTCATAGATACACGAATGAAAGTAAGAAATACTCCAACATCCCTATAACCAAACCCACTCCCATCTTATCAAATCTCGCTATTAATGAATATCTGAGACGGGAGTAAGATATACTCTGACATCCCGATAGACATGCAAAGACTTCTTTCTTAAAAATTGCAACAACCCCCCACACCTACAAGCAGCGGCTATCCAGCCCCAGGAATGCACTGGGGCATGGATGTACCGCTTCATGCATGCATAGCATGCCATTAAAACACATACTGACAGCCTCCGTATTCCGTAATTTTGATTCTCGAGCACACGATCCGTACAACACACAAATAACTATATGTATAGTTATTTGCAAATATTACGGTTAGTTGTAAGGGTTTTTGGACTTAGAATAGTATGTTTTAAATTTGATCAACATTATTTTAGAAATCGTTTAAATTTGATTTTTAATAACATTTTTTTTTCAACATTATTTGGAAATCATTTAAATTTGATTTTTAATTAAAAAAAATTCATTGTTTTATTTATATATAAAATAAAAAGAATATTTTATGTTTAATAATTTTGAAAATGATTTAAATTATTTGATAGTTTCAATTATTTGAATTGTATTTAGATTTAATTTTTTAATTATTTTATATTTAATATTATTTTTATAAGTTTGATTTGAATGTGTATTTGTATTTACAATTAATAATGTTAAATTGTTTCTCTTTTACTTCGAAAAGAGTAGTCAATATTATTTGGAAAACATGGTCTATTTATTTAAATTTACTTTTGAGTGCTTACACTACTCTTTAATTTATTATTTTATTTGTTTTTTTTAAGAGCTTGTGTCTTTATTTAAATTATTTATATGTTTAATAATTTTGGAAAAATAATTTAAATTTAGTCTTTACTAAATTGTTTCCATTAACCTTAAGGTTTTATGTCATTCAATGATTTACTCTTTATAATTTTTTCCAAAGAGGTTGTATACTCGCAGGTCAACAAAATTTTAAAAAATATAGCATAACAACATACCTGTGCTTGTCATTAGTTTTTCTTATACTACATATATTTTTAACAAAATTCTAGAGGAATGGTCATAGTTTCTTCTACCTTTCTTTATATTATGGGTATTTCTTTGCCTTTGATTTTTTTCATATCACAAATATTTTCAACAAAATTCTACACAAATGGGCATGATTTCCTCTAACTTTCTTTATATTGTGGGCATTTCTTTGCCTCTAATTTTTATTATACTAAAAATGTTTTCAACAAAATTCTAGAGAAATGGATATATTTTAATTTACCTTTGATTATATTGTGCATACTTCCAACAAAAAAGAAACAATTTTTAAGTATCAAAACTCTAGGCCCACATTTCCTCTTCCAAAAACTAAAAGAAGTTGTTAAATCATCAAAAGATGAATTTTTATTTTTATTTGTATAAAATGTTCTATTGAGATAGTATGAGGTTAAGGTTATCACTCTCAAGGATTGCTACTTTAAGCTAGAGTAATAGAGATTGGAAGACAATTTCACAATTTAAACAAGGGTTGTAAAGACTAAGTTTACATCAATTAAAAAATTATTAAACATATGAATAATTTAAATAAAGACACAAGCTCCTAAAAAAAGAAAATAAAATAATAATTTAAAGAGTAGTGTAAGCACTCAAAAGTAAATTAAAATAGTTTATAGAACCAATTTTATGTCACTTTTAAAAATTATTAAGAGGAGAAATCATTTTAGAGTAAGCATATAAATAATTTAGTTAGGAATGTAATATGTGACTAAATTTAAATTATTTTTCTAAAATTATTAAACATTTAAATAATCAGTTAGGAATGTAATATTTTAGTCAACATATAAATAAATTAAATAAAAAGATAGACATTAAATACAATTTAAATTGAAAATTATAAAAATTATTTTTAAGACTCTTTTAAAAGATTTGTCAAACATAAAAATTATTTTAAGAAGAATATAAATTTGTAGTAAACATACAAATACAAATAATTTAAAGACAATATTAATATTTTTTAAAATAATATTATTAACTATAAATACATACACAATTCAAATCAAAATTATAAAAATAATATATTAAATATAAAAATAATTAAAAAATTAAATATAAGTACAATTCAAATCATAAGTCTCCTTTAAAAGATTGTCAAATATAAAAAAATATTTAAAGAAAAATATAAATTTGTAATAGACATACAAATAATTTTAAAATAATATTAACATTATTGTGAAAGATTTATGAATTAAAACTTTGTTCTAGTTTTTACATCACCGTTTCTACTCCATGATCCATCATCAAGATTTATATATTATCATGGACTCTCAAAACTTCATGAATTTAATATTAACATTTTTAAAATAATATTATTAACTTTAAATACAAATACACATTCAAATCAAAATTATAAAAAATAATACTAGCATACCTATATTTTAAAAATATATGTAAAGTACACGGAGAAATATCCTTCTCAAGGCGCCTATTTTTAATCAATTGAACCTTAACCCAAAATGAAGCATAACCCTAATCCTAATAAACCCTAACTTTACCTAACCCTAAATAAAACCTAACTTTAAATGACTCATAAGATATCATGTTATACATTTATTTATATTGTTCTTTGAATTTGTATGTTTTACATTGTTGTCTTGACTTTTTGATTTCATAAAACAAGTTGTGATTACAAATATCTACGTAAACATACCTAATATAAATTTATAATAAACATATTGGAATAAAATAAGTTTCATAGTATTTCTATTTAATATGACATGTATATTATTTTTTGATCTTACATTTAATCATATTCACTTTAAAACTCATGAAATTCAATAATCATAAGAAAAATGCATATTCAATAGTCTAATCAAAATTCTTAAGAAGTTAGGGATTTAAGAAACAAAACACTAAGTAACTACGAGTTACTTGTTTCTACAAACTACAAAATAAAGAAACTAAATTTAAATATAAAGAAATTCATTTTAACATAGGTTGCATGTAGATGCTAAATATTCACAAGACTTTCATAAAAGATAATTTTATTTTCATAATTATCATGTTAGGGGAGAGGACCCAATAGTTGTGACCCTAACTTTGTGCTTCTCAATATCCTACATGGAAATTTCAAATCAGTCCAATTTTTTTACATCAGCTTACTTGGCAAGTCCCCTACTTATAACTTTTGTTTGAGGGCCACATCATCAAATATTATGCCACATCAACATGTTTTTTTATCTTTATTTTTATTCTTGCAATTTTTAATAAATTAAAATCCATTAGAAAAGACTATTCGAACTATCATCTATAGGATCCTCTCCCCTATATATTAAATTATTTTTTACAAATTTTTATGTTAATTTATCAAAAACACAAAAAACTATAAAATAAATAGCCCAAGTTTTCCAAATAATATTGACTACTCTTTTCAAAGTAAAAGCGAAACAATTTAACATTATTAACTGTAAATACACATTCAGATCAAAATTATAAAAATAATATTAAATATAAAATAATTAAAAAATTAAATCTAAATACAATTCAAATAATTTAAACTATCAAATAATTTAAATCATTTTCAAAATTATTAAACATAAAATATTCTTTTTATTTTATATATAAATAAAACAATTGAAAAATTTTTTTATTAAAAATCAAATTTAAATGATTTCCAAATAATGTTGAAAAAAAAAATGTTATTAAAAATCAAATTTAAACGATTTCTAAAATAATGTTGATCAAATTTAAAACATACTATTCTAAGTCCAAAAACCCTTACAACTAACAATAATATTTGCAAATAACTATACATATAGTTATTCGTGCGCTCGAGAATCAAAATTACGAAATACGAAGGCTGTCAGTATGTGTTTTAATGGCATGCTATGCATGCATGAAGCGGTACATCCATGCCCCGGTGCATTCTTGGGGCTGGATAGCGCTGCCCACACCTATATATAGGCTTAGGAAATTTGGGATTTTAACCTACAAAGATTTTTAAATAAAGATTGAAAAATAGAATTACAAAGTCTTAACATGTTGCACTTGAAATAGATAGAGGGAATTGGAGGAGAAAGAAAAATGCACATGATAATGATAAAGATAAAAGTGATAAAGTAATTAAATAAAGTGTAGTCATGTAATCACATCAAGCATGTAGTAAAAATCTATGGAAAATAATGTAAGAACACATAAGTAGGAGATAAGTATGAAGGCACATGTAAAGATTATTTGTTAGGTTAATATAGGAAAATAAAAAGATAATAATGAACCTAAAAGCTAGATAGGGATCGTGTAGGAACATATAGGATGCAAACTAATGTGGGTACGGCAAGGGTAATAGCTTGTAATCATAAAGTATGAACATAAGCATGTTATCATAGGATTTGAACATGGTAAGGAGCATACACATGAAGTCATGATAAAGTTAAGAATAATAATCATAGCATGAAAGTAATAGTGTAGGCATGAAACATAAGGAACATGGTAAGGAAACATGTGAAAATATAGATGGAAAATATTGATCATGGCAAGACATGTAAGTCAAACAAGGAATGTGGAAAGCATAGAAAAGTAACAAAGAAACATAGGTAAGAATAGAAGCTCATCATGACACATATACATGTAGTACAAGAAAAATTCCCCTAAATGTGAAAATAAAGTATACAACAAAATATACAAGGTGAAATGAGAATAGGAAAAACATAATGTAATCGTGGCATAAATAATATAAAAGGTGATATTAGAATAGAAAAAGATAACAATTGTGACATAAATAATATAGAAGGTTAAATGAGAACAAAAGGCACAACAAGCATGATAGAGAAAAATCAAAGTTTGAAAATACATATGAAGAAAATGCTAAACCACACATGAGAAAGAAAAACATATGCACAATAAGTAACAAAGTTAATCAAGTACATAAGTAAGTACAAATATAATGTCATGCCCCCTTTCAAAAAATCATATGAAAGACATCTTGCTCAGGGAGACGTCGGAGATCAAGGGTTGAGACTATTGCTTGACTCATGTTAGGGACACATTAGAGATCAAATATCAAGATAGTCACTTGACTCATGCCTGAGAGTTATCAAAGATTAGGAATTGGATTTGTTTCCCAACATATGTCAAGACCTATCAGAGGTTGGGGATTTGGGTTGTTGCCCAACACATGCCAAAGACAAGGAGATGTTAGAAATCAAGGGTCGGGACTGTCACTTAACTCATGCTCTAGGGAGACATCAGAGATTGGTGGTTAAGATTGCCACTAGGCTCATGTCAAGGAGATGTCAAAGATCATACATTGAGACTGCGGTTTGACTCATGTCTAAGAGTTTTTGAAGATCGAGGATCGAAGTTATTTCTTGACACATGCCAAGAACCTGTCAGAGGGCAAGGATCACGATTGCTACTCAACACATGCCAAGGACCTGTTGGAGGTCGGGGATCGAGGTTGTTTCTTAACCTATGCCAAGGAGCTATCACAGGTCAAGGATTGGGGTTATAGCCCAATGCATGCCAAGTCGGAAGGAAGGAGAAACTTCAAACCTTAAACAAGAAAGCCTGTAAGGCCTATAAGGTCAACATGTGATGTAGCGTGTAGAATTTAAATCTAGGTTTTAGCATCATTTTAGGTCTAGACCAACTAGTTTGATGTTTTGGGTGTGTAGCATATAAAAAATAGGAAAACATTTCAATTGTAATCATCTAGGCTATGTCATAACCCAATTTTTTATTGCATTTAAATTATAATATGATAAAATGATCTATTGGGGAAATTCAATATGCTGAGTGATAAATTTGATATTTTGAAATGCTTTGAAGAAAGTTGACCATCTTTTTGACTATGTGATCTTATAAACTATCTTATACTTTATCATGATTGAATGTTACCAATGAACTGTGCAAGTGCAAGGGTGTGCAAATGTAGGAAACAAGATTGAAGGATGAAAACACGGTTGAGGTAGGATCGTTTAACCAGATTGAACGGTAAGCTTGATGGAATTTGGGTGCACACACCACTAAACGGCATGATGTCTGCATTTGAAACTTCATATAGAAGATTATATTCATTTGATTTGAAATGATTAAATAATTGAAAAAATAGGCTTGTGGAATGATATACATGTGATTTCTTATTCAATTATCTATTTTGATCTCGTGTTTTTGAAATTTAAAATAAAATGATAGCATGGTTAAACATATTGGTGTGTAATTAAAAGACGTGCTTGAAGGATAAGAAAACCACTTCGTTTAAAAAAACTATTATTCAAATAAAATAAAAGTTTATTCTTTATTTGAAAGCGATTAAACACTATATTGTTATAAAAATAAAATGGAGAAATAAATATATATCTATATATACACACACACATATATATATATGTATATGTATATATATGTATATATAAATATATATACGCATGCATATATATAAATATGTACATATTCCTTATAAAATCGAATATGGGATCAAAATTGTTAAACAATATTGTTGATTTCAAATAATATCTAAAAGAAGATATTATGGATGAGTGGCCTGCATTCAAATTTAAGGCCAAGATATTCAAATTGTAGTAGTGGGGCGGCTAATTAAGGAGAATTATGAAGTGAAACGACCCCCTTAACAATGCAAACAGGTAAGAGAAGAAACTTTACCATTTTTGGTAGCATGAATCACTAACAGAGATTGAAGGGGAGATAGATTGTGGCGACGAAGGTGGAGGAAAAAGCAGGCAAGAGAATCAAGCCAACTGGGAAAGAGGGAAAAAGCAACAAAGGAAAATCCCACGGTTTAGAGGTAATTTGATGGTTTGATACATGCTTGATTTTTCCAATTTAGTCTATTCTGAAATTTTCATTTCCTTTCATTTTATCGATTTCTTTTAAAATGGTGTTAAACCATTAGATGGGCACTATTCTATAGTCATATTATGCATCGATGCCTAGAATTCGTCAATGAGTTTGACAGAAATCTCTATCTAGTTGCATGAGCCATATCGGCCATATCTTCCATGCACATCCTATCGACTTGTTAACCGATCATGCTATGAATTGTATGTTTTTTTTGTAATCACTCTCTTGTTGTTTATCACTTGCATGTGTAATACTTATTCATTTCCATGACTATTCAATAGAAGCCAATAGTCAAAGTATCCAATATTTGTAATGATTTCTTTTATTGTTCACCATTCCCTCTAAGGGAAGTGACGGTTTCTCCACTATATCCTTCACATTTTTATTTTTGATGTCTCTATGTTGACAAGATCAAATGGGCATACCGCCCATATGGGTGTGATGGCCTTAGTTATCGTTCATAGAATGAAGGGAAATCATCGTTGTGCAATTTTCTATGTCGCATCATTCACAATGAGCGAAGGCTAAACAATTATATCGTTCCACTTTTCATTATGTTGGCAAGATCTCTAAGATCGATTAACAATATGCCATTTGAATATAGATTTAATCGTTCATCAAAACAATTCCCATTTTTGTTGCTTACATGTGATGCTCACAATGTTTGTATTCACTGGTCCATATTGCATGCACATATCATTCCCTAGAACGATTACCATGAACGAGTCTTACCAGCATTGTCGTCGAACAATGTAAGCCAATGATCGACATTCATCAAGGTTCGGCTAATGTTAATGTTAATCATAAAACTGAATAGTCATTCAACTATTAGTCATTCTTTAGAACGACAATGGCTTGAACATATATCTTATAACAATCACCAATATAAACATGGGTTTCTCCATAACCCAAACACTAGAAAAATTGTTCCAGATTCATATGTATATTTTGGTTTTGAAAAGACAAGCATGTCGCTCGATTCTTTTATTTGCAGAAAAGATTTAAGATTGTTTAAATATTTGTATATCCAGAATGATAGAAACATTGATCGTTTACGTGATATACTGGTTAACTTGAAACTGTTAATGAGACACATTGGCACAGTAACTTGTAAACTTCTGGAAACAACATGGATTTGATACAAATAGCTTATCAATATGTAGTAATTGTCTCAAGAAAAAATTGTTCTTCTTTCTTTGACAAAAGAAATTTACATCTTGTGTAACTGTTAGATGATATGACAATCTGTAGCAAGATTATGAATGAAAGAAATCTATTATAATGGTATTTATTTCAGAATGTATGCACAAATATATTAACTAAATTTAGCACATATATGTGTATGCACATAGACCATCATCTACGTACATACACATACTTGTGACATACCTTCTTTTGTTACTTATTTTATTTTATTTTATTTTCTTCTCTAATGAATACTGATTTACGTTAAATTTGAAGTGGTAGAATACATTGAATGTAATCATGTGACCAGTTAGTTTATGAATTGAATGGTTAATGTAAAGAACAGATCCACTTGAATTGTCTTTCTAAATTTTATTAAGTTGACGATTAAGTAGATTGAATTACTTTTTCATTATTATGTGTTTAAAGAACATTCTCTTGATTAATAGAATAGAAACACTGAAGTAGACTAGAGCACCTCAGGGTAGATGTTGCTAGAGGGTAGATAATTGCTAAGGAACATGCTTGTGTTGTTGAAAGTTACCTTTTGAGATGAGTGTCGAAATGGAGTATAGAGGGTATAGGTTTTGCTTTATCCAAAACCTATATTTTGTTGTTGCAACTTAATTTAATGCTTGGCCAAGCAATTATCCCATTATGTATGTATGGGATTATATGTGATGACACTCTCTACCATTCCTAGCATAGATCTTGCATTTTTCTGATCATAGATAAAGATGCATGTTGATGTTTGGGCATGCACTAGATTCCACCTTGCAGATTGTTCTCTTGCTAAAAAATTTGTGCAGGGTCGAGTATTCTTCGAGTAGGAAGAATTTCAGGGAAGCGTAAGCTTCGTGGTTGGGTGGTAAAGTGTATGATCCATGTTCTCATCCACTATAGGAGGCAAGCATCAAAAGGAAACCTTGGATGTTTTCAAGGTATCAAAGGATTATGATGTAACCTTGATGTAATTTATATCGGCATTGACTTTTTGGCCTAATGAGCCAAGTCACGATATTGTAATTGACATTTGGAAACGAATATATATTTTTTGACTCATATTTTAATTAGACATGTGTTGCTATGATTGAAAATAGTTGCTTAAGCTATGTCTTTTTAAAATTTAATATTCATAATGTCATTTGTAATTAATATTTAAGTAGTAACTAGAATGGGTTATTACTTTTGGTATCAGAGCTTAGGGTTCAGCTCTTGGCCTATTGAGTCCACAATAGCCATGACTAGGGGATAGTTAACCCTTGACCAAATTTGAGTTGTCCTGAGGATTGACCAAACCTGGATTGAATTCAGGTATGGGAAGGTCTAAGTTAGGAAGAAAGATAAGGAATACAGTTAGGACCTCGAACAAGAAAGTCGTAGTTGAAGAAAACACCAAGACTGAGGTTCAACCTAAGATTCCCGATGATGATACTCTAGCTCAAGCCCTCACTTGACTTAAGCTAGAGAGGGGAAAGAAGATTGAAGAGTCGAAGTGAACTCCTAAGTTTAAGAAGCTTTTTGCAATCAGAGATTGGCCTCTAGGGTGTGGAACAAACACACCCTTATTAACTAAGGAGGAAAAGGAGAGCCTACGTGCTCAACCCTCCTCTGAGAAAATTGATGTAAATTCTGACGAGGATCCAAAGGAGTGTCCTCTCTTTGAGAATGATAAAACTGACTAATGTAAAGAACAAGCTTTTGTAAATAAGGGCCCATGTGACCCACACAATATAAATAAAGCAAGATGTTTTTTTGGGTGTGTTCAAGTGAAGAACTCAAAAACATGTTTTTTTGTGAATGAATGTGTATGTCTTTAATGAATGAGTGATATATACATGTGTATGTAGTGTTATGTGAATAAGAACATTTACTTGTAGAACCCAGTGTTAAGTTATGGTAGACATGAAATGTGATTCATGTTGGGTGTGATTCAGTATGGTGACCACCAAACAAGAGACGAGCAGTAGTGGGTCAGACAATGGACCAAACAAAAGGCTGGATCAGATTCTAGAACTTCTAAATAGACAAGAGGCTCGTATGAACCATAGTGGCACCACATAGAACATGAGGTCTGAGTGGTACACAAGGATCGAATTCCTAGGAATGCAGAAGTCAATCAGGGAGAAGGTGGTCCAAGAGAAGGCCCTCGAGGTTGAATTGAGGAAGAACTAGGAAAGGATCTCCAGAGAGTAGCACTACCTAAGTTTGATGGAAAATCCTTCAGAGCAAGAGCTAAGGCATAGATCATTAAGATGGAGAAATATTTTGGACTCCGTAACCTATCTAACAAGACTAAAGCCACATGGGCTACATATCAACTTTCAGGAGAAGCAACTACTTGGTGGGACAATGAAAAGACCGAAAGGAATCTTCAACCTGGTGAGATTACTTGGGAACTCTTCCTCCAATATTTTAGGAAGAGATGGTTATTGTAGCTTTTTTTTGACAAGAAGGTGACAAAATTCCAAAACCTAACTCAGGGAAGCATGACTGTGACCCAATACTAAGAAAATTTCACCAATCTACTAAAGTACATGCCCCAGTATCAAGGAGATGAATGTTTCCATATCCAAAAGTTCATATTGGGACTTAGACCCCACATTGGAGTAGAAGTGGGCATGCATGATCCTCTCACTGTGAAAGAAGTCTTATTGAAGGCCACCAAACAGGAGCAAAAATTACAGCAGTTATCCAATTACTGCAATAATTCAAATCCTAAGTCATAGTTTGGGAACAAGAAGTTTTAGAAAGGATACAAGAACCACCAGATCCATAATCCCAAGAGGGGAAGTGAGTCACAGGAGAAAGGTGAAGGTGGTAGTGGTGGAAAGAGAATGAAGGCAAACAACAACAAAAGTAATGATGACCAAAAGTATAAGGGCTTCAGGGAAGACAATCCAGGAGCTCACAAAGGGCCTCGCGACGGGTGGTATACTTATGGAGGCAATCATTATGCCTATAATTTCCTACAGCGATCGAAGTCGCAAAGGGAAGGAAACTATCAGTAGTCTCAACATCATCAGATTCATGTTGCAGTGGATAACAAGTAGGCAGAGTATCAGGCTTCACCAATACAGTTGACAGGTAAGCTCTATAGCTGAACTGTCTCTATTTTAATTGATATTGGAGCTACTGAATGTTTCATAGGCCCTAGAGTAATATCCAAGATACCTATTAGACCTGGATACATGGGAAACTCATGGATAGTCCAATATAGAAACCTAGCATAGCAGAGGGTAGACACCTATCTCTTTTGTAGCGAGTTAGAGCTTCCAACCTTCCAAACCTAGGTCAACCTGTATGTGGCACCCTTAGGCTCATATGGCGTAATTTTGGGGATAAATTGGTTAACCGAGCATAATTCTATAGTGAACTATGACGATAAGGTAGTTAGTTTCCTAGATGATTATGGGAATCCAATCGAGATATGTGGGATGCAAAGACCCTTAGAACTTAGACAGATCTCTGTCACACAGCTCAAAAATCCTTGTCAGAAGGGATGTGTTATTTATGTTGTGCATATCAGTAACCCTAACAACAAGGAACTGTATCTAGATGACTACCCTATTCTTAAGGAGTTATGGGATGTATTCCTTGATGAACTCGTGGAGTTATCTCCGAAACAGAAATTTGACTTCTCCATTGACCTTATATTGGGAGCTGAGCCACAATCCAAAGCACCATATTGGATGACCGCCACCGAACTCCATGAGTTCAAGGCCTAGTTAATGGAGTTGTTGAACAAAGGGCTCATAAGACCCAGTGTATCTCCATGGGGAGTACCAGTTATCTTTGTGAAGAAGAAGGATGGAACCTTGTGTCTGTGTATAGACTATCAAATGTTGAACAAGGCAACCATCAAGAATCGATACCCACTCCCAAGGATTGATGAGTTGTTTGACCAGATGAAGGGGGCGACATTGTTCTCCAAAATCGATCTCAGGTCGAGATACCATCAGTTGAGAATAAAGGAATACTATATTCCAAAGACTACCTTTCAAACTCGGTATGGGCATTACAAGTTCACGGTGGTACCTTTTGGTTTGACCAACACACTCGCAACTTTCATGAATCTCATGAATAGGGCGTTCAAAGATTGCTTGGATGGATTTGTTTTTATTTTCATAGACAACATCCTAGTTTACTCAAAGTCTATTGAAGAGCATGATAAGCACTTGAGGATAGTTTTACAGTAGCTGAGAGAGAAGAAACTCTTTGGGAAGTTATCCAAGTGCTCATTTTATCAAGACAGGGTGCACTATCTAGGCCATATTATTTTAGCTGAGGGAGTCTCTGTAGACCCTAAGAATATTAAGGTGATCATGGAATGGCCAGTGCCCCTGAATGAGTCAAAAGTTCATAGCTTCATGGGCCTCGCAGGATACTATAGAAATTTTGTGTAAGGGTTCTCCCAGATTGTGTCTCCAATCACGACACTCCAAAGAAAAGGAACATGATTTGAATGGACCGAGAAGTGTGAAAAAGCATTCCAACTCTTGAAGGAGAGGCTCACAACAACACCAGTGATGACCATCCTTGATCCTAATGGAAGCTTCATTATAATCACAAATGCTTCGGGAGAAGGAGCAATGCTAATGTAGGATGGACAAGTGGTAGCGTATGAATCAAGGAAGCTTAAATAGCACGAGGTGAACTACGTGCCTCATGACTTAGAGTTGGCCGCAATAGTTCATGCCTTGCAAATACGGAGACATTATCTTTTGGGAAAGTCGTTTGAGCTCAATACAGACCACTTGGGATTGAGATACATTTTTACTCAGCCAAACCTTAATGTGCGGAAGAGAAGGTGGTTGGAATTCCTTAGTGAGTATAAATTTGGAATTGAGTATATAAAAGGGAAAGAGAATAGAGTGGTTGATGCTCTTAGTAGATGAAGACATCTGGCAGTCATGATCTTGACAAGGTCTAATCTAAGATAGTAGGTGACACAACATTTGCAAGGGGATGAGCACTATGAAAGAGTGAAGAGCGCCCTAGCAAAGAATCCATTAGATCATCGGTTCGATGGTATGAATTTGAACCAAATGGCATTTTGAGATACTAGAGAAGGATGTACATTCTAAACTCTGGAGAGCTAAGGAAGTTGGTTCTAGAAGAATTTAATAATGCACCTTATTTAAGACACCTCGGAGTCTCTAGAATGATCGCAAAATTGAAAACTCTATACTTTTGGCCTAAACTCAAGAAGGATGTAGTGGAGTACGTAGCCAGATTCTTAGAGTGTCGACGAGTCAAGGTTGAACATGCACATCCAGCAGGGCTATTGTATCCTCATGAAATACCTGAGTATAAATGGCAGGTGATCAGTATGGACTTCATACAAGGGTTACCTTTGAGCAAGAATCAACATGATGTTATCTTAGTTGTGATCGATAAGTTGATCAAGGTGACACACTTCATCCCAGGAAACCTTAAGGATGGATCGTTGACCCTGGCCAAGAAATTTTTCTAGGAGATTTTTCGTTTACACAGAGTGCCAAAGACTATCATTTCTAATAGGGACACCTGAATGACCTCAAGATTTTGGACAACCCTGAATGCCACAATGGAAACCAAGTTAAATTTCAGCTTGTCTTACCATCCTTAGACTGACAGATGGAGAGGTTGAATCAGGTAGTCGAATACCTTCTTCGAATGTACTACATGGACCAACAGTATAAGTGGGAAGAATACCTATCGTTGGTAGAGTTTTCCTACAATAACTCCTATCACACATATTTAGGTATGGCACCATCTGAAGCTCTTTATGGGTGGAAGTGTCGTACACCCATCAGTTGGGATAGATTGGAAGATAGGATCATAGTAAGACCTGAAATGCTCAAGGAGATGGAAGAAAAAATGTGAGTTATTAAGAGTAGACTAAAGGAGGCGGCAAACCGACAGAAG
>VDFB02000007.1:77226322-77439802 GCA_007258455.2 Sequoia sempervirens
TGACGAAGGTGGAGGAAAAATCAGGCAAGAGAGTCAAACCAATTGGGAAAGAGGGAAAAATTAGCAGAGGAAAAGCCCATGGTTTAGAGGTAATTTGATGGTTTGATACATGCTTGATTTTCTAGTTTAGTTTATTTTGAAATTTGCATTTCCTTCTGTTTTGTTGATTTCTTTTGAAATGGTGAACTAAACCATTAGATGGGCATTATTCTGTAATCATATTATGCATCAATGCCTGGAATTCATCAATGAGTTTGATAGAAATCTTTGTCTGGTTGCATGAGCCATATCAACCATATCTTGCATGCACCTCCTATCGGCTTGTTAGTCGATCGTGCTATGCATTGTATGTTTTTTTTTGTAATCACTCTCTTGTTGTTTATCACTTGCATGTGTGGTACTTATTCATTTTCATGACTATTCGGTAGAAGCTGATAGTCAAAGTATCCAATATTTGTAATGATTTCTTTTATTGTTCATTGTTCCCTCTAAGGGAAGCAGCGATTTATCCATTGTATCCTTCACATTTTTAATTTTTGTGTCTCTATGTTGACAAGGCCGAATTATACCGCCCATATGGGTGTGATGGCCTTAGTTATCATTCATAGAACAAAGGGTGATCGTCATTGTGTAAATATCCATGTTGCATCGTTCACAATGAGCGAACGCTGAACGATTATATCGTTTCACTTTTCATTATGTTGGCACAATCTCTAAGATCGATTAACAGTATTCCATTTGAATATTTAATTGTTCATCAAAATGATTCTCAATTTTGTTGCTTACATGTGATTCTCGCAATGTTTGTATTCACCAATCCATATTACATGTACATATCATTCCTTAGAACGATACTCAAATCATTCCATAGAACGATTACCATGAACGAGTCTTACCAACACTATCATCGAACAATGTAGGCCGCTGATTGACATTCATCAAGGTTTGACTAATGTTAATGTTAATCATAAAACCGAACAGTTGTTCGACTATTATTCATTCTTTAGAACGATAGTGGCTTGAACATATATCTTATAACAGTCACCAATAGAAATATGGGTTTCTCCATAACCCGAACAGTAGAAAAATTGTTCTAGATTCATATGTATATTTTGGTTTTGAAACGACAAGCTTGTCACTCGATTCTTTTATTTGCATAAAATATTTTACTATTGTTTAAATATTTGTATATCCAAAATGATACAAACATTGATCGTTTACATGATATACTAGTTAACTTGAAATTGTTAATGAGACACATTGGCACAGTAACTTGTAAACTTCTGGAAACAACATGGATTTGATACAAACAGCTTATCAGTATGTACTAATTATCTCAAAACAAAAAAGTTCTTTCTTTGAGAAAGACAATTTACATCTTGTGTAACTATCAGATGATATGACAATCTGCAGCAAGATTATGAATGAAAGAAATTTGTTATAATGGTATTTATTTTAGAATGTATGCACAAATATATTAACTAAAGTTGGCACATATATGTTAATGCACATAGACCATCGTCTATGTACATACACATACTTGTGACATACCTTCTTTTGTTACTTATTTTATTCTTTTTCTTCTCTAATGAATACTGGCTTGTGTTAAATTTGAAGTGGCATAATACATTGAATGTAATCATGTGACCAGTCAGTGTATGAACTAAATGGTTAATGTAAAGAACAGATCCACTTGAATTATCTTTCTAAATTTTATTAAGTTGAGGAATAAGTATATTGAATTACTTTTTCGTTATTATGTGTTTAAAGAGCATTCTCTTGATTAGTAGAATAGCAACACCGAAATAGACTAGAGCACCTTAGGGTAGGTGTTTCTAGAGGGTAGATAGTTGCTAAGGAACATACTTGTGTTGTTGAAAGTTACCTTTCAAGACGGGTACCGAAATGGAGTACAGAGGGTATAGGTTTTGCTTTATCCAAAACCTATCTTTTGTTGTTGCAACTTAATTTAATGCTTGGGCAAGCAGTTAGCCCATTATGTATGTATGGACTTATATGTGATGACACTCTCTGTCATTCCTAGCATAGATATTTCATATTTTTTTTTATCATAGATAAGATGCATGTTGATGTTTGGGCATGCACTAGATTCCACCTTGCAAATTGTTCTCTTGCTAAACTTTTTGTGCAAGGTCGGGTATTCTTCGAGTAGGAAGAATTATGGGGAATCATAAGCTTCGTGGTTGGGCAGGAAAGTGCCTAAGCCATGTTCTCATCCACCAGAGGAGGTGAACGTCAAAAGGAAACCTTGGATGTTTTCAAGGTATCAAAGGATTATGATGTAACCTTGATGTAATTTGTATTGGTATTGACTTTTTGGCCCAATGAGCCAATTGAACTTGGATATTGTAATTGACATTTGGAAATAAATATATATATTCTAACTCATATTTTAATTAGACATGTGTTGCTATGATTGAAAATAGCTGCTTAAGTTATGTCTTTTTAAAATTTAATATTCATAATGTCATTTGCAATGAATATTTAAGTAGCAACTAGAATGGGTTATTACAGGTTATGTCATTTTATATTTTAGACATTTTGTGTTCAAGTCTCTTATGTGGACAAAAACCTATAGGAGACTACAATCAATGGATGAAAACCCATTGGTTGTTGGAATCAGAGGATGAAAAATCTTTGGTTCTTAAGTGAATTCTCACTTGGGGAGTGCATTAGAGCTTCAAGGTTTGCAACACACTTCAATCTTATAGTGAGTACATCATTTGTTGTAGATTTGTAATTATTGTTTATTGTTTTTTTAATGACTATCATAACAATCCCATTTACTATGGAAATTAGAATTATATCAATTTAAGATTTGTGGGAATTTTTGAGTGGTTTGTGCAAGTTGTTTATGTCATTTGGTGTTGTTTGGTGTAATTTGATGAATTTTATCATTATTGTAAAGATCAAATCTAAATCCATATAAATTATTGTTGGATCTGAGTGTGTCTAACCAAATATTTGTGTTGTTTAAGTATGCTTAATTGTTGTTGTTTGGATATAGTTTGGTGAAGATTGTTTGTTATGTTTTAAATCTATTATTTTAATTAAAAATTGGAAAGGGACATTATAGTGGTATCAAATCCAAGATCTTATCAGCTAGTAAGGTATATTTGTGCGATGATACAGGTCCATGCAAAAAAGTGATAGGGAAATATGGTACCTATGAAGAGAAAAAGAGAAAAGAGGGAGCTATGGGTGATATAAATAAGAAATCCCACTTCTGAGAGGTCATTAGGATTGAAAATAGAGAAATGGTTAGAGAACTAATCTAGTCCATGAAGGTGTCTATGGTGGAGATGTTGAGGACCTAAAAGAAATGAGTCAACAAGGGAGTGTTGGGAGATCTACTTTAAATGGTGCAAAACGAAGTAATTCAGTGAATGGAAATATTTTGGTTAACCCAACCCAAAAGATATTTATATCTAAATCCTTACCCAAGGAAGAAGATGTAGGTCCTATTAAAAATATATTGCTAAAAATATAAAAGGGTCAAGAAAGGTATTCATTTGAAGCCACCAAAATCTTTGACTAATATCAAGGGATGTTTGATGAAATCAAATTTGTACTTCCTTTTGATAATTATTTGTGTTGGCTTGAACGGAGAAATTCAAATAAAAGGGGACTTTATGACTACATAAGATGAAAGAGTAAAAAAGAAGATTTGGAAGTGGATAAGGAGGATATCAAGGAGCAGGAGCCAAAAAATCATTCTTGAAAGAGGGAGAGCCCAAGATGGTGGAACTTGAAGTAGTGAAGTATACACCAGAGCCAAAATCACAAGAGGAGGTCAAGAAAGAAGTAATAGTAGAGCAAGAAGAAAAAATGGAGTTAGAAGATTTTGTAGAGGAAGAACAAGATGTAATGTCCCTTTCCAATAAAAATTAATTAAAATAACAATTTTAAAACATAACCAATAATCTTCACCAAACTATATCTAAATAAAAATGATTAATCATACTCAAACAACATAAAAAATTTGGCTAGACACGGTCAGCTCCAACAATAATTTATATGCATTTAGATATGATCTCTACAACAATGATAAACTTCACCAAATAACATAGACAGCTTGCACAAATGGCCCAAAACATCCTATAGCTCTTATATTGATATAATTTTGACTTCCATAGAAAATGAGACTATTTTGATAGTCATTACAACAACAAAAAAACAACAATTAAAAATCTAAAACTAATGATATACTCGCTAAAATGCTGAATTTTATTACAAACCTTGACGCTCTAATCCACTCCTTTAGTGAGAGTTCTCTTAAGAAATGAAGGGTTTTTGTCCTTTGATTCAACAATCAATGGGTTTTTGTACACTAATCTACTCTCTTATGGGTTTTCATCCATAGAAGATACTTGAACACAAAGTTTTTGAAAGATAAAATTACATAACGTGAATTATTACAATTAAAATGTTTCCCTGGTTTTATATGCTACCCACCCAAAAGATCAAATTGGTCAGCCTAGACCCAAAATGGTATTAAGGCCCAAGTTTGAATTCTACATGCTACATAATAGGTCAATATTATAGGCCTTACAAGCTTTACCATCATAGGTTCAAAGTTTATCCTTCCTTTTGAATTGGCATGCATAAGGCCACAACCCTAATCCCCAACCTCTAATAGCTCCTTGATATGCGTCAATTAGCAATTACGATCCCTAACCTCTAGTAGGTCATTGGCATGCCTTGGGTAGTAGCCTCAATTCCTAACCTCCAACAAGTTCTTGGCATGCATCAAGCAACAAATTTTATCCCCTATCTCTGACAACTCTTGGGCATGAGTCAAGTCACAATCCCGATCTTGGATCTCCAACATCTCCCTAGCATAAGTCAAGTGGTAGTCTCAGCCCCTGATCTTCGATGTCTCCTTGTCCTTGGCATGCATTGGGAAACAACCTCTATCCCCAACCTCTTATAGGTTATTGGCATGTATAAAGCAAAAACTCAGATCCCCAATCTCCAACAACTCTTAGGCATGAGTCAAGTTATAGTATCGATCTTCAATCTTCGACGTCTCCTTGTCATTCCCAACCCCCAACTCCAATGTCTCCCTAAGAAAGAAGTCTTTTATTTGATTTTTAGAAAGGGGACATGAAAAATCCTCCCTCCCTAATACTGCTTGTCCTCAAGCAATACAAATTGAGATGCTTAATTTTCTCCAAGCTATGAGCTAAATCATGATGTAATGTTCATAGAGCCCAGATCATGTACCTATTAGATGATACATATGTTTCCAAAGAGTCCTATGCAAAATAAAATGTTCAAGTGTCTCCATGCCAATATCATGAATCTCATTGTAATGCCCATTTAATCTATATCTTGTACATTTCCATCTTCAACTTGGATCAAGCAGTGAAGATAACCAACTATCCATATGTTGGCGATCCACAAATTCCCATAAGACCAAGTATTGTTTTATGCATTTTCCACCATTTTTTTTTTGTGCCACTTTGATCTCTAGATGAGTATGATGATAACTCCCTTGAGTTCCAGTGGATACTATCATAGAAATATAGGCTAAAACCCTTATAATTTTGGACCACTTAACTTGCATACAAGGCGGAATGAAGTTGCAACAACCAAATTTTTTCCCAAACCTCATCCAAAATAGTAGTGCAGTAGCTGAAACAATTATTTTCTATAGCTCCAATAGTTTAACCCTTTCACAAACAACATGGTTCATGAAAATTTTCTAAAAATCTATAATCTAGTTGTTGAATATGTTTGATAATAGCAATATAAAATAAAAAACCCTTAAAACTGGTAGTATTAAAATAGTACAATAGCTACAACACTAAAAAATTCTTACAAAATCAGCAGCATAGACATTGGAAACAACCATACAATGCCTAAAAATATTCCAACAACAACATCAAACTAAAGATCACTCAATCATATGATTGAATACACTTGTATGGACTCCTTTCCCTTGAACTATATTTCTATAATGTACCTTTCAAGAAAATGTGACCAATGTCTATCAACTATGATGTTCACCTCTTCCAAACTAGTGTTAGAAGTTTTACCTTGGACTCCAAAGACTCTTACCATGATGCCCCAAGCTTTACCACTTGAAATATAATCTAGATCAAATTGTATATAGGCTGGAAGGTGGTCATCACAATTATATTTGGTTTGAAATATCCCTTCAAATAGTTATATATTAGCTGGACTATTAGCACTTAATATTCCCAAGGGATGAGACCTTTTACACACAACATGAGGCAAAAATATATTCCGAAATAAATCCCTATAATATTACATTTCTTCACTCAAAATAAATATATATAATGGTTAGAAACCACCCTATACTAGTTGTAAACACCTCAACAATGATAGTGATTTGGGAATTTTACCATGTGACAGAAAATTCTTTTTGGTTGCTCAGAAAGTGCAGGAATTGTTAGAGATATTGAGAATAGTAGATCTAAATTTGTGAACGATACTCAAAATGGCCCTTGGCTCATATCTATTGCAACCCATACTTATCCCTACTATGTCAAATTGGTGTTCCTTAGCCAAAAAAAATCATTCAACATTTATCCCCTTTGGTGGCCAACCTAGAAGTGTAATATTGATCATTACTAAAATAGACCAAATACCACTACGTTCAAGCACCTTACCTTTGGAAGAGATTGTGGTTGTCACTAAATGATCTTTCATCCATGGAGCCATTACAACTCTAGGATTTCCTTCTTCAATTCTTAAAATTTCTACCACCTCTCCCTTGGGTTTCAACTTCATAGTGAACTCTCCCATGATGTAGAAGTTGTTACATTCTATGTATCCATCTACTCTATTGATGAGTTGTTCTAGCCACTTGTTCTTCCTTGTCACTATTGTGATTTCCCTTCATAACAGAACCTGTACAAAAATCAATAATCTAATTGTTATAGGAGTGGTAAATAGCCATACATAGACTAAGAACTCTCCATTAGAAGTCCCCAACTATAAATTTATCTTCTCCATAGCTAGAAATCCCTACCAAACCACTTGTGT
This sequence comes from Sequoia sempervirens, assembly GCA_007258455.2. Classification (NCBI taxonomy): domain Eukaryota; kingdom Viridiplantae; phylum Streptophyta; class Pinopsida; order Cupressales; family Cupressaceae; genus Sequoia; species Sequoia sempervirens. Next base: position 77,233,358 of record VDFB02000007.1, read on the forward strand.
GAATTCGAATGAAGTAATGGGGTGATTGTTAACAGTGATTATAGTAGTATTAGGACTAAAAATTATTTTCAACATCATGGGAATGCTTCCCCTATGATATATGGATACTGCCATATCATAACACAACCTCCTAGTGCATTTTTGGAGATTATTCACCCCATCCTACTCATATTGTGCCACCCTATCATACATCATAACTTCTCCAATGCAAACACCATGTCTCCTCAACTCATGATGATTCCCTCTACTTGATGGTAATCCTTCATCTACCATAAAACTTCCTTGAGGTCAATATGTTGGTTATGGTACCTAATCTTATTGGTTCTAGAGATCATTTCAATGTGGGGGGTGCAAGGGTGGTACCCCCTTGTGGGGTTCAGGGGGACCATCCCCCTAGTAGGGAGCTAAGGGATGCGCACCCCTCTGGGGGTTCGAGGGAAACAACCCTAAAATCCATATTTGATATATATTTATTTATTGTAAATATGGACCATTCATCATTAGGTCATAGATTTGACAATAGAGATTATGTTGGTTTTTATTTCCCTAAAAGACAACCCCCTTTTATGAGTGCATTGTATTATGACTGAGTATTTTATTGTATTATGTGTGGAGATTGTGAGAAAGCAAAGAGGAAGTTACAAAATATGTATTGTAGATTGTATCCCTTCATTTTTTGGATGGAATAAAAGAAGGATTGGTTGTTTCTTTGTGGATGAAGCTCATATTAGGTGAACCATGTATATTTGTGTTTGTGTGTTTTATGTTATTTTATATTTTATTTTTACATTCATTTTATTGTATATTGCTTTGTGATCCTATTCCTAATAGACTATCCCAATTTTATCTTCAAGTGTATTGGAGTGACAACTTAGTGAATGTGCCCATTGCCCTTCAATACTCATGTCGGTCTCTCCCAAAAAATTTGTGTGAAAAATGGTCTCCTTTTTGTGGATACAAACTAACCCATCAATGATCTCATTGATCTTGGAGAAAAGGAGTTTGAATGTTTCCTAGTCCACCTCTATGTAGTGAGTGTCTATTTTCATGGATTTTTCTTCCCTAATTTCATCCATTATCGAAAAGGAAAAAGAATTACAAATTTTTTGGCTCATTTTGGCAACTCTCTATCATGTTGCAAATCTTTATCAATCATATAATAAACCTAGAAGATTTCATCAATAGGATGATTCAACATGTTAGTACCAAAATATAAGTCATCACATACCTCACACTTTCTTATGATCAAGCTTAACCATTGATTTTTTTATGTATAAGGGATAGAAAATCTATAATTGATAGTGAGAGTAGCTCCATCAAAAATATAGTCTCATGGATCCCACACCATTGCATGTAAATATCCTTGATCTTAAAGAAAGGGATCCCCATGCCTCAAGCTATAGGATATAACCTCCATCTCTCCAATATCATTAGGGTTTTCATGATCAAATTACAATTCCTCTTCATGGAGATCAATCAAAGTCAAAGCATTCTTCATAACAACATAACTATATATTGCAAATCATTATTGATAGGTCTAAATAATAGTTTATTTTATGCTGGTTTTATCAAAATTTAAAGATACTTTTGAACATACTTCCTGACTATAGTCCATATTATATTATCCTTTTTGTATCTATTATATGGACCTAAGACCTGAAAGCATGATGATGGAATTATAGTTTAATATATTAGCATTAAGTGGTTTATATGAATATGTGCATGGAAATGTTGATGGTTAGTTATGTTTAATTCTGATGGTTATCCTTGTGTACATATTATGTGAAACTAACCTGTTTATAGAAAAAAGAGGAACCATGATGCACAGTAGTTGCGGGATGAACCCGTAACAAAAGGAGTGTTGAATACCAGAACAGGGGATGTTGCAGAAACAGTTGAATGTGGTGGTTATTGGACAAATGAATTCATAAATATAGAGCACGCGTTGTCATGACAGTTAATAAACGTCGAAGAAGAGGTCTTCTCTAATTCAGAACTTTAACAGATGGACGCATGATTTAATGTAATTTGTTTGACAGAGTTCTGTTCTTTTTAGGATTCTCTTTCTTTTCAGTTATAGATTGAATAAGTCCAAATTTTAAAACCACGTTCTAGATATTTGGAAGTGGAATTAGTGATTTCAGTTTTAGTTGTTACTTTCAATAAAAACTCGCTCAATTTGTATATAACTAATGGTTGAGTCCGTAGTTTAGTTAGTTGGATGTTTTGAAAAGTTTGTACTATCTATTATTTTCTAGTTGAAACATGAATCTATAAAATGGTTAAATCCAGTTTGTGAGATTTTTTGTAATCTTTTACTTTATGTAATAAATGAAGTTCAGTTCATGAGATGTGTGAGATCCACTAGTTATATTGTGGTCAGCTAAGTGGGAACAGTTACTTGAGCAGGCCACTCAAGGTATTGTTCTCCACTTCATTTCAGTTATTCATTTTTGTCGATAGTTAATATTAGTTTACTGTTATTTATGAATTATAGATTCTATTTCTTGTTTATTACGAGTGATGCCTAGGAACATACATGGAATAGATATTAATGACACTCTGGAGGATAGTTTAAATGCTACAGTAATTTCAATCAGGTTTTCAGTTCATTTTCATTAGAAAATAGTTTAGTTACAATCGTTGTACTGTAAGTACCCGTAGCAACTAAGGTTCATTTTTTTTATTTTATTTTTACAGTTTTTATGAATTTCCAATAGTTAGAATAACTTTTAGCAAGTTAGTTTGAGTCCATGAAGGAATATATCTTGTTGCACCATCATAAGCTTACGCACCTTGGTTGATAATTTAATGTAGTCTTAAGCAGTGTCAAGTGGTTTGTTAACCCTCTAAATTGAGTGACCTTCACCAAGTTTACAAAAAAATAACTTAGACTCTACATTTTTGGCGTCGTTTTCGGGGATGGTGCTAACTTCATAGACCCATTTTTGCAATTTTCATAGCTAAATTTCCCTTCTTAAGTATTAGGACTGTTAGAAACCACCTTTTTCAACATCAAGCTACTAACATTGTGCAGGGTTGTGGCCATACAAAGTTAAATTTACAATATGCAAAGGCAGAGAGATACCCAAGGAAGATTCCTCCCTTCAGAAATTCAAGATAGAGAAGATACTGGTGGTTTTGCTGAAATTATTGAGGATATTATTGAAAGAGTAGACACTACACTTCCATTTTCATCAACTTCATCATCATCATCATCTTCCACCCCTACAAAAGGGACCTTCTGAACAATGGGGGATGCACCACCAGATGATCCAGAACATGGAACCTTTGAGTTCCCTATTACTGATCAAGCCAGAGTAACTGTGCTGAAGAATATACCACCATCAGCATTACCTGTATTTTATGGCTTGGCAACAGAGGACCCAGATACTTTCCTCTTTGAGTTTTATGTTCTATGCTGAAGTTATGATTATACTATTGATGCACATCGACTCAAGCTCTTTTCGGCTACTCTGAAGGATGTTGCCCTCAGATGGTTTATGGGGCTTGATAGAGATGTTGTCCCAGATTAGGAGACTATGAAGACAATGTTCTTGGAGAAGTACAAGGACTATTGCAGAGGATTAGACTGAAGAAGAGATGACATTTTCTTAATGTCTCAAAAGGAGGATGAGCCACTAGAAGATTATATTGAGAGGTTTCAGTTTTCTTTGAAGAAAAACCCCCAGCATAAATTGTCAGAGGAATCCCTTAAGTTGGTATTTTTAAGGGGAATTAATGAAGACAGTATGGATGCCCTCAACCTTATTGGAGGAGAGGATATTTCTAAAGTAAATTTTGAAGAAATTCTAAAAATCTATAGGAATTATTCCAGGACTCTTTCTAGGAATCCAATAGGGGAGAGGTCATCCATCACAAGTAAGTCCTCTAATGAGGCTTGTAAAGTTGAAATCAGTAATTTATTGTCCAACATGAAGCAAGACATAATAAGTCATCTAGCAACACATTTGGACACACTTCATATCAAGAAGAAGCAGGAGGAAGCAAAAGCCATGCTCATTGAGTATTTTCCTAACTGTAGGCAGAGGGAGGCCAATTGTAAGTGCATGGCCAGTATCCAGCAAGAAAAGGTTGAAAAACTAGACTTCCAACCAATGGAAGGAGATGATGGACAATTTTTTTACATTGCATAAAGGAGGTCGTGGTAGTAGAGACAAGGTATTCCACCAAATCCCCTTAGTTTGAATCCATCTTTCCCTTCTAGCAATCAAAAATTCTCTACTTGGAACACTCAGCCCTGGAAAACAAATCCAAACTAGTGGCAGACTCCTCAACAATGGTCACAAGCCCAACCAAATTGGAACCAACAACCAAACCCATGGCCACAATAAAACTTAGTTCCAATTATAATCCATAATGGTCAAATCAGCAGAATCAATGGAAACCTCAGAGGTAGAAAGGCCAGCAATGGCAACAACCCAATATGAATTATCAGTAGCCTATGCTACCACTGCTTCCACCATAGTGGCAAGCTCTAATGCCTCCATCAAATCCTCAATCACAACCACCTAAACCATTGCAAATACCTACCCAACCTGCACCTAACCCTAACACTAAGCTTGTTCAGCAAGCTTATACTAACGAAGCTATGCAGTACCCCACTTATGGGGTAGAGGTGAGTGATGTCCACCTCATATTAGGGAAGCAACTTATCGGGCCTTCATCCCCAAATTACAGAAGTGGAGGATGAGGAACCTGTAGTTGAGACTTCTGATAAACCACCTTTGGAGCTTGATCAAAACCAGGTACCCCAAACTACTCCAAATCTTAAGCCACCATTTCCTAAACACCTAGCTCTGCAAAAGCATCACACATAAGATGATACTGACCTTTTAGGGAAGTTGAAAGATGTTAACATCAAAATTCCACTTATCCAGGCTATCAAGGGTATTCCTATCTACACTAAGACAGTGAGAGATCTTTGTCTTAAGAAACTAGGTAGAAAGAAGAAAGATCCACAAACAGTTCATGTTTTTGGAAATCTTGCAAACACCATGTTGAGAAATATTATAGTCCCTAAGTATATTGACCCCGATTGTCCAGTTGTGGACGTCAAGATTAATGGGACTCTCATTAAGAACACTTTGATAGACTTGGGGGCAACTATCAATGTAATGACAAAAGAAACAATGCAGCTACTTTAGTTGATCAACCTTAGGCCTACACAAACTATTTTGCAATTAACTGATAGATCCACAGTTAAACCTGAAGGAATAATTGAAGATATAGTTATTGCATTGGATTCATGGGAATACCCTGCAGACTTTATAGTATTGCAACCTAAAGTTAATCTTGCAAGTTACCCACTCATCCTAGGTAGGCCTTGGTTAGCAATAGCTAACACCTTCACTAGATGCAAATCTGGTAAGATGATCATATCCAATGGGACAATAACAAAGAACTTGGTTCTTTATCCGCTTGCTCAGCCATATGCAAATATGGAACATTCCATTTGGCCCAATTTGGGCAAAGAGGAGGAAGATAGCTATTCTCTGCAGACATTGATGACTATTGAGCGCAACCCTTTGCTGGATAACCAAGATGAAGATGAGCTTGTTGCTCATATTATATAAAATTATTGTGGTAGGAGCTCTCAATAACAAGACTTATATTTCTCTAAGAATCCTTGCAAAGTATTGTACCTATTGATTCTACTGAAGATATATCTCAATTATTTTATTCACTACTTCCTCAACAATGTTTGCCAATAATACCAAGCCTTGATCTCTCATCAGTTCAAGAGTTATCCAAGGAGTTGGAAATTATGCCAAGAAAGATGTTGAATATTAATAATGCCTTGATTGAAGAACAATAGAACTCTCTGCAATCAGTGTTGCAGGCACACTCAGCTGCATATGCATGGGATTATCATGATATGAGAGGTATTGATCTTGACCTCTACATGCATAGGATTTATATTAATGAAGGTTATAGACCAATCAGATAGCCTCAAAGGTGCATGAATCCAGCACTAAGGGATATTGTAAAAGTTGAACTTCAAAAGCTCCTAGATGTTGGTTTCATATACCCAATTTCAGATAGTGGATGGATTTCATTGTTGGTTATAGTTCCCAAGAAAGGAGGGAAATGGAGAGTTTGTGTTGATTATAGAGAATTAAATACTGCTACAAGGAAGGATCATTTTTCGTTTCCATTTATTGACCAGGTTCTTGATTCTTTGGCTGGAAAGAAATATTTTTCATTTCTTGATGGTTTCAGTGGTTACAACCAGATCAAGATTGCACCAGGAGATCAGGATAAGACCACATTCACCTACCCCTGGGGAACTTGTGCATATTATGTTCTACCTTTTGGCTTGTGTAATGCTCCAGCTACCTTTCAACATGCAATACGCAACATCTTTTCTAATTTTTCACATAACTGCATGGAGATATAAATGGATGATTTCACCATTTATGGTGAAACCTATGAGGAAGCTCTGAGTAATTTGGAGAAAGTGTTAAAAATATGCAAGGAACACAATTTATCTCTCAACAATTAAAAGTGTTTCATGATGATGACACAAGGCATTGTGTTAGGACACTTTATATCCAGTGAAGGCATACAGGTTGATCCAAAGAAAATAGAGATTATATCTAATCTACCTATACCACAGAAGCAAAAGGATGTCAAAAGCTTCCTGGGACATGCAGGTTACTACGAACGGTTTATACAAGATTTCAATAAGATTGATGCACCTTTGTTCACTTTGTTAACAAAGGATTCTGAATTTGATTGGACTCAGGGTTGTCAGAGTTCATTTGAAAAACTAAAGACAACTTTAACACATGCACTAGTTCTTAGAGGGTTGAACTAGACATTGCCATTTCATATCCATACTGATGCATCTGACTTTTCCATTAGAGCAGTCCTATGGTAGAAGGAAGGAAATAAAGAATATGTAATCTATTATATTAGTAAGAACCTCCAAGGAGCAAAATTGAACTACACTGTAATAGAAAAAGAAATGCTTGCAGTTGTCTATGCTATTAACAAGTTCATACATTATATAACTGGTTATTACGTGTTCATACATACAAATCATATAGCTATTAGGTACCTAATGAAAAAACCAGTGGTAGGAGGTAGACTTGTAAGGTGGCTATTATTGCTGCAAGAATTTGACATAACCATTGTTGACAAGCTTGGAAGGGCTAATGTGGTTGTTGATTTCTTGTTTACATGGCCTACTCAATCATTAGAGGGAATTGTTGATGATTCCTTTTCTGATGAGCATTTATTTTCTCTAAATGTGCACACACCATGGTATACTGACATAGAAAACTATTTAGTGTCAGGACAAATCCCAAGTTACTTTTCTCCAAGAGAGAAAAGGCAGTTGGTTCATAAGTGCTTCCCTTATTCATGGATTTCTGGATTTTTGTTTTACACTGGTCCAAATAATATTATGAGAAGGTGTATTCAGAAGGATGAAGTGTTTGACATAATGAAAGCATTTCATGAACCTTGTGGTAGACATTTTGCAACCAAAAGGACAACTTTTAAGATTTTGACAATAGGATATTATTGGCCAACATTACATAAAGACTCTGTTAAATATACTAGAAGTTGTGATCGCTACCAAAGGATGGGTAGACCTACAAGATCTAATCAAATGCCATTACAACCATAGCTAGCTCTAGCTCCTTTTGACAAATGGGGGATAGATTTTATTGGACCTATCTCTCCTACTTCAAATAATAAAGAATACATCTTGGTATGCACTGATTACTTAACTAAGTGGGTTGAAGTAAAAGCATTGCAATTTTTTTAGGGATGGAAATGTTGCAAAGTTTTTATATGAGGATATATTCATTAGATATGGTGTACCAAAATAAATAGTGACTGATCAAGGGCCATAATTCACATCATACCTTATTGCAAAATTGATGGAAGAATATCATATCAAACACAAGAACTATACCCCATATCATCCTCAATCTAATGGACATGTTGAGGTTACCAACCGGGAGATTGAAAATATATTGACCAAGAAAGTGTAGATACATAGAAGAGATTAGGTATCCAGATTACCAAAAGTTGTCTAGGCATACAGGACTGCATGGAAAACAGCAACAGGGTTTACTCCATATGAGTTGATTTATGGAAAAATAGCAGTACTGCCTATAGAATTTGAGTATAAAACTCTCAAGACAACAGTAAACTTAGGCATGGATTTAATAGAGGCACAAAAGGAAAGGTTGCACTTCTTGAATGGGTTGAATGAAATCCAAATGGAAGCACTTCATCATACAGAGGTAATGCAACAACAACGCATAGAGTGACATGATCAATTTATCAAGACAAAAGAATTTAAGGAAGGAGATTGGGCTCTGCTGTATGATTCAAGGTATAAGGATTTCAAGGGAAAATTTTAGTCTAGGTGGCTAGGCCCTTATGAAATTAGTAAGGTTTATCCAAATGGAGCAGTACAACTACATACCATTGATGCAGTCTGCTTCTCACTTCTTGTCAATGGCCACATACTCAAGTTATATAAGAAGCGTATGTAGCATGATGACTTCATCTTTTCACTCATACAACAATATGGTGCTCATAGTGAGACTGAAACAAAATATGATTCCATGAGTCCTACATTTGTTTTAATGGACATTCCAAGCACATCTGATAACCCAGTGGTTGAGTTACAAAACTCAGCCCCTGAGGTTACCTCGACCTAATTTTCAATGCTTTAACACATGCACACACAACACAATAAATATGCACACACTGTGTTGAAAATTAAGGTGAAATTGTAGCTTTGAACTTGTAAAGATATTGTAGCCGTAGATTTAATTAAGTGTTCTTTGTTATAATTCTTTGTGTATGATCAATCTGTTTAGATCAATTTTACCAATCATAGAAAAAGATAGAAGATTGTAGAAGAATGAGAAAAAAAGATATAAGTGACACAACATATATGTGGAGAAACCCTTTCGGGAAAAAACTCCACCAGAATCAATAGTACTTGTATTATTTATCCTTAGAACAAGATTACAATAATACTGTATCAATCCTTGATTGACATGCTTCCTTGCCTTCAACAATCCTTGTAAGAAAAAGAATCCACCATAATGCCCTGGAGTCCGGGGGCTCCTCCCCAAACTTCTAACCTTGCCCTGCCTTACTCTCCTTATTGAATCCCTTGCTTCAATCAATCCTTCTTCACAACCTTCACTCTGTTACACTTTCTGCACACTCATCCATCATTCCATGTGACCAGCACCAAGAATTCAAAGTATCCATCCCAACTTCATTAACAACCCAAATTTGCAAACAAGTCCCTTAATAAAAAAATAAGACTTCAAGGTAATAACAAAAATAGCAAGCAATAAAAAACCTCTGAAGTAACTACTGTAGTAAAGTGTAACTAAAGTCTGGTGCCCCTCTCAAAACACATATACCTTCTGGAATCCCACTGCAAATAATGTCAAATCTAAAAAAAAGAATCACAACATAACAAGTCCTCCTATAACACTTCACATAGAGGATGTAGCTAACTCCTCTATCATAGTGTCAAAGAAGCATACAATGATATGCAAAATACATCTCTCATAACATAAGAACCTTCAATAAGAAGACAATATTCCCACAAAGAGAGAACCTGCAAATAAAACCATGTTATTCTACCACACTAACATGTGCCAAACTGTGCAAAGTAAGATCTCCTTCAACACTCCTAAACTGAAAGGATATCAACATCTAACCATTCAACTTATAATGAAACATGGCAGAACTTAGATGTAAACCTCTCACAAAAGTAGATTAAACTTAGCCAAACATTCCCACAACAAAAGGGAATATTCCCAAAGCCAAATCCTCATAACTAACTCAAGTTCAAGATTGCAAGGAGAACAATGGAAATACATAAAATCATGCATCTACTTCTCAACAATCCCTCATAACTCAATTTTCAAGACTAATGCATAAGAGAAGACAAGATACATATAAATAATGCATCTAATAATCAGGCAGGCAACACCTCTTAGATCATTTACCTGCCGAGTAGACCAAGAGTGGGATACAATATTGTTGTTTGCATACAACACTAAGCAATATAGGCTTTCAATAAAGAAAACCTTCTCATCAGGTCTATGATGGACTCACATCCATTTCCAAGTGTAGGCTTCTCAGTCTTTATTGTTGAAAAACTTTTATAACAAGTAACTATTCCAAAACATATCTCTTAACATAAGAAATATCCAGCCTAACCCAAGTCTTTCTAGTATCCATGAGCACCCGCCAATCAATCCATGTCAGCTTCAAATGCAACCTGCATAATCATGAAGCTCCAGGAAAATGATTAATACTCAAAACCAAAAAGAACTTCATCCTCTCCAAAGGAAGAACAATAACACCTTTACTAAAGACTTTAAGGGTCCTCCATGAAACAAGATGTTAAAACCTCTTCAAATCACATGAATATAACCATATCCTACCAAAGCTCCCACTAAATTGTGATACCGAGCTATACATGGCAACAAGATAAACATCAAACCATCACTATCAAAAAGCTCCCACTGAAACATGTAACCAAGCTATCCATGGCATCGTGATAACCATCTCCTAAATGAAGATCATCCATGGCCTCAACACAATCAAAGAAACTGTTGTTAACGACACAACTCCCAAAAGGTCAAGAAAACCATAATCTCTAAACCAAGAAGATAAAACACACTTCTTTTACAAATCTATAATAACACAATTTTAAAAGCTCCCACTACAGCTAAAAAAACCTTCAAAATTTTAAGAGAAAGGTGTCCCAAACTCTACCCAACCGTTAGATCTAATACCAAATTTTGAAAATGAAGGTGAAATTATAGCTTTGAACTTGTAAAACTATTGTAGTTGTATATTTAATTAAGTGTTCTTTGTTATAATTCTTTGTGTATGATCAATCTGTTTAGATCAATTTTACCAATTGTAGAAAGAGACAGAATATTGTGGAAGAATAAAACAAGAAGATAGAAGTGACACAACATATATGTGGAGAAACCCTTTCGGGAAAAAACTCCACCATAATCAATAGTGCTTGTATTATTTAACCTTAGAACAAGACTACAATAATACTGTATTAATCCTTGATTGATATGCTTCCTTGCCTTCAACAATCCTTCTTCACAACCTGGACAAAATTCTCATACACTTTCTGCAACACAAGCTATCCATGCATTCCATGTGACCAAGCATTAATCCACACATCCCATGCCCTACTTCAAACCCTCACACATGCACAAGCTCATCTTGCAAAACCTGCTAACCTATTGCACCTGTTACAAACTCTGATGCAATTGCTGCAATAAATAGATAATTAATGAGCATGTAAACTCATAAGAGTTATCAAATACAAGAGCATAAAGCTCCTCTCAAAAATCTATGCCTAGATTGTGAAAGTAGAGTTCCAATGTGTAACCTGAGTTCAAACCAAAGTCTTCCTCAATTTAGGTGCCCCAAACTAAACACTTAACTGAACATTGGTCAAGAAAATATCTTGCAAGCATCACCTTAAATTTGGCGCCCAAGAATGGGTCCACTTAACTAAATGTATCCACCTATTATTTGTCATGCAACTAAAGTCATTAGTCATGCAACTCAAGTCAACTGAAGTCAACTAGCATTCAACTCAAACTAACTACATGCAACTGAAGATAACTGAACCATAACTGAACTAAACTAAATTGAACTCCACTCATGTAAATATCAATCTCTAATTTGTAGTATCTTTACATGCATTACTGAAGTGTTATCAATTCTCCAAATAGTTAACTTAAGCAAGGTGGGTTCCACCTTCCATGTGGGTGCCCCATGTGCTCCTATTTTGTAGGAGCTCTTCTTAGACATCCCCACATGTTCCCATCATTTGGGAATAATTACAAATGTCAATTTACATGTTCATTTCATTCTAATTTAATCTCTTTCTAATCCTAGTGTTGGGGAACACTTTCCAAGGACTTAGGAGATACATGAAATATGTTTAGGATTGCAATTAAATGGAATCCTATTCCCAACATTCTCCCACTTGACATTATACATTACAATTATTCTAAATGAGGAATCATTATTATAAATCAAGTACAAGACTCAAGGCCAATGGCCTTCCTACACCAAGAGAACTTATCTACAACATTGATCAAATTGTCAACTTTCTCAATCAATACCTTTCCCAAGTCTTTGTAACCAAACTATCATAGGTAGAACTTCATGCTATCAACATAACAACCCAAATCTACAAACAAGTCCCTACATATCCACCATCCTACAAAATAAGACTTCAAGGTAATAACACACATAGACATATGATAAAAATCCTCTGAAGTAACTCACTGTAGTAAAGTGTAACCAATCCAAGAGAGGTGCCCCTCTCATACATAACACATATACCTTCTGGAATTCCCACTACACAAGAAATGTCAAATCTGAAAACAAGATCACAACATTAACAAGTCCTCCTATAGCACTTCACATAGAGGATGTGGCTAACCCCTCTATCATAGTGTCAAATAAGCATAAATGATATGAAAAATGTAACATAAGAACCTTGACAATATTCCCATAAAGAGAGAACCTACAAATCAAACCATGTTCTTATACCACACTAACATGTGCCAAACTGTGTAAAGTAAAATTGGTCCAGGAGCAACTTACTTTCTAGTTGCCTCTAATTGGAAAAATTGACAAATTCAACTTTCAAGTGTCAAAGCATGTAAATATTTGTAAAAGGTATTGAAGTGGTCATAAATGATGTATTTGAAGTGTCAAATAGGTCACTAGGTGGAAAAAGGATGGAAAAAACAAAATTGCAAAAATATGCTAAAAGTTGCTAATTATGTAAAATGCAAAAAAGTGCAAAAAATCAGGAATGTGAAGAGTCATATGTGGAAAAGGAAAGGATTGGTCAATGAAGGTAGTTGAAAAGGTAGTTGTTAGTTGGGAAACTTCTATAAAAGAAATTTTAAGGTGTGCAAGTAATCAATCTTTGTATTCTTGAAGTTTATCATCAAATGAAGTACCCTATTTTGTTAATTTGCAGAGTTCTTTATGTTATTCATTCACTTGTATTGATTGTACTGTAGCATAGGGATTGAAATATTTTTGTTCTTGATATATCAATGAGTTAGCATCCATTTGAATCCATTTAGGGGTGATTTGATCAAGTAGAACAATTGTTTGAAAGTATTTTCTATAGTTGAGTTGGAAACCCTTAAAACAGGGGTTTTGAGAGTCAAATAAGTAAATGAAGCCTACTCCACCGAATTAGGCCTTGTAGATCGGTGGAGTAGAGTTAAATAGGATTTTTTAGGTTGTCTTTGTGTTGTTTTGTGCAGGGGAAACAAGAATGCATTGATGGAGTTGTTGCTACAAGGGATTTGGAGGGTTTTCCATGCATGAATTATTGCTACAGTCATGGGTATGAAGGTATAACAGTTGCAGAGGTTTGGTAAAGGTTTCTCAAGCATATACAAACCTAAAAAAATAGTTTTGAAACAGTTTTTAAGAGGCAGGAGGTCTAGAGTATGGTAATCTAATAAACCCTCATTTGTAGGGATTGTTTTGTGCATAAATTGAGGGTTTTATAGAGCAGCGTTTAAGTGTGCCTTTCTACTTCAAAAAGTTGTTGAATCTTGTGTTTTGAGACTTGATAAAAGACTATTTATGGTTTTTTAGCAATTTGGAGTTGAATAGATGGTGGATGCTTTGAAAATCTAACCTAATTTGAGGCCATTAGGCGAGGACAATCAATTGAACTGATGTTTATTTCAAAGTAGCAGGGTTTGATGTTGTAGTATGTCAAATGTGGATGAAAATGGTTTTTAAAACTGTATATAGTTTAGGGAGATTCAATGTATATTGGTTGGCATACCTGTTTTGTTGACTTGCTATGCTATAAGGGTTTGGGTATTAAGATTGCAAGAATAAGTAATTATGTAAATACAATGATAAAGGTGTTTGGTTTATGTTGAACCTACTTAAATAATGATGTTAGAAATTTCCCAAGGCTTGGGAAGAGTTTAGAGGGAAAAATTTGTGATCTTGGAGATTTGGCTATGTGTTTCAATGTGTAAGAATGAGTCTTTGGCTGCAGAAATAGGAATTCTGATGTTTGGTGTTTTAGGTGTGTATACTGGTATTATTCAGTCAAAAGTATTTGGTAACAATGATTTGAAGGTCTAGTGCTAATTTGAAAGGAAGTATGTATGTGTAGTAATTTTTTTGTCTTGGGAAGAGAGTTGTATTGAAGAGTGAAAGAATGAATAGTGTAAGATTGAATGGTTCTGCTTTTCTAGTTAGGTTTTGTGATGATAAAGGTGAATTTGAATCAACTTGGTGAAGTTGATGTTTGATAGCCTAATGAATGGCCAGAGAATTTGATGAATTTTGTTGAGATGGTGAAAGAGTTTTGTTGGATTTTGTTGAAAAGATTAGTGAATCAATGGGAATTGTTTGATTTGATCTTCTCCAATTGAGTTTGGGTCAGAAGTTCCCTAGATGTATGGTGTTTTGGTAGAACCCTTGCATCAATTGGTATCAAAGCTAGTAGATTTTGACGGTTGGTTGAGTTGTTGTTGAGTTTGGTTGCAGGTGCTTGATCCATCTAAGTTGCAGAGAGGAAGAGTTTTGAGTTGTGTGTTGGAAGAAAAGCTGAGGTTTGTGGTCACCATCCTCCAATGGAGATTAAGCTGGGTAGAAGATGGAAGGTAAAGAGTGAGGCATCTTCCAGGATCTATTGCTGGGTAGGATGGATGGTTTGCTGAGTTGGTGAGTTGTGTGGTGGAGCAGTAGAGAAGATGGATACCTGACTGAAGAAGCACTTGAGACTGTAGCCTGAGAGTACTCCACTGATGGGAGTAGATGAGAAAATGAAAAGTTGAAGACAAGTTGGTCTAGTTAGGTTTTGTGATGATAAAGGTGAATTTGAATCTGATAATGTAATATTAACTTGGTGAAGTTGATGTTTGATAGTTGCCTCTAATTGGAAAAATTAATTGAACTTTCAAGTGTCAAAGCATGTAAATATTTGTAAAAGGTATTGAAGTGGTCATAAATGATGTATTTGAAGTGTCAAATAGGTCACTAGGTGGAAAAAGGATGGAAAAAACAAAATTGCAAAAAGATGCTAAAAGTTGCTAATTATGTAAAATGCAAAAAAGTGCAAAAAATCAGGAATGTGAAGAGTCATATGTGGAAAAGGAAAGGATTGGTCAATGAAGGTAGTTGAAAAAAGTTGTTAGTTGGGAAACTTCTATAAAAGAAATTTTAAGGTGTGCAAGTAATCAATCTTTGTATTCTTGAAGTTTATCATCAAATGAAGTACCCTGTTTGTTAATTTGCAGAGTTCTTTATGTTATTCATTCACTTGTATTGATTGTACTGTAGCATAGGGATTGTCTTGATATATCAATGAGTTAGCATCCATTTGAATCCATTTAGGGGTGATTTGATCAAGTAGAACAATTGTTTGAAAGTATTTTCTAGTTGAGTTGGAAACCCTTAAAATAGGGGTTTTGAGAGTCAAATAAGTAAATGAAGCCTACTCCACCGAATTAGGCCTTGTAGATCGGTGGAGTAGAGTTAAATAGGATTTTTTAGGTTGTCTTTGTGTTGTTTTGTGCAGGGGAAACAAGAATGCATTGATGGAGTTGTTGCTACAAATTTGGAGGGTTTTCCATGCATGAATTATTGCTACAGTCATGGGTATGAAGGTATAACAGTTGTAGAGGTTTGGTAAAGGTTTCTGAGCATATACAAACCTAAAAAAATAGTTTTGAAACAGTTTTTAAGAGGCAGGAGTATGGTAATCTAATAAACCCTCATTTGTAGGGATTGTTTTGTGCATAAATTGAGGGTTTTATAGAGCAGCGTTTAAGTGTGCCTTTCTACTTCAAAAAGTTGTTGAATCTTGTGTTTTGAGACTTGATAAAAGACTATTTATGGTTTTTTATCAATTTGGAGTTGAATAGATGGTGGATGCTTTGAAAATCTAACCTAATTTGAGGCCATTAGGCGAGGACAATCAATTGAACTGATGTTTATTTCAAAGTAGCAGGGTTTGATGTTGTAGTATGTCAAATGTGGATGAAAATGGTTTTTAAAACTGTATATAGTTTAGGGAGATTCAATGTATATTGGTTGGCATACCTGTTTTGTTGACTTGCTATGCTATAAGGGTTTGGGTATTAAGATTGCAAGAATAAGTAATTATGTAAATACAATGATAAAGGTGTTTGGTTTATGTTGAACCTACTTAAATAATGATGTTAGAAATTTCCCAAGGCTTGGGAAGAGTTTAGAGGGAAAAATTTGTGATCTTGGAGATTTGGCTATGTGTTTCAATGTGTAAGAATGAGTCTTTGGCTGCAGAAATAGGAATTCTGATGTTTGGTGTTTTGTAGGTGTGTATACTGGTATTATTCAGTCAAAAGTATGTTGGTAACAATGATTTGAAGGTCTAGTGCTAATTTGAAAGGAAGTATGTATGTGTAGTAATTTTTTTGTCTTGGGAAGAGAGTTGTATTGAAGAGTGAAAGAATGAATAGTGTAAGAGTTGAATGGTTCTGCTTTTCTAGTTAGGTTTTGTGATGATAAAGGTGAATTTGAATCTGATAATGTAATATTAACTTGGTGAAGTTGATGTTTGATAGCCTAATGAATGGCCAGAGAATTTGATGAATTTTGTTGAGATGGTGAAAGAGTTTTGTTGGATTTTGTTGAAAAGATTAGTGAATCAATGGGAATTGTTTGATTTGATCTTCTCCAATTGAGTTTGGGTCAGAAGTTCCCTAGATGTATGGTGTTTTGGTAGATTCCCTTGCATCAATTGACTGATCATTGACCATATTAGCTAGATTTTGACGGATGGTGAGGAGCTCAAAACACCTCTTAGATCATTTACCTGCCGAGTAGACCAAGAGTGGGATACAAGATTGTCCTTTGCATACAACACCAACCAATATAGGCTTTCAATAAAGAAAACCTTCTCATCGGGTCTATGATGGACTCACATCCATTTCCAAGTGTAAGCTCCTCAGTCTTTACTATTGAAAAACTTTTATAACAAATAACCATTCCAACACACATCTCTTAACATAAGAAATATCCATCCTAACCCAAGTCTTTCTAGTATCCATGAGCACCCACCAATCAATCCATGCCAACTTCAAATGCAACCTACATAATCGTGAAGCTCCAGGCAAATGATTAATACTCAAAACCAAAAAGAACTTCAACCTCTCCAAAGGAAGAACAATAACACCTTTACCAAAGACTCTAAGGGTCCTCCATGAAACAAGATGTTAAAACCTCTTCAAATCACATGAATATAACCATATCCTACCAAAGCTCCCACTGAACTGTGATACCGAGCTATACATGGCAACAAGATAAACATCAAACCATCACTATCAAAAAACTCCCATTGAAACATTAACCAAGATATCCATGACATCATGATAACCATCTCCTAAATGAAGATCATCCATGGATCAACATAATCAAAGAAATGGTTGTTAACAACACAACTCCCAAAAGGTCAAGAAAACCATAATCTCTAAACCAAGAAGATAAAACACACTTCTTTTACAAATCTATAATAACACAATTTTAAAAGCTCCCACTACAGCTAAAAAAACCTTCAAAATTTTAAGAGAAAGGTGTCCCAAACTCTACCCAACCGTTAGATCTAATACCAAATTTTGAAAATGAAGGTGAAATTGTAGCTTTGAACTTGTAAAACTATTGTAGTTGTATATTTAATTAAGTGTTCTTTGTTATAATTCTTTGTGTATGATCAATCTGTTTAGATCAATTTTACCAATTGTAGAAAGAGACAGAATATTGTGGAAGAATAAAACAAGAAGATAGAAGTGACACAACATATATGTGGAGAAACCCTTTCGGGAAAAAACTCCACCAGAATCAATAGTGCTTGTATTATTTAACCTTAGAACAAGATTATAATAATACTGTATCAATCTTTGATTGATATGCTTCCTTGCCTTCAACAATCCTTCTTCACAACCTGCACAAAACTATCATACACTTTCTACAACACAAGCTATCCATGCATTCCATGTGACCAAGCACGAATCCACACATCCCATGCCATGCTTCAAACCCTCACACATACACAAACTCAACCTGCAAGACTTGCTAACCTATTGCACCTGTTACAAACTCTGATGCAATTGTTGCAATAAATAGACAATTAATGAGCATGTAAACTCATAAGAGTTATCAAATACAAGAGCATAAAGCTCCTCTCAAAAATCTATGCCTAGATTGTGCAAGTAGAGTTCCAATGTGTAATTTGAGTTCAAACCAAATTCTTCCTCAATTTAGGCGCCCCAAACTGAACACTTAATTGAACATTGGTCAAGAAAATATCTTGCAAGCATCACCTCAAAGTTGGCGCCCAAGAATGGGCCCACTTAACTAAATTTATCCACATGTTATCTGTCATGCAACTGAAGTCATTACTCATGCAACTCAATTCAATTGAAGTCAACTAGCATTCAACTCAAACTAACTACATGCAACTAAAGATAACTGAACCATAACTGAACTGAATTGAATTGAACTCCACTCATGTAAATATCAATCTATAATTTTTAGGATCTTTACATGCATTATTGAAGTGTTATCAATCCTCCAAACAGTTAACTTAAGCAAGGTGGGTTCCACCTTCCATGTGGGCACCCCATGTGCTCCTATTTTGTAGGTGCTCTTCTTGGACGTCCCCACATGTTCCTATCATTTAGGAATAATTACAAATGTCAATTTACATGTTCATTTCATTCGAATTTAATCTCTTTCTAATCCTAGTGTTGGGGAACACTTTCCAAGGACTTAGGAGATACATGAAATATGTTTAGGATTGCAATTAAATGGCATCCTATTCCCAACACACTGCACAGTTATGATAACACTACAACTATCTTGACATAAGACTTGTTCAAAATATTTTAAAGGGACCTAATGTCGTAGGGACCTGTAGCTTCACACTGTCTCTAAGATATTTTGGACCTGTCACTGGAGGAACCCGTAGCACACTTCAAGAGGCTAGAATGAATATTTTATTCATTTGGTGTCATATTTATTACAAGGTTATCAACACTCATTTCCATTATACCCGCCTATTCCACCTAAATCTCATAGGATAATTATTTTATTGCCTGCGTATATTTCCAACCTTTTCCACGTCACATCATCTGCTTGCACCTATCTAATCATATTTGCTCACCATCTAAGATACTTATTACCTTGCATTTAATATATGTCCCACCAAATCCATCATAGCATATATTCTTTTAGTGTTCACGCACCATCGGTGGTTATTTTCGCAACAATGTACTTAAGGTAAACTATTATGATTATGCAAACTTTCTTTAAACTTTTTATGCATTTTTTATTTCATTTCCGAACATGTGAAACATTACATTATTTAATTCCATCAACTCACGTTTATTTCACCTCCAAATCATCACCATGAAGTGAGGTTACTTCACATCTTTAGTTGGGGGGGTACGCTTAAACTATCTTTTCGCCACATTTTTCGAATTAGCCACCCCAAATTGAATTAATGTAATCATGACATGCAAAGCCTTGAGTAATGTCTTTATTGCTACTGTAATTCCTAAAAGAACTTGAAACCCTGTCAAATTTGAAAGAACCTTAGCTTTTTTTTTGTTTGAGCTAAATCTGTCTAGTGTGGTAGCAAATATACATTTGGAAACTGAGGTTTTTGAAGTCATACGTATAGTTGAGGGTGCTAGGTGGAGACTGAGTTGAGATTTTGAGTTTATTTGGTATTTTGAGCATTAAGTGAACTAAGATGGGAGGAGATGTTATCAGGAGAGAACCAACAACTCATCAACAAATTTTGGAGGTTGTAGTTGTTCTTCCCATATTTACAAGGGTTGGATGGCTTGATTATTTCCTGAAGTTGACAAAGTCTAGTGATGATTTAACAAGGATATTTGCATAAACTCTTTAGTATGACAAATTTGTGGTAAAAGGACTTTTTGTAGATGCTTTGGAGGCTGCTATTGCCCAAGTAATTGGATTGCCAAGGATAGGAGTAGAATTTTTGGCTCAGTCTGACACAGTCACTACTTTAGAAGAATTATGCATACGAGGGGAGAAATTGGATTCCTCATCACAAGGTATGAAAAGAATGTCTCTCCACTAGTTATGGGCAAGGTGTGCTTCTTATAATTTCAAATATATTACATGTGATGGGAGGAAAAATCTGTTGTATACCATCCATTTCAATTTATTAAGTCATCTTAGGCATAACAAGATAGTCAATGTGCCCAATTTCTTATATCACATGTTGAAAAGAATGGATTCGGAGTATCAAAGGAGACAATTTGATAATTCTCTTTCCCACCATTGTTTGGTTACTCTTTTGATAAAAAGAAGTCTGAGGATTCAGTTTCCATAAGTAAGGTGGGAAGATTTTAGGGCTAAGGAGTGTAATGATATCAACAGTTTGTTGGTAATGCCTAAAAAATATGGGAATTCAAGATGAACCCCAGAATGAGCCTAGAAGTGAAAACCCTCAGAATTCGTCTATGGCCTCACCTACCCATAGCCAAAGCAAACATGCAGAATTTGAAGAACCATAATTAGGGATGTCTAAAAGTGAATAGTTACCTTCTTCAAATCCACGAAAGTCTAAAAGAAAGAGAAGTAGTGTGTCCACTACTTCCACAACCTCTAAACCAGAAGAAGAGGATCTAAAAGGAAAGAGGGTTGTTCAGGAAAAGAGAAAGGGTGCTAAAAAGGAGAAGAAGAAAACTAAAGTAGAGATACTTACGCCTGGATTTTCTGGTAAGATCAGGCAACAACATATTGCAAAGGTACAAGGGAACTTGAGGGAGAAAAGGAGAATAGAGAACAACTCCAAGAAAATCAATGCCAGCAGGAACAACAGCAGGAAAATGTCACAGTTGTGGAGTCTGATTTCAAACTAGATGAGAATGTCCCTAGTGATATGAAAGCAATTGTGAAAAGGAGAAGGTGTAAAATAATGACTTATGATTCTGAGTCAAAGGACCCATTTATTGGAAAGAAATTAAGGAGAGAAGCTCAAGATAGCCCCACATATGGTGAATATGAAGGAGGGAATGAACAGTTCAAAGGTGGAGGAGAAGCTTATCTTGAAGAAAGGAATGTAAATAAGAACTCCAAGAAGTAATGGAAAGAATTAAACATCTAGAAGAGTTGATGAAAAACTATGAACAAAAGGATAAAGAGAGAGAAGTTAAAATGAAATAAATTGAGGAAAAATTATAGTTGTATGGTCATGGTGTTGAGTTGGATTTACTAGCACAATTGGCTGATACTAAGACATGGAATGAGGAACTTGTTGTTCCAAGTGAAAATATCCATTCTCTTAAGGCTCATGGTTATCACACAACTTTTTCTTTGGGCTACCAATTGTGGAGTGTAACCAAAGAATTTGAAGAAGAAAAGGAGAAATATATACAAGAATTGGAAAAGAAGGATATGGAATTGAATAAGTCAGCAGTTTGATTGGAAGAAGTAGCAGATAGAGCTACACAAATTGTGAAATGTAGGCCTCCGCCTAGAACTTATGCATTATTTCTACAATAGAAGTATTTGTTTTTCCAGTTTAATAGATTGGTTAGTAAACAGTCAGCTGCTATGAGTCAACCAAATGAGTTTCTTAAAAAATTTAAAGCTTCCACAATAGAGGACCAGGATCAATTGTGTGAATTCTATTTGCACAATTACGTAAAATTCTTGATAACACAGAATGGAACCCCTTAATGTTTGTTGTGGATCTTCAAGTCAAAGCCCTTGCCTCTTATTACAGGAATGAACAACGTAGAGGAGAAATCATTGAAGAGTATAATGAAAAGGAAAAATCTATTGCACTTCCAGTGAGAAAGGAGGCTAAGGATTCAAAGCCAATTATTGATGAGTGGATAAAACTTCTTGGGCATAAGGGGTTGGTAAGAAAATAATGGAACTCAAGAAAGAAGACTATGAAAGGATGAAAATGCTAGTTGTAGGAATTGTACAACAATGTTAAAAGTATGTACAAAACTGGTGTAATAAACTAACTCCTGAATTGCAAAAAAAGGAACCACATTATGTGTACAACTTTACTGCTATGCTCCAGAGGATCCAGAAATACATGGCAATCAGTATTAACAAAGGAGTTCTTTGGATACCCCTTACATTTCAGCCACCCATTCTCCTTTGTCCAATTCCACATTGGACTGTAAATAAGGGTGATGAATTGGAGAGGGAAGAAGCTATCAGAATGAGGAGACTTTTAGCATATCAAGGTTTTTATCTTCAACAGGATCAGAGTGTTAGTACAGTTATGGACCTAAGGAAAACCTCTCTGCTGAATAATCAAGATCCTTAGTATTTTTGCTTGAGGACAAGAAAAAATTTAAGTTGGGGGGAAATGATAGGTCCAAATAATAGTTTATTTTCCATTGGTTTTATCAGACTTTAAAGATACTTTTGAAAATGCTTCTTGACTATAGTCCATATTATATTATCCTTTTTTTATCTATTATACAAACCTAAGACCTAAAAGCATGATGATGGAATCATAATTTAATATATTAGCATTAAGTGGTTTATATGAATATGTGCATGGAAATGTTGATGGAAAGTTATGTTTAATTCTGATGGTTATCCTTGTGTACATATTCTATGAAACTAACCTGTTTGTAGCAAAAAGAGGAACCATGATGCACAGTTGTTGTAGGATGAACCCGTAGCAAAAGGAGCGTTGAATACCAAAATAGGAGATGTTGCAGAAACAGTTGAATGTGGTGGTTATTGGCCAAAGGAATTCATAAAGATAGAGCATGTGTTGTCATGACAGTTAATAAACACTGAAGAAGAGGTCTTCTCTAATTTGGAACTTTGATAGATGGATGCATGATTTAATGTAATTTGTTTGGAAAAGTTGTGTTCTTTTTAGGATTCTCTTTCTTTTTAGTTATAGATTAAATAAGTCCAAATCTTAAAACCACATTCTAGATATTTGGAAGTGGAATTAATGATTTTGGTTTTAGTTGTTACTTTTAATAAAGACTCCCTCAATTTGTATATAACTGATGGTCGAGTCCCCAGTTTAGTTAGTTGGATGTTTTGCAAAGTTTGTACTATCTATTATTTTCCAGTTGAAACATGAATCTACAAAATGGTTAAATCCAATTTGTGAGAGTTTTTGTAATCTTTTACTTTATGCAATAAATGAAGTTCAATTCATGAGATGTGTGAGATCCACTAGTTAGATTGTGCTCAGCTAAGTGGGAACAATTACTTGAGCAAGTCACTCAAGGTATTTTTCTCCACTTCATTTCAATTATTCATTTTTGTTTATAGTTAATATTAGTTTACTATTATTAATGAATTGTAGATTCTATTTCTTGTTTATTACGAGTGATGCCTAGGAACATGCATGGAATAGCTATTAATGACACTTCAGAGGATAGTTTAAATGTTACAGTAATTTCAATCAGGTTTTTAGTTCATTTTCATTAGAAATAGTTTAGTTACAGTCGTTACTGTAGGTACCCGTAGCAACTAAGGTTTAGTTTTACTTTTGCTATTTTATAGTTTTTATGAATTTTCAGTAGTTAGAATAACTTTTAGTAGGTTAGTTTGAGTAGTTTGAGTCCATGAAGGCATATATCTTGTTGCACCATCATAAGCTTACACACCTTGGTTGATAATTTAATGTAGTCTTAAGCAATGTCAAGTGGACTATTCAGTTTGTTAACCCTCTAAATTGAGTGACCTTCACCAAGTTTACAAAACATTAACTTAGACTCTACAATTATCACATGGTCCAATCATTCCTAGACATTACAAATCATCATTACATGGTGAAATTACTTCCATACCATAAATTGGGTGAATGTTTCTTGGACATCATTTGAAATTATTGACACATCTTCAACACAAAATATCAACTCTTCATCAAGGAAAATGTTATGTTGATCTTGGAACTCACTACCTTATTTCATTAAGGTGTCCTCTTATTCTTCCTCTAGACGACATCTTGTACCTTTGATATTTCTTCCTTCTCTATTATCACAACTTCTTTATTGACCTACTCTTGTGATTTTGGCTCTAGTGTACTCTTTACTACTTCAGGTTCCATCATCTTGGTCTCTCCCTCTTTCAAGAATGATTCTTTTGGCTACTTCTCCTTGATATTATCCTTATCCACTTATGAATCTTCCTCTTATTTACTCTTTCATCTTATGTAGTCATAAAGTCCCCTTTTATCTGGATTTCTCAATTTAACACAACTCAAATAATCATCAAAATGAAGTACATATTTTGATTTCATTAGACATTCCCTGATATTGGTTAAATATTTTGGTGGCTTCAAATGGGTGCCTTTCTTGATCCTTTTGTAATTTTAGCAACAAATTTTGATAGGATCTATGTCCTCTTCCTTGGGTAAGGATTTAGCTATGAATAGCTTCCAGTTTAGGTTAAGTGAAATCCTATCATTCGTTGAATTATTTCCTTATGTGCCATTTGAAGTAGATCTCCTTGCACTCCCTTGTTGACTCATTTCTTTAAAATTCCTCACCATCTCCGCAATAGAATCCCTCACACAATGGAGTAGTTCTCTAACCATCTCCCTATTTTCAATCCCAATGATCTCTTATAAGTGGGCTTCTTTGTTCCTATCACCCATAACTTCCTATTTTCTCTTTTCCCTTATAGGTACTAGATTTCCCTATCACTTTTTTGCATGAACTTGTATCACCACATAAATCTACCCTACAGGATGGAGAGATCTTGGCTTTGACACCACTGTAATATCCCCTTGCATAATTTTTTCTTTAAAATAACAATTTAAAACATAGCTAGAAATCTTCACCAAACTATATCCAAATAACATCATAGATGAGAGGTGCCTTATGAGTGCTTGGAATTGTGTAGGATTGATATTAGTAGGGACATAGGCATCCTGTAGAGGCTTGGTAAGTATATCTTGATGGATAGTGGAGGAATTTAAGAGGTCCAAAATAGGTATTTGTGTGGGGGTCTTCCCAAGGTGATCTAAGATATTATAATGAGGATTTGGTGGGGATGGATTAATGTATTAAATGAACCCGAGATAGTGATACGACCACACCTAGTGATCACCACAAGTTAGGGCTCTTTAGCTTTCACCTTGATCATAGCCACATGTGAGTTAACTTGCATAATGCAACCAACCACATTGTCATAATTAAAGGGGACCCTATTGCAATTAACATTGTAGGTTTAATTATTTTGTAGGGCCTTAAGAATGTTTCAGGAAAACATTATGATATATTTGGATTTGAGCATTAAATGAAGGGGGTTGAGTCCCCTCTAAGGTTATGTCACCTCTATCAATAAGTTGTACATAATTCTTGAGCTTCACACACTTGTTTGTAGAGTGTCCCTTAATCCTATGATAATAATAATACTCAGCATTCTTGAACCAACTAGGCTTAGGTTTGGTATCATTGAATGGTTGAGAAATTGGATATGTGACAACATTAGCTTGCACCAACTTACAAAACACAACATCAAGTAGTTCTCCCAAAGGAGTGAAGTTGTGTTTGGCACTGCTTTTGAGTTGAGGTGCACCTTGAGGTACATATATGACACTCATGGTGGGATGGGTAGGTGAAGTTTGATTGGAATTAGATCATGTATTGGAAACTTGAAAAATTTTAGTGTCTGTGACACCGTCATTGACAACATTATTGTTCTTATTCCAAAAGCAGGGTTTGTCATTAGATAGTTTTCCATTGTTTTCTTTGTAAATTTTGACCAAACCCTTAGCAATGAGTGCCTTTTCAATAGTGAAACCCTTCTCTATGATTTCATCAAATGATGATACACAATGTATTTGCAAGTGGAAATCCATTTATGTATTCAAGTTTTGAATAAATATGTTGACCAATTTCTTCTCAACTAGAGGCCATGAAAGACAACTAGCCTGAGTTTTTCACCTTTGCAAATAACCCACAAAAATTTCTCCACTATGTTGCTTTTTGTTATAAAGATCGAGCATGGTTACTTCATGCTCAAGATTATAGGAGTCTAAGTGAGCTAAAAAAAATTCTAATAATACTACAAAGGTAGTAATGGAGTCATGTGAAAGGTGGAGAAACCATTCCAAAGCTTGACCCTCCAAACTACGAGGAAAGAAGTGAAGAAGATAGTTATCGTTATAGGCCACCTCTTGGTAAGCCAAGAAGATTTCTTCAACATGGTCCCAGGGGTCACCTTTCCCTTTATATTTTTCAAATTTGGGAATTTCGAAGTGCTTGGGGAAAGGTGTCATTGCAAGGTTACGATCGAAGGGATATGGACATAGTTCTTCAAATTTAAATGACTTCTTGGTGTTTCTAGCTTGCAAATACTTAAGTGTGGATTTCTTAGCCTCCCATTCTTGATTAGGAGCCAATGATGAGGGAGGAACTACTAGGTTGGAACTTGGCTAGTTGATATATTGATTTTGTGAAGGTGGAGGAGGGTAAGTTTAATTTTGAGGCAGATTAGGATATGATTGTTGAGTTGGATTGGGATTAAGGTGTGATGATTATGTAGGTTGAAATGGATATGATTGAGTTTGAGGAGGATTGGTGTACAATTTTTGAGGAGGTGGTTGAGATTGATAAGACATATGTTGAAGGGGTTTGTTGTATGATTGTGAAGGAGGTTGATATGGGTGAGGTTGATGTTGTGATGGATTGGACTAGGAGGGTTGTTGAGATGGTTGGGATTAATGCAATGAATACAGAGTGGGATTATTATATGACTATTGAGGGGGTTGAGGAGGATAATATTGATGCAATAGATATTAGAGTTGGTGTACAAGGGTTGAGGATTAGTGTATTGTTGAGGAGGTGGTTGAGATTGATGTGATGGATGTTGAGGTGGTGGAGGTAGATAAGATTGGTGTGATGGATTTTATGGGATGATGTATGTTGGGTGATATGTGAAGTTGGAGGTTGATTAGGATATTGACCTTGTGGTATGGTTGGATCAATCAAAGGTACCAAAGTGGAATTTTGATGTTGAGGTAGAGAGAAATATGATAATCAAGGAGAATTATGATAGGATTGCAAAGGTGGCTTAGGATATGATTGTGGAATGTGAGTGGAAGGTGGGATGTAAGAAGAGGATGGTAAGGGGGTGTGAGAGGTATGATATGTTGGTTGAGTCAAACATGAATAAACCAAGAGAAGAGGAACATGATAAGGTGCTAATCTGGGGGTGTTGGACACAAGAAACACTAAATTACCTTGAGGTGTGGTATGGAGCAATATTTATGGAGTGAAAGGTTAGATTGTTTGTAGAATTGAACTTTGAAGTTTGGAAAAGGATGTGGGATTAGGACCATGAATAGGATTGAGCCTTGATCTTGATCCCAATGTAGGTATTCAAACAAGAGATGGTGGTACCTGGATCACCACATCATTCCCAAAGTCTAGGATAGGACCCCATGAATTATTAGGAGGATCTTGAGGGGTAAATGGTTGCATGGTGTCCAAATATTGTGATACATCAATTTGTCTACCTCCTACAATGAGTTAACATCTAAGCTCTCATAGTTGTGATTCAGAGATTGGACATCTAAACTGAATATTCATTCAATCATCATGAAGGTGCATTTAACTTGTCAACCCAGGGACGTGAACTTGAAATGGGCCAGCATAATATGTGCACTAAGAACTCAAAGTAGCCATTTTCATTCTACAACTAAGAAAGACACAATGCTGAAAGTAAATTGCTTGGAAAGGAATGACATAAATTCTAATCATCAATCAACAAAAATACTAAGCTTAAATGCATAACAAGGGTGAAAATATGGGCAAACAAACAAGACACTACTCTGTCTACTCTAGTTGTAGGAACAATCATAGAATGGAATTCTAGTGGTTGCAGGAACAGTCGGTGCCAGATTCTTAACTAATTACTAAACGGAAAGTAATACTAAACTAAGGGATGGATTACTCACCAAGTGGACCTCCTTGGATAAGTATCCTCTAAAACTAATGAGAACTCAAATGCTCAAACTCAAAACTTTATTTCATTCACTGTAAAATCATGAGTACAAAAGAGTAGTATATCTAAAAACTCAAGAATGCAAGTACAATATCAAATTGCGCAACCTTCAGAGAAGGAGCATTTGATACTTATTTATACTATCAACTAAACAAGGTGGTCAACTCCACGAACTAGGAGGATGGCTATTAAGGGAAAATAGAGAAAGTGGAGTGGCGACGATTATGCATGCATGGAATCCGATCAGACATGCAGGTCCAAACGTAGATTTAGCATAGCAGTAACGGCTGCGCTGCTCAACAACATTAAAGTCCACTACAAGGTGGTTACATTCAGTTTGCATGGGGAATCTCCTGTCGTCTACCTCCTTTGACCTTTGAACAATTCACTGGCTGGACGTTATGGTGCATGCCCAACTGGTGATGTCTTCCTCAATTTAGCATCCTCAAATCAAGTCTACATGGCAATGTTAGTACGCACAATAATAGCATATTTGTAACC
Source organism: Sequoia sempervirens (assembly GCA_007258455.2). Lineage (NCBI taxonomy): Eukaryota > Viridiplantae > Streptophyta > Pinopsida > Cupressales > Cupressaceae > Sequoia > Sequoia sempervirens. The sequence continues at coordinate 77,261,945 of VDFB02000007.1, forward strand.
ACCTCAAAGAAAATTCATTAACCACATGCAAAATTAATATGGATAGTCGGTATAACATACCATCATCATTAAAGGTTTGCAGAAATAAGATTAAGCCCAATGTCAATAGTTCTAAGGAAATATCATAAAAAGTATCAACACTTAATCATCAAGGTCCATGATATCTTTGTCAAATAAACCATAAGTTCTACCCAAAACTAGACCATAAGCTAGGCTCATCACTCCCCCCAACCTAAGGTCTTGTTGGTTCTCCAACAGGGGAAGGGTTGTTCTTCTGCTTGGTTAATGCTCTGAAATTTGCAACTGACAACTATCCCACATCAAAGTGCATTGTGCGTCAATCAGGATCCCAATAGAATCCTCCCAATTTGTCCAATCTACTCCATCTTTGTTTCTCTGCAGCAATATCATATTGGTAGAACCTGAAGTTCAGTACAGGCCACATTAGGATGGGTGGCTGAAAAGTCAGGGGAAGCCAGAATCGCCCTTTTGTCCTTCCAATGTGAATATATTTGTCAATCCTTTTAAGATTTGTTGCATAGTTTTGGATGGAATGAGGCTCAGCTTTCTTGAGATCATCAGTTAAGTTGTTCCATGTTTGTGAGAGGTATCTCTTCATAGTTTCCTCTCTTGCTTTTTCCTTTGCCTCATATTCACTATAAACTACTTCTATCCAAGGCATAATCCTATTACCATAGCTAGGTCCGAGAAGCATTATGTGCCATTCCCTGGAAATATCCCCTGGATTCCTTGATTCATCCCTAATGGACAAGGGAATGTTGGATTCCATTTGCTTATAAGCCCCATATTGTTGTCCCCAACTAATCTCATTTTACACCCAAGACATAAATGCCCTTAATTGGACATCCCCAACATACAACAACGGATTCCAATCATGGTCTTGAGTCACAACATAGTTATACAAATAAAACTCACACAACAAAATCTTCATTTCAGGGGAAGCAATCCGATAAGCATTGAAAAATTTAGTAGGGGTCTCAATAGAAGGGTTCAAACCTGAGACAATTCTTGTCAATCTAAAAGAAAGATATTTCTCCTTCAAATGTAGAGTATAGACCCTTGGAGGGGTCCTACATTCCAAAAATATGTGGTACCAAGGCTGCCATATCATCCACCCTCTTCTTTAAGGTGGCAATTTCTACATCTTTGTCTTCAATTTCCTCGTCTCTCTTTTGAATTTCCTTCTTCAATCTGCATTTTTCCTCCTTCCATTCCTCTTCTCTTCTTTGTATCTCTTTCCATAAATGCATGGAAACCTTATGCATTGAAAATCAGGGGGGTTATGTATTCCTACCAGCATCTTCTCTGGCACTAATGCTAACTGCAAGGATTTAGGTTGTCCTATCAATTATGGCTGCAGGGGTACTGATTGTTCTCCCAATTCAGGTTATTGCTGCAGGAACTCCTACTCTTGCTCTTGTTCTGGCTTTTGCTGTAGGATATCTTGCTTTGGGACCTCTTGCTGCAGGAAATCATGATTTTCCTCATACTCTTGGTTTTCCATTTCTCCTACAATGTTAGCAAGATCGTCCAGTGTTATGTTTGTTGTCGTCTTAAATATATCTTCTTCCTCAACATTATCCTACCCCATTTGAGCTTTTGCGTCCTCTTGTGATACTTCTCTAGACTTAGGGCTTTCCTGCAGAGGCATACCAAAGGCTAGCCCAACTAATCTTACTTTCCTAGGAGGGCTCTCATGTTTTTCTTTGGTTGCAGGATGAATTGTGTCAGCCTTTCTCTTCTTAGAGCTTGGCACCTCTTTTTCTACTAGCTACCTTTTGGCTTTTCCTTTCCTCATTTTTGCCTCTCTTATGTGCCCTAGTTTTCATTAAAATTCCAAGTGGAACATCATCATTAGAGTCAAGGGAATAACTTTCTTTGTCTAAGTGCTTTGTCCCAGAAGAGCTAATTTCTATGGTTTCTTTTGCTACAGGAGGGTTTACACTAGGACCTGCACCAGAGGTTGAAGCACCAAGAGTGGCTTCAGCCGTGCTCAATCTCCTACTAGACCTACGAGGTTGAGGTAAAACCCTAGGTTGAAAATGCTCAAGTCTAATTTGATCATTTTTATGAATTATTCCCAAGTCATTCCAGATACATCATGCAGAGACTTCTCAACAAACAATTTAATCAAACAATGGTAGAAAATTGTCCCTACCTTTCTGAGTCTCAGCCTCCATGATTGAGAGAAGGTTGTATAGCACGTTCGACACATCCATCCTCCTTCTGTGCCTCATATGATTTAAAAGCTTAAAGTGCACAGAGTGCAAATTCGACTGGCGTCCTTCACAGGTGATGTATTTTATGACATAGACAACTATCTGCTTCCATGGCTCAATCAAAGACATTCTCTTTGCTCCATGTTTATCTATGCTCAATGGAGGGTTGTTTGGCTCTGTAAATTTGGCCCTAGTTGACCTGGCGTCTCTGGAAGCAGGGTAATTTTCACCATCAGTAGGTAACCCTATAACTTCTACAATTCTTTCTTCAGTTTCTACTACTTCGAACCCTTTTATCGTGGCTTTCCCTTTAGACAATGTCTGGGTGAATTCTAGTGCAATATCTACATCAAAATCATCCAGTTTCAGGAAGTAGTCTATCCACCCATAGTTTATGAATTCAGCCATGGATTGTGCATCCTACAATAATACATCGTGCACTGTGGGTTCATTTCGAATTAACCCACCTCCCATTGTCTGCAATCAAATAAACGCTCTGCGGTTTCCTTCCTGCAATTTCATCTAAAAATCAAATTCACCTTCCCGCAACACTTGCTAACTTTCCAATGCCAATGTCAACTGAATTTTTCCTTTTTTACCTTTTGTTTGCAACTTGAGATATGAAAGGGTCAATAATGGCAAAGAAGGAGTAATAAAGGAAAGTTGTGATGGAGGGAAATGGCGGCAGTTGGTGTCACTTCACACATGTGAGTCGTCCTCTCATTCAGATTTCAAATCAGCTCAATTTAAATTTTGCTGACATGGACTGACATGTGGGAAAAATATTCACATCTTTTTCCTCCCCCCCAACCTAAATTTGGGCATGTGTCCTCACATGTGGAATGATGATTTGACAAGGTAGGGAATATTGGCATGCCATGATGAACGTCCATACTAATGTACATCGATTAAATGAAATGCACTTAAAGAAAATTAAGATATAGAAATTAATGCACACATACCTAAATGTGTGGAGGATCCATTGTAGTGGAGAAAATACCATTCAAATTTTTAGGAAATAAGTTGAGAAATCAATGAAGATAAGGTGGGATGAGATGAAGTGGAATGAAGTGATGTGATGGAAGAGAGATAATGGTGGAAATGGATGAGCGGATGGGAAAAGAAATGGAATCCCATGGAAGTGGAAGTCTTTATTATGAAAAGTACGTACCTTAATTAGCCAGAAGGAGGGACACTATGTCCACTTCCTTCAGCTGCAGGAAGCTCAGGTGTTGCATGTTGAGTGAATTGCTACAGGAACTCCTCCTTGGAAGTTGGCTTGTGATACAATCTGAGGCGATGACCACTGACAAGCAGCTTGAATTTGACTAGGTCAATAGTAATGAGTTGTACAACACCATTAGGGAATACTTCAACAACCTCATATGGTCTTAGCCACCTTGTCTACAATTTTCTTGCATTGTCCTGATACTTCGAGTCATGGAGTAGGGCCCAATCTCTTGGTTTGAATTTCTTGTCCTTGATGAATTTGTCATGCCACTTGATTCTTTGATTTTGCACCACCTCTGTGTGATGCAAGGCTACTCTCCTTATCTCATCCAAAGCATTCAACTACATGATTCTTTCTCTCTGTGCCTCAGAGATATTCATTCCTAAGTTTACCACAGTCCTAAGAGTCTTATGTTGAAATTCAATGGGCATCATGGTTGTTTTTCCATACAACAACTCAAATGGAGTGAAGCCTATAGTTGTTTTCTAGGTAGTTTTTTAGGCCCAAACAACTTATGGTAATCTGTTTTCCCAATCCTTTATGTGGATAGCTACTGTCTTGGTCAGAATAGCTTCAATTTCTCTATTGGTTACCTCAACTTGGCCATTGTCTTGGGGGTGATAGGGAGTAGACTTCCTGCATCTTATGTTGTACTCATTGACTAGTGCTACAACAAGGGTTGATGTGAATTGAGCCCCTTGATTAGTCACTATCTCTCTTGGAACTCCATACCTTGTGAAAATCTCCTCATAAAGAAATTCTGCAACTTTGTTATCTCTTGCATGTTTCATGGCCTTAACTTCTACCCATTTAGTTACATAATCAGTTCATACCAGAATATAGGACTTACCATTTGATGGAGGGTCAATGGGTCCTACAAAATCCAATCCCCACTTGTCAAAGGGAGTGATTGTTGGCCTCCTACAATGATTTTAAAAACTAAGCCTTTACAACCATGACTCAGAGATTGGACATCTAACCTGAATAGCTATCTCAATCATCATGAAGGTACATTTAACTTTTCAACCCAGGGACATGAACTTGAAATGGGTCAACACAATATGTGCACTAGGAACTCAAGGTAGCCATTGCATTCTATAACTAAGAAACACAATAAGTTGAAAGTAAATTGTTTGAAAGAGAAAGAGACAAATGTTGAATATCAATCAACGACTATGCTAAGCTGAAATGCATAACAGGAATAAAGATCTGAGCAATGAACAGGACACTACTCTGTCTGCTTCGGTTGCAGGAACAGTCACAAAATGGAATTCTAGTGGCTGCAGGAACAGTCAATGTCGGATTTCTAACTAAGTACTAAACAACAAGTAATACTAAACTAATGTTAAACTAATAAGACAGATTACTCACCAAGTGGGCCCCCTTGGATAAGTATCCTCTAAATTAATAAGAACTCAAGTGCTTGAACTCATAACTTTATTTTATTCACTGTAAATCATGCATACAAGAGAGTAATGTATTAGTATCACTAAAACTGGAGAATGAGAGTACAATATCAAATCGTGCAACTCCTGAAGAAGGAGCATCAAATCATTATTTATACTACAGCTAAACAAGGCAGTCAACTCCACAACTAGGACGCCATTTAGGGAAAATAAGGGAAAGTGGAGCGATGGTGATTACGCATGCATGGAATCTGGTCAGACATGCAAGTCTAGACGCAGATCTAGCACAGCAGTAGTTTCCATGCATGCTCAATCATTAAGGTCCACTACAAGGCGGTTACGTTCAATTGCATGAAGAATCTTTTATTGTCGGCTACCTTTTACTTGGAGCAATTCCTCAGCTGGACGTTATGGTGCATGCCCAACTGGCAGTGTCTTCCTCAACTGGGCGTATTAAATCTACATGGCAAGGTTAGTACGCATAATAACTACACATCTATAACCACTCTAAGAATCATTCATTAATCACATACAAAATCAATATAGTTAACCCACATAATATGCCAAATGTCATTAAAGCTTGCAGAGATAGGATAATGTCAAATGTCAATGGTTTGAGGGAAACATTATACAAATACTAACATTTAATCATCAAAGTTCATGACATTAGCTAGAAAATAGACTATAGATTCTACCCAAAACTAGACCAAAAACTAGGCTCATCAGTGATTACTATCTAAGGGAAAAGTGGCATCTCATCAGATCTAGTTGGTCTACCCATTCTTTGGCATCTGTCACATTTTCTCGTATACATCCCTACATCCTTGTGGAGTGTTGGCCAATAATATCCCATGTTCAAAATCTTCATTGTTGTCCTCTTGGTTGCAAAATTTCCTCCACATGGTTCATTGTGACATGCATGCAAAATTTCATATGTCTCATCTTCTCTCACACATCTCATGACATGGTTTAGTCCAGTATAAAACAAACATCCAACAATCCATGAGAAAGGAAAATATTTTTCAATGAGTGCCCTTCTCTCTTTTGGAGAGAAGTGAGGAGGAACTCTACCTGTGACTAGATAATTAGCTATGTCAGCATACCAAGGTGTTTGTATACTCATAGAGAATAGATGCTCATCAGGAAAAGAGTCATTTATGGCTTGATTATTTTCTGATGTAGTCAGCCTTGAAAGAAAATCTACAACATTGGCCTTCCTTGGCTTATCCACAATGGTTATGTCAAATTGCTAGATCAACAATAACCACCTTGCTAGTCTACTCGTGATCAAAGTTTTATTCATGAGATACCTAATGGCTACATGATCAGTGTGCACAAAAGATTTGGTAACTTGTTATGTAATGTCTGAATTTGTTTAGGGCATAAATCATCGCCAGCATTTCTTTCTCTGTCACTGTATAGTTGAATTCAACTCCTTGCAATTTTTTGTTGACAAAATAAATGAAATTTTCAATAGCTCCTTCTTTCTGTCCTAAGACTGCTCCTAAGGAAAAATATGATTCATTTGTATGGATGTGGAAAGGAAGCTCCCAATTAGGTCCTTTGAGTACAGGAGCATGAGTCAAGGCTACCTTCAAATCAAAAAATTCCTTGTCATAATCTCCAGTCCATTGGAACTCAGCATCTTTAGTGAGGAGAGTATACAATGGTGCTACTATTATGCTAAAATCCTTGATGAAACACCTATAATAGCTTGCATGGCCCAAGAAACTCCTAACATCTTTCTATTTTGTAGGTGTGGACAGATTTGTGATTACCTCAATCTTTGCAGGATCTACTTGAATTCATGTGTGAGAGATGTAGTGCCCAAGAACTACACCTCCCTGAATCATCATGAAGCACTTTTCACTATTTAAAGAGATAGTGTGATCTTCCCATCTCTGTAGGACTCTCCTGAGATTCTCCAATGCTTCATTGAAATCAACACCATAGGTAGTGAAATCATCCATATAAATTTCCATGCAATCATGAGAAATGTCTAAAAATATGCTAATGACTACCCTCTGAAAAGTTGCAGGTGCATTGCATAAGCCAAATGGGAGTAATGAGCAGGCATAGGTCTCCCATGGATAAGTAAAAGTGGTCTTCTCCTGGTCTTCTAGTGCAATTTGGATCTGGTTGTAGCCATTGAATCAATCTAGAAAAGAAAAGTATTGCTTTCTTGCAAGTGTGTCCAAAACTTGATCTATGAAGGGTAAGGGAAAATGGTCCTTTTTGGTGGTAGCACTAAGTTCCCTGTAATCAACACAAACTCGCCATTTTCCTCATTTTTTAGGCACAATCACTAATGGATACACCCATTGGCTATCTGAAATGGGGTAGATAAATCCTGCATCTAGCAACTTCTACAGTTCTCCTTTTACAATTTCTCTCAGTGTAGGGTTAATTCTTCTTTGTGGTTGCCTCACTGGGGTGCAATCATCTTTGATATAAATTTTGTGGGTGCAAAGCTTAGGATCTAATCCCTTCATATCATGATAATCCCACACAAATGCATGTTGATGGGTCATCAATAAGTTTTCCAATAACAATTGTTGTTCTTCATTCAATTTGTTGTTAACATTCAGATACTTCCCTTCTAACACCTGTACTTGTGTAATTGACTCTATCATGGTTTCTTCATTAAAACATGGTACCTTGAATTCATATGGTAGCAATGTATGGGAAATGCCTGTTGGTGAAGGAAGTCCATCTGTAGGAACAATGGCTGCAGGAAGAACATTTGCAGGAACAATGGCTGCAAGAAGAACAGGCATAAGTGTCTTGACTGGAGTAGCAGAATGAGAAGATGATGCTTCCTCCACTTCACAATGGTTCTGAATAATTTTAATCAATACTTCATCTTCATCTTGAAGATGCATGAAGGAGCTTTTGCCTAACATCATAAGCTATGCCACAAAATTAACTTCCTCGACCTCTTCACCAGCATGTAGCCATATGGGGTTATCTTCATCATGGGATGGTTGAGCAGGAGGGTAAAGAACAAAAATTTTGGTGCTCCTCCCATTAGAAATGGTCATGTCTCCTGAATGACATCCAATAAACGCATCTATAGTTGCTAACCATGGCCTTCCAAGAATAATGGGATACCTGCCTAGTGTAGCTTTAGGAGAAAGAATCATGAAGTTTGTTGGGTACTCCCAAGAGTCTAGAATCACCACAAGATCCTCCACTATACCATCAGGCTTAACAGTAGAACTGTTAGTGAGCTGTAGGACAATAGGAGTAGATCTCATGCTTGCAACATTTAGTTGTTGTAGGATGTCCTTGGCCATTACATTTATTGCTGCCCCTAGATCAATCAGAGCATTCTTGATTTGGATCTCATTTATAACAACTGCTACTACAAGACTACCTGGGTCATTGTACTTAGGGATAGTCACTTTTCCAAGCATGATGTCAGCTAGTTTTCCTACCACATGAACCATAGTGGGGTCTTGCTTCTTCCTACCTGGCTTCTTGAGGCATGCTTCTTTAATTGCCTTTCCATAGATTGAGACATCCTTTATGGCCTGTAATAGAGGGATCTAGACACATATATGCTTCAGTTGATCCAAGATGTCAAAAGTTGTATCCTCCTTTTCTTCCTTCTTCTTGGAAACTTTCAATCTCTGAGGAAATGGTGGTTCTTGTTTAGTCTGCTTGACTTGGACTGGTTCAGGATTTTTAGGTGCACTGGGCTAAATGGGATCATTGAGAGGTTCCTCTTCCTCTTCCACAAGAAGCTCAGTGATAATGGGCTTGGAAGGGGTTGGTAGAGTAGTTCCTGAATGCAAGTGGATGTCACTTACACTCACAACATATGCAGGGAATTGATTTGAATCAACAAAGTATACAGGTTGATGTTGTGGTTTGCTATTTGGATTGGGTGTGGGCTAAGCTAGTGGTTGAGTAGGTTTAGGTGCATTTGAGCTTGAATTAGCAGGTGGAGGCATTATAGAAAGTTGTTGGGGCTGAGAAAGTGGTTGCATGTAACTATTTGGCTGGGTTGGCCATTGTTGTCCCCCTCTCCATTGATTTGTTTGTTGCCAATTTCCTGGAGGTGGCTACCAATGCCCTTGAGGTTGTTGCCACCGGGGTGGAGAGTTTTGATGATTGGGCCAGGAATTTGGAGGGTTACTCTAAGGTTGTGGTGGATATCCTCCATAGCTAGATGGATATGGGGGTTGCCATTGGTTTCCAGATGAATAGGAATTAAAATATGGCCCAGCATAAGAGAGTGGATCTAGTGGCATACCTTGTCTTGGAGTCCAAGGCCTCCTTTGTGCAACATAGTAGACTTGATCTTTTTCAATTTGGATTGGATTGAACTCAGGTGCAATATGCTTGCTTTCAATATTAGCTACCATTTTACATTTTCATTCCTTCTTCTTTTGTCTACAATGGGGGCGATACTCTGCCAACATTGCCTCTGCCTCCTCTTGTTTCTTCTTGGCCTGAAGTGTATCTAGCTGAGTAGCTAGATTGTTTATAATGTCTTGCTTAAATTCTACCAGCAAATGAGTAATCTTCATTCTTGAAACTCCACCGGTAGATGACTTACACACGGAAGATTGGTAAGCTATCCTTTTCTTTGAAGCTGCCCTAGAGTAGTTTTGGCATATTTTCTTGATGTCTTCCCAAGGAACTTGGGTGATATCTCCTGCTGCCATCAGGTCCAAGGCATCAGTGCAACTCTCATTGATTCCTCTCAAGAAAAGTAGCTTCTCTAATTCTTCATTGAGGGTATGGTGTGGATATTTTTGTAAGCAAAATAAAAACCTTGAAATATAATCTTCCAGGCTCTCATCCTTCTTTTGTTGCATCCTGAAAATGTCACCTCCTCTCATGTCACTGCCCCTACAATACTCCTTGTATTTCTCAAGGAAATTTGTCTTCTTGTCTTCCCAAGTTTCCATAGTATCTCTGCCTAGGCTCATGAACCATCTTCATGCAGCTTCTTTCAGAGTGGTAGGAAATAGCTCAAGCCTATGGGCATCAGTGGTATAATCATAACTCCTACAGAGTATGTCAAACTCAAACAAAAAGGTATCAGGATCTTTTGTGACAAGTCCATAAAACTTGGGGAGTGCTAAAGTGGGGATATTTTTGATGTTGTCAACTTCATTCTGATGGGCAATGGGGAAAGGAAAAGTTGGTTGGTTAGGTTTGTTTCCATTTGAATCACCCATGTCTACTTGATATAATTCCAAAGCAAAGGGGTTCTGAAGCTGATTTTGGTCCTCAAAGGAGACTTCAGAGCTAGTTAGATCATGGATTGCATCAGCAAAGGGTTGTGGATATTCTTCTTCTTCTCTTGGTAGGTTCTGATATTCAACTAACTGGAATGGATTAGGATTGTTAGAAAGGAATCTCCCATAAGCATCCCTTCTCCTTCCTCTATGTATGCAGTATCAACTCACTATTAGCCAACTCACACAAAGAATCGATAAATAATAAGGGGGGTCATTACTTCCTAAATGAGGGGTATACTAAGAACAAATTTTTGAAATACTACAGCAAGAAAACTATCAATGACTCCCAAGAACTTCCTAGTTTGACACCATCCCCGACAACGACACCAAAATGTCTACCTCCTACAATGAGTTAACAACTAAGTTGTTACAGTTGTGATTCAGAGATTGAACATCTAAACTGAATAGTCATTCAATCATCATGAAGGTGCATTTAACTTGTCAACCTAGGGACGTGAACTTGAAATGGGCCAACACAGTATGTGCACTAGGAACTCAAAGTAGCCATTTTCATTCTACAACTAAGAAAGACACAATGCTGAAAGTAAATTGCTTGAAAAGGAATGACGTAAATGTTAATGATCAATCAAAAACCATACTAAGCTTAAATGCATAACAAGGATGAAAATATGGGCAAACAAACAAGACACTACTCTATCTGCTTTGGCTGTAGGAATAGTCACATAATGAAATTCTAGTGGTTGCAGGAACAGTCGGTGTCAAATTCTTAACTAATTACTAAATGAAAAGTAATACTAAACTAAGGGACGGATTACTCACCAAGTGGCCCCCCTTGGATAAGTATCCTCTAAAACTAATGAGAACTCAAATCTCAAACTCATAACTTTATTTCATTCATTGTAAATCATGAGTACAAAAGAGTAGTATATTTGAAAACTCAAGAATGCAAGTACAATATCAAATCAGTTAAACAAGGCAGTCAACTCCACGAACTAGGAGGAAACCTATTTAGGGAAAACAGAGAAAGTGGAGCAGCGACGGTTATGCATGCATGGAATCCGATCAGACATGCAGGTCCAAACATAGATTTAGCACAACAGTAACACCCACACTGCTCAATAGCATTAAATTCCACTACAAGGTAGTTACATTCGGTTTGCATGGGGAATCTCCTGCCGTCTACCTCCTTTGACCTTTGAACGATTCCCTGGTTAGAAGTTATGGTGCATGCCCAGCTAACGGTGTTTTCCTCAATTTAGCATCCTCAAATCAAATATGCATGGCAATGATAATACGCATAATAATTGCATATTTGTAACCACCTCAAAGAAATAAGATTAAGCCCAATGTCAATAGTTCTGAGGAAATATCATAAAACGTATCAACACTTAATCATCAAGGTCCATGATATTTTTAGCAAATAAACCATAAGTTCTACCCAAAACTAGACCATAAGCTAGACTCATCACAACTCTTCGTGGAAATTTGACACCTTGCATGAGAATTTATTGAGGACAATTTTAACATGTGTGTTTATGAGATGATATGTCATGTGCACATTGGTAGGATTATCGTAGTACTCCTAAAGACTAGGAGTAAGTTTAGGTTGAGTGACCATCTCCTCCTCAATAGATACAAGATCATGAGGATAAGTGGGATTCGATGGTCTCTCTTACATGTCAAGGTTCTAAGATTCTCCACTCTTGGGCAAACCAATATTGCAGGGCAAAAATTGATGTTGTTGTTGTTGCTCCATGAGTTTTCTAAGTTGTAACTGAATGGTGATAGGAGTGAAAGAGTGGATGATAGTTGATTGAAATGTGATGACCCTAAGCCCAAGGACATGACTAAATAAGAGTGACTAGATGGGTGATTTGATGTTTGATTTAGTGCTCAAACTATGACTGAAAACCTACGTTGATTGTGATTGATTGGATTTATACTTGAGATAGACAAAAGTTTTCAAGCATGAGTGATATTGATGATGGTTTGATACTTGAGATAGACAAATTTCTTAAGCAGGAGTGATGTCGATGGTGAGATTATATTTGATAAGCGAAATTTTGCAAGCATAAATTATTTTGATGTAAACTATACCTCTTGCTTGAGGTGAATAGTCTGACCAAGAAAGATTACTAACTTAGAATAGGACAAGTTCCTAAGAAAGTGTTGTGATGATGGTTTGATTGATGATTCAAGTTCTCAAACTAGTGATAAGAGGCTATATTTTTGTTTAAGATGATGAGAATGACGATAGGATATGTTTAGGGATGTCCTTATGTCAAGATGATGAGATTTTGATTGAATTTAGATGGGGCATTATGACAAAAATGATATGTACAAGTTGGATATGAGTCAAAAAATTATTTGATTACAGTGTTATCCTTAGAACAACACTGACTATCTACAGTTGAAAGGATTAGCTCTCTATATTTTCTATGGACCATAGAACCGCCCAAGAGGGAACGAAATCATCCAAGTGTAGAATCACCCAAGAACAATGTAGATCCACTCTAGTAGGAATGAAATTTCCCAACAAGGATTAGTAGGACTCTAGGTAATACATAGGCGGAATTACCCAAGCACATAGCGGATCTACCCAAGAAGGAACAAAATCGCCCAAGAACAAGGAAAAATTTCCCAAGGATGACAACTAACATAAAGAAGGAAATAAGAATCAAGAATGTAATCATAAGACAAATAAATGTTGACCAGATGGACTAAAGATATATATGGGTAATCACAAGAACATACACCAAGTTTCACAAACCTAGATTAGTCAAGTAGGATTGACAATCAATGTAGTCTCACAACGTAAACACTGATATTATCTACTTGCATCTGGATAGCTAGAGATCACATCCCACAAGGGTGAAGGATCTATTATCAATGGTGTCCAAAACGTGATGTCTCGGTAACATCTATCTTAGTGCATGAAAGTATATAGTGAGTAACTTTAGAGTATGATACACATCCCCTACACCACACTAACAGAAAACCAAATGGTCTTCAATTAGGCTAAAACATGTGATCTAGTGCATCCTCTATATACCAAGAGGGTACACGAGGTACATTCGTGAATAATAGCTTGTCATAAGTGTGGGTCAGGAACATCAGTTAAGTCGTTCAAACCAACCTTGTACTCTTAGATTAGTATCACCCAAGTATCAAAGCTTCACTAAATACAACATGACTAGATTGGGGTACAAATTTCATTCTCCTCCCTTTATATACTCGTTGATTCAAATGGTTGAGGTCGTCCCTAGGGGGGATGAAATCCCCAAGTAGGCCTCCTAAAAGGAAGGATTTACTAGGAATTTCTAATCTCTAGGATCACATGAAGTGTAAGGAGAGAGCATACACACAAACTAGCGCTCCTAGGAATACACTACAAGGTTGCGATCGATTTATGATTTCTGATTCCTAGGTTCACTGAATAGTGTAAGGGGAGAGCATGCATCAACAAACGGATCCCAAACATGAAAAACAATAGATTGAACCTTTAACAAAATTGAAGTGTTCCTAGATTAGTGGTAAATAAAGTCTTCGGTCGCATCTTGCAAGAAACAATATTTGGTGTTTAAATCACCGGTCTTCGACTATTTGGGGATGCAAACAAGTGTTAGCATGATCACAATATTGAGACGAGTTAGATGATTAGTACAAAAAACTTATGAAATCTTATCAAAAGAATAAAAAATATGAACAATTTTTATACTTGCAAGGTCACCTAAGAATAGGTTAGATCCGCCCAAAAGTTCACTTATTTTCCCAAGACTTCACACATCCCCCTTTGTGTAACATGCATGCAAAACCGACCCATAAATAATAGAATCAACCAAATATTAGTAGAGTTGCCCCAAAATCTATAGAAGCTCCCAAGTATAGCAGAACCACCTCGAAAATGTCAAAGTCACCCAAGATATAACATATCTACCCAATAATTAGAAAAACTAACTTTGTATGAAGAGATCTTTAGGATCACCCAAGAGATAGTGTATCCACCCAATAGTTAGCAAAATTGACTCTGTATGAAGAGGTCTTCAAAACCACCCAATAATCAACAAATTCACCCCATTTTCTACAAGATTGTCCTTGTGTAGGTATGAGAGGGCTAACAACAGAGACACCCAAAAGATCATATAATCGCCCAAGGTTGAGTAGATCTTGTCGTTTGCAAAATAAAATCACCCAAGTACCTACAAGGAAATTTATTAGTAAAAGTCTAAAGAAAAATCACCCTTGTAGAGTCACATCTACTTGTTCATAGAACACATCTGCCCAAATAGTCATGCATTTGCCTTTGTAAAACCTGTAAACATAACATAGCTCCAAAAAAGCCAAATTTTGATTAAACGACCTGTGATGTGGGTCCCATCAAGTGTGCTAAAATGTGTACAAAGAAAATGGTGTACAAATGTGAATGAAATTAACAACAAAATCAATCAAAACCCACAAAAACAAAACAACATTTGGATTAGGCCAAGAGAATTCAAACCTTGGTGAATTTTGATGAAATTCACATATGTTGAAGCCCTCCATGTGTAGATTGACCCAAGATGATTGATTTATATGTGTCCTCACTCTATTTTGGTAGCATAACAGTGTTAAATTGCTCAAGGTTGCATGCTCTATCAAAATGGCTAAGTGTTGTATATGAGGAGAGGAGAGATGAAATGGATGGCTAGGATGAGATCTTAGAAGATCAAGGTTGGGAATGGAAATGATCTCTCAATTCATGATATGGTTCCAAGTGGCATCATGAGGAGAGATGTGAGGGAGATGATCTCTCAAGTCTCAGGATTGTGACAAATGTCACAATGAGAGAGCTTGAGAGGGAGATAAGTACTTGGAAGGTACATTGGGAGATGTGGAAGATCTTTTTCATAAAGGTCCTCCTTGTCCAACATTCCCAAGGTATGGGATGGAAAGGAAGGTACTTTTGGAAGAAAGACCCATGTGCCAAAAGGACATGAGGTATTTTCCAAAAGGGGAAACAATAATGTTAAAGGGACAAAGTGGATGTGCAATAAATGGAAAGGGATGAACCCTTTCCTAATCACAAGGTTATGGATGTGGAAATAATTAGAAGATGATTAGGTTTAGATTAGGGGATGAGTTAAGATAGGTGGGAGAATTGGAGGATGTGACACCTCTTAATCAAGGATTAAGTGTGCGCACATGATTAGTGAGAGAATTAGGATTAGGATTAGGGGGTAATAAAAAATTAAGGAGGATGTGACATATGAGAGGATTTAAATAAATACAAATTATTTATTTAATGCTTGGAAGAAAGGGAATAAGGTTGGGTAAATAATTAGGAATAATTATTTCCCTAAGGTTGTACTTTAGAGGAAATAGATGGAATATATTTAAGATGACAATAGAGATAGGGAATATTAATTAAATGACATAACATTATTTAATTAACACAAAGGATCGGGAAATGGGAATTAAATTAAATAAATAGGGATAATTATTTAATTTAATAGATGAAGGGGATATAGATGAAAAATAGGATAAAATTAACCAAACAATAGTGGTCAATTTTAGGTGTCTACAATGACAAATTTCTTAATTTTGTGATCTATGATAGATAAAATGGAATTTCCCTAAAAGTGCCCCAAGTAAACTTAAGTGATAAGGTTTGAAAATAACTCAATAGTGGAACTAGTTGGGGAAATAACCTTGTTCACA
Source organism: Sequoia sempervirens (assembly GCA_007258455.2). Classification (NCBI taxonomy): domain Eukaryota; kingdom Viridiplantae; phylum Streptophyta; class Pinopsida; order Cupressales; family Cupressaceae; genus Sequoia; species Sequoia sempervirens. Next base: position 77,277,735 of record VDFB02000007.1, read on the forward strand.
CTAACAAATATATTTATTGCTAGGTACTACAATAAGGTTCAACCTTAGCCTTCAATTACAAACTAATTCTCGCACAAAACAAATGTGTTTCTTCCAATTCACTCTCTACAGTAATACTAGATGAAAAAATATGCTATGAGACTTCTTCTAGCACAAGCTAATCTATTTTTCTTGAGTGCAATCTCCTTTGAAATTGACCTAGTTACTCTTAGTTGTTAGATTAATTTATTTACCACCTTTATATAGACATGTGTGATGTACTAAGGAAGCATCAACCAAAAACTCATTACCTTAACCACACATTAAGAGATAAGAACATGGCTTGGTTATCATAGTGTATCACATGATTGGCCCCAAAAATTAAAATCTCACATATCATAGAAATTTTATAATTCCAAGAAAAGAAAAACCTTGATGCATAGCTATATAACATAAAAATGATAATTCAATGAGAATATTCAATATGTGGCATTAACTAGGCTTTAAAACTCAACATGGTTCCAAAAGTGAACCTCCTTGAGACTAATAAATCCATTATGATGTTATCCATTGGTACACAACTCAATTTTATTCAATACACAACCTGTAATCTTTCTCTTTAAGTGTGTGGAAAGCCACACTCAATAAATTGCATTGCAATGTCAAATCAAACACAAAACAAGCTAACAATACCTTAATAAAGTTATGGTAATAATGCAAAGATAATTGAAGACTTGAATGATAACATAATGCTAAATATATTTTCACTATGAAGCTGAAATACACTTTTAGATAGTTGTGACAAACATATGAACAATATGAGAAAGAAGAAAACCTACAAACACAAATACAACATGAGGAAAATATTTTGGGTTGATGCAAGATTACCCACAAGCCTATGGTGCTCCTACATCAAAATCTAATTTAATATTATTAAAGTTCTATTTTTTTCTTAAATTTTCTAGATCCAATATGGATAAACAACACTCACCTCATATGGTTATATATTTAGAGCATGTTTATGCTAGTCATGATCATATCTTATGCTACCATGCTTATGCATATTATAATTTTTCCTAACATGCTCATCATAACCTAACATTAGTTTGTCCTTATAAGATACTTTATCTAACATTCATAAGTTATTTGTTCCATTACCCTAGTTGGGTGAAAACATGGAGTATTTTTCTACCTCTCATTACATATGCGCTTTCACGAATATAACTTACACTATTTTTCCAATAGAATCAAATGCTAGCATTCTCACATCCTTATATGCTTATTGCACTTTCCATGGTTGATATCATTTACATATTTTTTACTCGTCAATTTAATTGCATTCTTTACATGCAACTGATTGGATAGGAGGCAAGTGAGATCACTAACCTTCCTTCTTTGAGTATGGTTGTGGTGATCAATACATTTTCAAGCCACTTTTTAAATGGTGCCATTATTTTTGATATCCCAAGGTAGTGCATATGGTTTTCTACCACAAGGCGATATCTTTGTTCCATCACAACTAGAATATCTCTCAACCCTTATTTATTCTTATTTTTCTTTTGATCTTAGATAACATATTCTTATTTTAGATCCCCGTATGATACCACTTATTGGACTCTTTGATTTGTGTTCAAGATAATTTACTCACTTCAACGGATCTAATGCATGATAAAGTGGCATTTACATCCTTGCTCATATCCTTTTTATGAGTGTATGAAATAAATTTAATACTTTCCCATTAGTTTTTGAATTTTACTTTGGCATGTATTTTCACAATAGTTTACATGTAAGTCAAAGTTAGGAAAAAATTTATTGGTGAAAATTATATACCTTGTGGTTTCTCCTCCATTTTGGACTCACTTCGACCCATGTATTCCTTAGTTAATGACCATGGTAAAAGTGGCACAACTAGCTTATAATCCAAACCTTGCTTTATTTCATTCACTTTCACTTCTAGGGAGTGGTTGTGATACCTATTTTCTATTTTTCCCACCCTAGGTAAGATCTAGGATATGTGGGATTGACCTAGATTGATCCCTTGATTTGTAGAAATGACACCTAAATTTGTAGTTTCTAAGTTTGGATTTTGGCTGACCTAACCTTTCCAACTAGTTATTATGTGTCAAATTGGAGCACAAAATGTTACACTTGCCATCTTTGGAGTTGTATTTAAGGACTAACCTTACTTCATTTTTACACACTTGACATCTAGACATATAACACACATTAGAAACATTTATTACCATATTTAGAGTATTCATTAATATATTATCTACTTGCATTGACATCTAGGGCATCTCTTGCATGTTGTTTAGATCATATTTAAAAATCAGTTGACTCAATATCCTAATGGGTTTGACCAAGGAGATATGTATTCTTGACCATTAACAAACTCCCAACCACACAACCAACTTTTAATATAGATAACAAGTACTAATGATCCAATTCTTAGGTGAACTAATGGATGATCTAGAATATCATCTAGTATTTCAATAAGATCCATATAACTGTGTAATGGAAAACATGCTAAATTCACATTCAATATGTGAAAGAATTTTGGTAGGTATGATACTTTTATTAAGAAAGAACATGACAAATATGCTAAGGGTTTAGGTGTGAATCTTTGGATTCCTATCCTACTATATACAAGATGCACAAAGAAAATATTTATACATGATGGGACATGCAAATAATTAACTATGCTTCATGTAGATGTTGAAAAATATCCAACAAATATGGTGCATGGTACATGTGGATGAAGTAACACTAAGTGTCAAACCCATATGGTGTTAATTATATTGTTGTATCACATGGCATAAATGATACCACATGCCAGGTGTGTATGTCATGTCTCATGGCACAAAGACAACTTAATGTTACATGCATATAATAGAATAACATAGAGATGACAATGCTCCATGTGCCACATAGGTATGGTTTAGCTCAACACACGCATATGCAACCATGCACATGGCCAAAATATGTAAACAATAGTGTTGCATGGGTACACATGAGGACTATGTGTAGAGTTGTGAGTAGATGTGTTAGCATTATGCTTTTGTACTGAGAAGTGTTGAGTGCACTAATGAAGTTGATACGCGAGGTTACACTTGGATCAAAAGACATCAATACAAACTAAGAGTGAACATTGAAAAATTTCTAGAGATTAGATGTGCATTTATATTAGATTGTATCCATAGGGATTGAATTTGTAGTTATAAGATCGATCATGTAATCACAAAAATGATTCACATTAAAGATAAATAAAATATTTATAGATTTATTTTTTTATTAAATTACTCTTTTTTCTTTTTTTTACTTGAGGAATCGGTTGGGTATTCGTCCCCCTATAAATTGAAGTGTGCCTGGTAAACTTTTTTCATGTGACCAGTGACACTAGCGCGACACGCCCTCTGGTACCACAAGGACAATGGGGAGACTAGACCTTGTGACCTCTTGCTTGAAACAAGATGCTTTAGCCAATCGAGCTAGGCCCACCACCCCATTAAATTACTCTTAATTTTTTTATATATTAGTAAATAATTTACAACCATTTATCACAACCTATCTACATTGAATTTTTAGCTAAATATCTTTATTTAATTCATTTAATTTCCTATATTTATTAGTTCTTTCTGATAGGCAAGTTTACTATTGCAATCATTGCATTTGCTTTTTAATTAGACACTTGGCCAATGAGATCATGTTTTTTTAAAAAAAATTGTCATTTTCCTATAGTCGAGATTTTCGCTCAAATTATTTGAGCTGGAAAAATACGATTTATCTCTTTTTCTATTGGTTTGAGTAGGGCAATTTTTCATTTTCCATTTAGTAAACTAAGGAAATATGCGGACTTTTGAAACATTATATATTGTGGCAAATATTTAATCAGGGGATGCATATAGCGCGAGTTTTGGTGACGGGCTGGTGTGTACTGAAGTAGTGAATGCATGTTTAATGCATTAAATGCAAACTTCACAATATGTGTTGGATAGCTAGTGCGTACACAAGTAGACAATGCATATTTAATCCATGAAATATGAGGCAAGTGCTTTTTTTTGCTTATTGTTTGTTTATTGTTTGTTGAGAAGCTTGTGTTGTCATTTTCAATGATAGTGATTTTGTGCAGTGCTTGAACGAGGGAGGAGCTAAAGGAATGGTGTGCAACTGGTAAGTGGGTCATTTGTTTATTTTTCATACTTCAAATCTTAGGCGAGTGTTGGGTTTTGTTTGTGTTTATTATTGTTTGCTTATAGAAAATTAGGGAAATATGTAGACTTTTGAAACATTATATATTCTGGAAAATATTTAATCGGGGGATGCATATAGCATGAGTTTTGGCGGCGGGCTGGTGTGTACTGAAGCAGTGAATGCATGTTTAATGTATTAAATGCAAACTTCACAATATGTGTTGGATAGCTGGTGCATACGCAAGCAGACAATGCATAGTTAATCCATGAAATATGAGGCAAGTGCTTTTTTTTTTGCTTATTGTTTGTTTATTGTTTGTTGAGAAGCTTATGTTGTTGTTTCTGATGCTAGTGATTATGTGCAGTGCTTGAACGAGGGAGGAGCTAAAGGAAGGGTGTTGTTGTCATGTACGATGGCACAACAATGTGTAAATAGAATATTCCTATTATGTTTCTCCTGAAAGAGAAAGACAACAGATCTAGTGCTAGAAGGAGTGCCTAGAAGGGAAAACTGGATAATATTGGGTTTTTCTCACTAGAAAGGCCCCATAGAGTTCTTCAATCAGCTGAAAATCCACCACCTTTGATAGAACTTAAGACCCCAATAAAACACAAGATTCACAAGACTGGGGCAACTATCATACCACCCTTGTCAGCTCCGCTCACTCCACCAGGCTTTTCACCTATACCCCAGTGGATACCTGTTCATACACCTCCGAATTCCTCTCAATTTCCATCATAGCTGGTTCAACCCATCCAATAGCTAGCTCAAGCACCACCATGACCACCAATGGCATTTTTTCAAAATAATCCCTCTCCATTGGGGACTATTCCTGAAGGCTTTCATGATATGCATAAGAATCCTGAGAAATTTTATCCCAAATACATTCATGGCGAATCAAGGAGTGTTGAAGAGCACATACAAGCTTTTAAGGATGCTTGTACTAGAGCTCAGATAGCTCACCATGATGTAGTTTGTAGGTTGTTCCCTTATTCCTTAGGGGATATGGCATACAACTAGTATCTTAATCTTCCACAAGGTTCTATTCTGACCTAGACAGACTTGGAAAATTCTTTCATCAATTAGTTCAGGGTTTATGTGGACCCAGCCCTTTTGTACCACCAATTCGCGACCATCAGGAAGGAGCCATGTGAATCCTTGCCCTTGTTCAATACCAGGTTTCAACGAATGTATAGGAGGCTGCAGGATCCCTATCTAGTTACTGAGAATAGTGCCATTCAAGCATATTTTAGAGTTATAGATCCTTTGATTGGCTTATTCCTACAAAGGACCTATCAGCCGGAGGATATTGATTCCTTATCCAAAGTTTATCATCTAGCCATTAAGTTGCAACAACAAACTAACTCTCAACAAAGCTTGGGAGGAGGTTTTCCTCCAATAGGGTATCAGATGCCTGGTCCAACCCCTTTATTCAATACTATCCCAAGAATGTCTCTTTCCCATTATGGGCCTATATTTGAATTGTAGACCCAACCTCCTGTTCCATTCTTTGCCAATGAAACTCCTAACTCCCTTCAACAATCACAGGCTCATCATAGTCTGCATGGTCATCATAACCAAACTGGAACACCAAATCATGTTAGTCAACCACTTGTTGCTAAGAGTCTTGAAAGTGAAAAAACAATCCAACTCACAAACGAGGTAGAGACCTTAAAGAAAACATTGTCTCAAGTCACAAATGACATGGCTCAGCTTAGACTAAACCCTTCTCAAAATCAGGGTAATTTTCCTAATCAGAGCAGTAACAACCAGGGTAATTATCAGAACAACTACAATCACAACCAAAGGGGTTATCAAGGCCAAAATTCACCTAACCAAGGCTATCAAAATCAGAATAGAGGATATAACCAGAGGTCAAATAACAACCGACAATGGAATACAGGACCAAATAATGGTGGAGTTCCTCACAATTATCAAGCTAATGAGGAAAGGTCACATACTACAAATGTGGCTGACCTCAATTTTATGACTAACTAGTGTAGGCTGCATGATACTGCAACCCATTTTGAGGTAAACTGCCCTCAAATGGAAAAGATGGTCAAGATGGCATAGGCAGATGCCCAAACCTTCCAAGGGAATCCAAACAAAGAAGGTGGCTCAGTAGATACAACAATGACTTATGACCTCTTTGAGGAAGAAACTTCATTCCCAATGCAAAGTGAGAATGAACCAAAGGAAGATTCATATGATTCCCAAGCTTTTCAGACAAAGGGAGGACACTTTATGAGAAATCAGAATAAGGGTCCATTCACTACATCAGCACCACCTAATCACATGGTGCCCCCGAATCAAAGTGCTGACAATAACCCTCCTCCCCCAAAAGGTCCCCCTGACCTCTATAACAAAGGTAATTTGCTTGGGGTTGTCAAAAGTAATACAACTTATAATACAGAGTTTGATATTGTTTCTGAGTTGCCGGGATAGAAAACCTCTTTATTATATTTCGACATCCTAAAGTGGTGCCCTGCTCAACAGGAGATAGTGCTGAAAGCTTTGGAGCAGGCTGATAAATCAAAAGGGAAAAACAAGGTCACACCTGCTGCAGACATGAATGCAGCTTTGTACAGAAGCAAGGTAGGTACCCCACCATTTCTTTTAAGTTTGAGAATCAGTGGGAAGAATCTACATAATTGTCTACTAGATTCAGGGGCTTCTAGCAATGTTATGCCATTTTCCATATGCAAGAAATTGGGATTGAACCTTGTCCAAACAAACAAGAAGGTCATCCAACTTGACAAACTAAAAGTTAATGTAGTGGGAGAATTGAGAAACATACACGTGCAAGTAGGGTCAGACCCTAGGATCCTGACCAACATAGACATTCAAGTAGCAGACATTCCTGAGACTTATGGTATGTTGTTGAGTAGAGATTTGATGAAAGGTCTAGGGGGATATCTCTCCCTTGACTTTTCACATATGTGGCTACCATGGAGAGGGATTCCTGCTCAGATTAGGATTGAAAGTGAACCCCGCCTCAAACATGTCATCACTGAATATGATTTCCCCAATGAGGTAGCCTATTTTGAAACTGAGATAGGGGTTTATAAAAGAGAAGAAATTCTAACCTTTTCAGTTCTTGATTCCAAAGGCATGCCAATACAAAAGTTCCTTGATTCTACAATTAATGAAAATCAACAAGCATTGATCAAGAAGTTGCAACAGGATCAACTGGTCTTAGGAGAAGATACCGATCTATAGAGTCTTCTACTCCCTAATTGGTGCAGGGTGCATTACCAAAATCATTTTGAATTGACTTGCCAACCCTGCATTAACATTTTAAATCATGTTTCCCAAGCTGAGGAAGCTAGCTTAAGTCGCCCTGAGACCGTTGCAGATCACTTCCCATTTGAAGCTAAAGAAGCAATAATGTTAACCAGGGATAAGATACCTTCAAAGGAAGTTCCTTCTCAAATTGAACCTACCCCAGACACATTCCTGAATCGGCATATTGATGAAGAACAACCCCAAGGTTTGTTCGACATCCCTGCACTCACCAGTATACCGAAATCCAAGGGGTTAACCAAAGGCACAAGTGATTGTCAGAAGGATAGCACATATTATATGATATAGCTATGCAAGAATTGGAAGGTGTACCTAAAGAACCTATTGAACACCCGTTCCCTATATCTGATGCAAAAGATCAAGCAGCCCCACCTCTGGCTCATCCCATCCAAATGCCCACAATAACCTCCAAAGAATCAACCCCAACTCATGATCAGTTATGGACCCTTACGTTTGATGGATCCAAATCCAAAACAGGTTGTGCTATTGGAATTGAATTAACCAGCCCAAAAGGGAGAACTTTCTTTACTTCTTACATGTTGCAGTTTGGATGCACTAACAATGTAGTAGAATATGAATCTCTAACTCGGGGGCTGATGTTTGCACATAAGAAGAAAGTCACAGCCTTGATGGTCAAAGGGGACTCAAAAATAGTTATCAAGAAAGTGCGTAGCCAATACACATGTCACAATAGAAGGTTGGCAGCTTATAGAAATTGGGTATGGAACCTGATTGAGGACTTTAATGCTTTTGGGATTAGTTTAATCCCTAGAAAGGAGAATCAAATAGTTGATTCACTAGTTGTTGCTGCAAGCACCCTGAAACCCATGCAAGGCTCCAAGCTTAAGAAATTCTCAATGGAATTGATTTCCACCCCTACAGTTCCCGATAATGTCAGGAACTTTCAAGTCTTTGATGATGATCGGCATATTCTTGCTTTTCTAGCAAGCTCAAATGTTTTCGAAGGATAGATCATTGATGAGCCCAATAGGGATCAAGGAGATTGGAACCCTGAAGATGGGGACACAGAAGGGGTCCTCAATTTAAAAGGAAATAGCATTCCCAAGGGAATGGTGGCCTTGGAAATGATTTTTGATTCAGACCCAAGGGCTCGAGAGAAGATATCAGTTGAAGATAAAGGAGGCAAATATGAAACTGTTAACCTAGTTGATTCTGGCCCTGAAAGAAGTGTTTACATAGGGATAGCTTGCCTTGAAGCAATTAGAAAAGATATACTGAGGGCACTGAAGAAAGATATTGCTGTGATAGCTTGGGGATATGAAGATCTAAAGACATTTGATGCTTTTGTAATGACTCATACTATCTCTCTGAAGCCTGAAGCTAAACCATTTCGACAGAAATAGCGCCCTGTCAACGCCCTGATTGAACCACTGATCCTTAAGGAAGTCTAGAAATTACTTTCTGCAAGAATAATCTTCCCTGTACGAAACTCAACGTGGGTGGCCAACCTAGTTCCAGTCCGTAAGAAGAATGGGGAGATTAGCCTGTGTAGATTTCAGAAATTTAAACAGAGCTTCAGAAAAAGACAATTACCCACTCCCTTCTCTAGACGAAGTCTTGCAAACTGTCAATGGATCTCAGATGTTATCATTCCTGGATGGTTACTTTGGATACAATCAGGTGATGGTTAACTGTGAAGATAGAATGAAGACAACCTTCACTACAAAGTGGGGAACATTTGCATACAGAAGGATGCCATTCGGTCTAATAAATGTTGGAGCAACTTTTCAGCGCGCCATGGACATAGCATTCAAGGACTTAATTGGTAAATGCATTATTGTTTACATGGACGACCTAACAATGTTCTCCAAGGATAGACTAAACCACACGGCAGACTTAGCCAAAGTCCTTCAGAGATGTATCCAGTATGGTGTCTCCTTCAATCCTAAAAAGTGTGTTCGGGGTTTCCGAAGGGAAGCTTTTGGGACACATAATCTCAGAAAGGGGAATATCAATCGATCCAGACCGAGTTGAGTCCATTCTCAAGATTACCAGGCCAGGAAGCAAGAAGGAGATGAGATCTTTCTTTGGGAAGATCAACTTTGTAAGGAAATTTATCACAAGCTTTGCAGAAATCGTAAAACCACTGAATGAAATGATGAAGAAAGACGCCAAGATAGAGTGGCGTAATGAGGCGAAGGCCGCATTTTCATAGGTCAAGCGATCCATTTCTGAAGCACCAGTCCTCACGAGCCCTGACTACTTGAGGTCGTTATATATTTACTCTTTTGCCTCTGAACATTCTTGTGCAGCTGTCTTAACTCAACGAAGAGAGGAGGCAAAGGAGAGGCCAATCACTTTCATGAGTTCCCCATTCAAGAATGCTGAAATCAAATACCCGCTTCTTGAAAAACAAGCTTTTGCGCTGGTCAGAGCTGTCAAAAATTTCAGGCACTACATTCTCCGAAGCCAAATTATTGTTGTACTCCTTCATGCGGCTATGAAATCTCTAATGATGCAGAGCAAGCTGGAAGAAAGAAGAGGGAAATGGATGGCCATTTTGCAAGAGTTTGATTTAGAGATGCGCCCTATGAAAATTGTCAGAGGTACAGGCCTACCTAAATCCATGGCGAATGCTGGTGAGAACATTATTTGCCAGCAATACACAACTCAGTCTTTTTCCAACGACCCTTGGTATGTTGATATCGTCTATTTCATCCTCAACAATTGATGTCCAGAGGGAATGAACACCACTCAAAGGAGAGCGTTGAGAATGAAGAGCTCTCATTATATGCTCAAAGGAGGATTACTATACATGAAGAATTTTGAGGGAGTGTACTTGCGATGCCTTGATTAGCAAGAGGCTAAACACGTGATCACTGAATTCCATGGGAAACACGACACAGGTCATGGTTCTGCGGACTCATTGGCACACTAGATCCTCAAATCTGGTTATTACTGGTCGTGTGTGTTTAAAGATGCCCATTAGCATACAAGAACGTGTCACATATGTTAGATTAATGCATCAAAAAAATGCCATTCAACCATTCCCTTGCAGCCTGTCTATGAGGTAAGGCCATTTGCCCAATGGGCACTAGATTTTATTGGGGTAATTAACCCAAATTCTTCTGCAGGACACAAATTCATTTTGACTGCCACTGATTACTACACAAGATGGACATAGGCTATACCTTGCAAGAACAACACAACAGAGGTGGTGATCAAGTTCCTCACCGAATGCATCACAACTAGGTTTGGGGTACCCTTTGCTTTGGTATGTGACAATGGCTCTTCCTTCTCTTATGTTGAGTTCATTTCGTGGGCTTATGATCACAAAATTGTCTTGAAATATTCTTCAAACTATTACCCACAAGGCAATGGAGTTGCAAAATCAACCAATAAGAATCTCTTAGGGGTAATTAAGAAACTGTTAGAGAACAACCCTAGAGACTGGCACACCCAGCTAAGGTTTGCGTTATGGGCAAATAGGACTAGGATCAAGGCTGCTTTAAAGACTTCACCATTCAAACTAGTGTATGGCCAAGAGCCTGTGTTCCCTATTCATTTGCAAATACCTATCCTTGAGTTCATGCAGAAATTATACTCTAGTGATGATAGGATAGAAGTAAGATTAGCTGCCTTGTTGAAATTAGAAGAGCAGAGAGATGCCGCCTTGCAGCAATTCTTTAGACACCAGGCTGTTGTCAAATGTTGGTTTGACAAAAGAGCCAAAATCAAGGCTTTTAGGATATCAGACCTCATGCTGTTATGGGATAAAGCTAGTGAAAAGAAGGGCAGTCACCAGAAATTTGACAAGCTCTGGTTAGGTCCCTATCAGGTTGCAGAAATCCTAGGAGAGAATGTTTTATGGCTGAGTAGTCTAATGGGAGAACCTGTTCCATTTCCTGTCAATGGACAGTTTCTTAAGCACTATTTTGAGTCATGAAGTTGGTATTTCTGCTGGGCAGTACATTTGTGTAAATAGTTTTTGCTTTTCTGTTTGTAAATAGTTTTGGTTGTGTGTTTGCTTGTTCTTTTTTTTTCTGTCCTCTTGTTTCCTTTGTTATTTGGTGTCTGTTTTGTTTGTTCCTTGGGGTTTTTCTTTGTTTTTTCCATTTCGAAATGGTGGGTTGTTATCTGAAGTATACTTTGGTTATTAGGAGAGAAGTGGTTTAGATATTTTTTAGGTTTTCTGATTGGATGATTTTATCCTAAATTCTTTGTTTTATGCCCATTGATAATAAGAGTTGTGGAAAGTCTTGAAAACAAGGTGCAAAGTAAATAATCTTCATTAGCTCCCTTTGAATCTTTCACAAATCATCAAGATCGTCTCCTTTTGTAGTGGTATATTTGTCCTAGAATGATAATGTTGTAAGATTTGAGTGAAAATTTTGATCTCCCAAGTGTTGTTATGAGGTCCATGGTAGTTTTCAACCCAGAATAGATGTTAAACATCTGACATATTGAAAAAAAAATGAATGAAATATCTGAAATTCCAAGAGGAAAGAAGAAGAGAAAAAGAATTATCAAAAAAGAAAAGAGGACTCAATATGAATGGGTGATTCCAGTATCTCTACCGGGGCGATGGACGCCTGACTGGCAACGGAGCAATGCCCAAGATATCATTGCACAACAGCTAAAGGGAATCAACTCATGTAGTTCAAATCTTGCACATTATTGTTCAAAAGATGAGGAAAACTTTATAAAAGAATGATGCACAATCAAGCACACACATAGATTCAGAGCTAGCCAGTGTTGACTTACATTTGAGATTCTAGCTTAGCCTTGGTCGTTAAAACCGACCCAACTGGAGTTGTGATGTCCATAAACCAGAGATTATGGGTAGTTGAATCCTTCAATTTCTTGAAAGTGGTTAAACCATTTTCCCAGCCGAGTCACCATTTGTTATGCCTTGCATAACCACCCCATTTTATTCTGGAACAAAATGGGTCCCCCCTTTTCTTTTGTTCTCTTTCCCTTTGGTTATTTGCTTTGGTCTTGGGAATTTCTTTTGTTTTCCTCCTCGATCTATATTTTTTTTTATCAAATTTGGTTCTGCCTTAGTTAAAATTCAGGTTTTCTCCCTAGTTCGGGATTTTCCGCCCCATCCAGATTTTCCTATATCTCGCTCAAACTCTGGCTAGTCGCTGTGGTTCGGGGATTTTTTGTCTTCGCGGAATTCCGCGTGGGTCCGATTTTCCCGATTTTCCCACTCCTCTTCTTTTTTTTTCGGACATTCTCAAGCCTTCGGAGATTCGCCTTCTTCGCGGATTTCCTTCGACTTCGGATTTTCCCAAGTCCTTTGTTCCTTGTTTTTTTTTGAAACTTGCATGAATGTCTCCTCCTTCGTGGAAATCCGTCCAGCGCGGATTTTTTTAGAACCTAATGAAATGTGAAGAAATATGGAGTAATAGGACTTGTTAACAAATGACGATGCATTTTATGGTTAATTTATGCTATTTTGAGATCTTGCATGTTGTTTCTTGATTAGTAATGATTGGATCAAGTTGCTAATAGGTGCTTTCATGTTTATTTCACTGGAATCCACCTGGCTCAGAATTCTCTAAAATTCCTCCCTGGCTTGGATTTCGCGGGTGGACCTGAAACCCGAACTCTGATATGATCATTTTATTTGAAGCTTTAATGGCACCTTGCTTATCTAGGATTCATTTTGATGATGATTTTGTTGGATTAACCTTTGCTTATGTGATCTTTACTATGGCTTCCTTTGTTGAGTGCAGGATTGAATGGTTCATCTGAAGATATCTCTCAGGGAAGTCAATTGGAAATCATGTCTCAACCCCATTTAGCATAAAACTCCTCAAGAACAAAGTCGTTGAAACCTTTCAGGTGTCTCGCTGACCGAGCAAAGTCTCCCCAAAGTTAAATGAGCTCTCGGCGAAAGAGGGGACTTCGATGTAATGTCTCGGCGAAAGAAGAAAGTCTCATCGACATGAGATAATATCGGTGTAAGGTCTCACCGACAGGGCAAGGTCTCGGCGACAAAAGCAGCATCGGCGTAGCGGTTTGGGCTTGCTGAGAAGTCTCGGCGACTGAGTGATGTCTCGCCAAAAGGATGCCTTCGGTATAGGGTTGTGCTTTCGGCGAGATGTCTTGCCGACATTGGGGAGTCTCGCTGAAAGATTTAAGTTCGGTGAAAGGTTTGGCCGAACGGGAAAAGTCTCATCAATATGAAATGAAGGTTTTGGCGAGAGGGAATTGCTTCAAGGTGATATCTCCCTGACTGTTGAATGTCTCGCCAAAGGTTATGTTCTCGGCATAATCTCCTGCTGACAGTTGTTCAAAGGGCCACATCGGGGAGAAATATTTGTATTCGCCAGGAGGTCTGGCCGACGCGTGGAGGTTTCACTGAAGGGTACTCCCTTCGGTATAATGTCTCAGTGAAGGGAGCTGGTCTCGCCGACATGCAATAGTGGTCCCACACGGGGGAGTCTCGGTGGAAGGTTTGAGCTCGGCGAAAGGTCTCGTCGACCAAGCAAGCTCTCGTTGAAAGAATTTTGAGCTTGGGGAGATCTCGCCGAGAGGTATTGCCTTCAGCGAAAGGTCATGTCGAAGGAGTAAAGTCTTGCCAATAGCGATTGTCTCGGCGACCACAGTGGATATCGATATAACTTGTGAAGCTCGATATGAGGTCTTGCCGACTGTCTTATGCTACACTGATGGTTGCAAGGAGGTATGATTGCATCGGCGAGACACGATTAGTGTCTCACCAACATGCGATCCGATGTGAACAACCTTTGACCACCTGGGAATCCCACGTGGAATGTGTTCACCCAATCAAAGAAAACTAAGGGCGAACCCTGGGCAGTTTGACCAATTGACTACGAGCTAGAGGAAGGTCAACAAAATGCGACTGGTGTGGATCCGCTCTGTGAACAAGCCAATGGAGCAACTCGGTGAACACTGGTGTGGGGATCTAATGAAAAGTTTGATGCTACTTCTAGAGATGGTCAGTTTGCAGAAAGGTCTAGAGCAGGAAGAAGGTCGAAGGAAAGAAGAAACCATGAGTCATAGTGCCAGCTGGGATCACTACTGGCAGGAGGGAGATCAACATTAATGATGATACTTTGGAGCATTCAAAGTGGCTCTGATGGGAGTTCGAAGATGGACATGGAGGTCGGAAGTAAATATTGTAGTTACAAAGATCTACAGATCATCCCCAGAATAATCCTTCACCGACATGGACATCGGGGATGCCATTTAACGCAGCATTAACTCTATTCAAAAAGATCTGAGGGCCGACCCTCCTGCAACCACCAGATATTTTGTAAACCCTTGAAACAGGGGGCCAGTGCACTCTTTTGGGCACATCCTGTATATATGGCATTTTTTCCTTTTTTTGAAAAAAAAAAGTTCAGAGACATAGAGATAGGGATTTTAAGAGTAGTAGTAATCTTCTAAGTGGTAGTAGAGAAAAGCTTAAGAATAATAATAGAATAGGAGTTAGATTAAGCATAGACAGTCATGTATACTTCGGGTTTTCTTAGTATAGATGGAAACAATTTGGAGTCATGGATTTTCTGTACACTGGTGATTGTGCCAAATTTTTAAATGTTGCTTATCTATTTCACTAACAGTAAAAGCAACTAGATTAAAATCTATTTCATGTTGTGTTCCAGAATGGTGTTTGTCTTGACTTAATCATTTGATTTGAGAATTTTTCAAGGAAATGAGTTTTGTTTTATGTTTTGTTTAAATAGTGATTTACAATCTATTGTTAAAAAAATTAGCACTGTGGATGAATGAAGTTGTGTGTCAGTCACAAGTTGATTTTGTTCTCTAGTTTCAGTTAGCAATTCCTTGAAAGGAAACAAGTCTGGTTAAGTTGGATGAATTATTATTCTTTTCAGTTCCAAGCTTTGATCTATCTTTTTCTGTTTCTTTAAAACCCCAGTTAAAATAGGTTTGAATTTATGCTTGATCTTAGAACAATCCAGAAGCTCAACACCAGTAGGCCCCTTGAACATTACCATTCACATTGACCATTGAGCAACATCAGCACAGTTGAGAACCAACTACAAAGACCTTGGGAGCTAAGATATCCATGTGTTGTCTTTCTCTTTCAGGAGAAACAGAATAATAATATTCTATTTACACGTTGTTGTGCCATCGGACACAACAACAAGTGTGTAACTGGTAAGTGGGTCGTCTGTTTGTTTTTCATACTTCAAATCTTAGGTGAGTGTTGGGTTTTGCTTGTGTTTATTATCGTTTGCTTATTGTTTGCTGAAAAGCTTGTGGGTTTTCTAGCTATTGGTTGTAGTTTTGCATGTTATTTATTTTGTAATAGTGCAGTGGTCATGAATGGATTTGTTGTGTGTTTATGATACTTGATAGCTAGAAGAATTGCTTGTTGCTAGAAGGGCTAACAGGGCAAGTGGGTACATTAAATTACATGTGCTTTGAGCAAGGTGTATTGGACTGTGGAAGCAAAGAATGCATTAATTATGTGTTTTTTGCTTGAGTTGCTAGCAGGTTTCAGGAAAGCTCAAAAAGCAAAATGTGCAAGATGTGTTTGAGGGATGATGGGTAGAGAAGCAGTAAATGCATAGTTAATTCATGAAATGTGAGGCGAGAGCTGGGTTTTAGTTATGCTTAGTTCCATTCTTCGATGTTTGTTATTTTGTGGCAGTGCACTATTCATGAGTGGCTTTTTCCTGTGTTTATGATGCTTGGTTGGTGTTGCAAGGGTTAACAGGAAATGCTTGGCAAAATTTATGATGTTGGTGTGTTTTTTTGCAATATTTATTGTTGTTTGTTTATCATTCATTGAAAAGCCTGTGGGTTTTTTAGCTGTTGGTTGCAGTTTTTTGAATTCCTATGGGTTTTTTAGCTATTGGTTGCAGTTTTGCATGTTCGTTATTCTATTAAAGTGCAGTGGTCGTCAATGGCTTCACTGTATGTTTATGATACTTGATAAGTAGAAGAATTGCTTGTTGTTAGAAGGGATAGCGGGGGAAGTGCATACATTAAATTACATGTGCTTTGAGCAAGGTCTTGTGGACTGTGGGGGCAGTGAATGTGTTAATTATGTCTTTATTGCTTGAATAGTTAGTACAGTATGTGGAACCCTCGGAAAACAAGATGTGCGAGATGTGTTGGAGGGCTGGTGGGTGCAGAAGCAGCGAGTACATAGTTAATTCGTGAAATGTGAGGCAAGAGATGGGTTTTATTTGTGCTTATTCTTGTTTGTTTGTTGTTTGTTAAAAAGCTTGTGTGTTTTTAGCTTGGTCTATTTTTTTGCAAAATTTATTATCGTTTGTTGAAAAGCTTATGGGTTTTTTAGCTGTTAGTTGCGATTTTCCATGTTTGTTATTATGTAGAAATGCAATGTCTGTTAGTGGCTTTGTTGTGTGTTCAAGATACTTGTTAACTAGAAGTATTGGTTGTTGTTACAAGAGCTAATGGTCCAAGTGGGTACATTATCTTGTGGACCGTGGGGACAGTAAATGTGTTGATTATGTGTTTATGATGCTTGGTTGTTGTTACAAGGGCTAACGTGAGATGCTTGGAAATATTTATCATGTTGGTCTATTTTTTTGCAATAAAATCATTGTTTGTGTGGTTGAGGTTTATGAATAGCGTATTATTTTTCATGGTCTGTGGTCATTTTTTTTAATTTGTCCCTGTAACAAGAACGATTACTTGCAATTGGAGTTGGAGGCAGAGTTGTATATGAGCGCGAATATACTTGGTTGTTGAACGAGGGACTAGAAGGTTAGATTCTTGTATCATTCTTCCCCTTTGTTTCCAATGAATTTTAAGTCTTCCAATGTGCATAAAATTTATGCTTTGGAAGAGTTGTGAACGATAAAGGAGAAGTTTGGTTCAAGAATCTGACTTACTGAATAGACAGATGAGCATAGTGGATGGCATGCCATGCGATTCATAAACATGAAACTTTTGTCGTTGAAAAACAGGTTACTATTGCAATTGGTAGTTTGTGTCGATAGGAAGTTTTACAGTTGCATTTGTTGAATTTTCTTTTCAAATAGTTGCTTGTTGTTCTTAAATTTATTTTTTGTTTATTTATTGCTTGTTGAAGAGCTTGTCTGTTTTTAGCTTTCTATGTTCTTATTGTTAGAGGGGCTGCAATTGTTGAATTTTCTTTTGAATTGGTTGCTATGTCAAACAAATTGCATTGTTTAAAGTAATGTTGTCTTTTCCCTATAGTTGGAATTTAAGGACATATTTTGGTTAATGGGTTATGAAGTAGTGAATGCATGTTTATTCCATTGGATGCAAATTGTGCGAGGTGTGTTGGAGAGCTAGTGGGTATGGAAGCAATGAATGCATAGTTAATTTATGGAAACTAAGGCAACTGCTGGGTTTTGTTTGTGCTCATTATCGCTTGTTTATTGTTTCTTGAAAAGCTTGTGGGTTTTTTTACTTTTGCTTGCGCTTTTGCATGTTTGCAATTTTGTAAAAGTGTAGTGGTCGTGAAGGGCTTGGTTGTTTGTTTACGATACTTGAGAAGTAGAAGTATTGGTTTTTGTTAGAAGGGCTAATGGGGCAAGTGGGAAGATTAAATTACATATGCTTTGAGCAAGGTTTTGTAGGTTGTGGGGGTAGACATGCAAAAGGCTAAAAAACCCACAAGCTTTTCATGAGTCAAATGACAATAACTAGAAACAAAACCCACCACTTGCCTAACATTTCATGAATTAACTATACGTTCACTGCATGTGTACACATAGTCTAGAAAACCTTGCTCAAACAGTTCACTTTGGCCTGTAACGCTTCTACTTATCAAGTATCAAAAACAAACAGACAAGCCAGTCACCAATTGCACACCGTTCATGCAGCTTGTTCATTGATTAAGCAATGCACAAAATGACAAACGTCAAAGACGACAACCAACAACGAAATTTTTTCAACAAACAATAAAAAAAAAAGCGAAAACCAACCCTACAACACACGTCGCACAATTTGCTTTCCAACCTTTGCTCATCAACTACCAGCGCAATAAACACATAGTCAATGCATTTAACTTTTACAGAATAATGAACATGAAAAAGCGCAACTGAGAGCCAAAAAATCCACAAGAACATGATGGTTGGTTGTTGTTAGAAGGGCTAATGGGAAATGCTTGCAGAAATTTATAATGTTTGTGTATTGTTTTGCAAATTTTATTGTTGTTTCTCTAGTCCAGGTTTATGAATAGTGTATTATTTGTCATGCATTGTGAAAAGTGTAGTGGTTGTGAATGGCTTGGTTGTTTGTTTACGATACTTGATAACTAGAAGTATTGGTTGTTGTTAAATGGGATAACGGGGCAAGTGGGCACAATAAATTACATATGCTTTGAGCAAGGTCTTGTAGGTTGTGGGGGCAGTGAATGCGTTAATTGTGCATTTATTGCTTGACTGGATATTACCCTATTAGTAAGCATGATGGTTGGTTGCTATTTGAAGGGCTAATGGGAAATGCTTGTAGAAATTTATAATGTTTGTGTATTGTTGTGAAAATTTTATTATTGTTTTTGTGGTTCAGGTTTATGAATAGTGTATTATTTGTCATGGATTCTGCTCATTTCTTTAGTTTTGTCATGTGTCTCTAGTATTCATTTCCTTGTAAGCAAAGTAACAAAGTAGAAGTAGATGAAATTTTTTGTAGATAAGTGTAATGCATTGTAGAGCAATGAATGCATAGCCACTGCATTAAGTATTATGACAACAGTGACACAATTGTTATGTTTTCTAGGTCTAGGATCACATTGCACAATTGTTATGTTAGGTGAGCTATGATTTGCAAATACTGTAGAGAAAATTTTGTAAATTAATTGTTATGGCTCAATAGATTTTGTCAGCTACCAAATATTTGAGAAAATACATAGAGTTCTATTTTGCTAATTTACTTAAACAAAGATGAGTAGAAGGCTTGTTAGCATTTAATGCATCAGTTGTGGATCGAATGAAAAGGCTGCCATTTCCAATTTGCATTATACAACTGCAATAGTGAACTAGTTTGATTGCAACAATGACTTGTCTTTGAGAAAAATGCCATTGACATTAAATGCATGATGGCAGAATACTTGGTTGGCCAATGAAATTTTATTGTCTTGCAGTAGGCCTACTATTGATTTTAGTTTCAGTATGTTAGAAAAACATGGGAACATTATATACTTGGCCTTTATGAACATATTTTGGGTGTTTGAAAAACATTATTTATCTGTTTTGCAAGTGATATGGGGCAATCGAAATACCTTGTAGTATGTGAATTGTGAACAAGTGTAAACGATAATGCTCGTGTATGCTTTGTTGTGCTACACACGTTTTGAATGTCAAACGAGTGCATGGATGGTGAGAATGGAAAAAGTGTTACATGTGACCATGTGAGAATATAGACTTGGAACACATTTGTCCATTGATTGATGCATTAGAATAGTAGTATGTTGTTGCTATATAGAGCAATATTGTTTAATATCTTTCTCATTGTACAAACTTAGAATGCATTAATTGTGGCTTGATTGCTTCGATGGGAACTAGCTTAATAGAAAAGCCTATAAAAATTGGATTTAATGACTGAATGTTTGCAAAAATCCACGGCGTTGTTCTCTTTCGCTTCAGTATGTATCATTTTGCTGGTAAAGTTGGTACAATTTACATGTAGACATTAAATATTTGCGACAATCTGGTCTTCTCTTTTTTGTTATGCTTTTGTTGCTAGCACTTTTGTCTATATTACTATATCTCATGTTCTGACACTTAAAACTTTTAGTTGTTTTTGCTTTTCCAGATGACATGTTTTCCCTTTGTATGCTGGCAATACTTTATTTCCTTATGTTTCAGCTTAAATGGATTAAATTTTGGTGTTGCAATTTTTTAGTATGCAATGTATTAGTAATACAAAATGTGCATGTTTTTATAGTACAACTTGCTATTGCATATATTGCATTTTAATTCGTCATACTTAGTTGGCCTATACTTAGTTTCTATTTCGCTTATTTGCCTATACAAAGAGGAATGACAAAGCTACTGTATGCAATAGAGAGAGAGATCAATAATATATCTAAGACATGAAACATTAGATTCATACTTGATTGAGTTCTGTTTGAGTTGTTTTACTAGTTGCCTAGTTTGTGTGGATAAGCCAACAAGCAATAGCATCCACTTTATAAAAGAACATAGTGAATGTAGACAACTTGTTTACTATTGCATTTGCTAAATTTTCTTTTGAAATAGCTGCTTGATCAATGAAATTAAAGTGTTATTCTGGACTTTTTCCTAGAGTTGGGATTTAAGGACATATTTTTTTGTGTTTGAAAATTATAATTTGCCTCTTTTTCTATTGGTTGCACTAGGCCTATTATTCATCTTTGTAGCAAGGCAATGTCTATCTAAGCAATGGATTCAGAGTAAATGCATTTTATGCTTGTAGAAGGAAGAATACCTAGGTCAAAGATCAAAAGATTATTACTTTATCTTGTAACAATAGACTATGAGATATTGGCATTAGTCCCTATCGCTAGTATTACAGTGACACCTTCCATGCAATGTTCAAATTATAGAATTTGATTATAAAATTTGATTATAGAAATATTTAGTTTATTGCTTATTGTTACAAGGGCTAACAGGCCAAGTGAGTACAATAAATTACATATGCTATAAGCAAGTTCTTGTCGACAGTGGGCGCAATGAACATGCTAATTTTCTTTATTCTTCACTGAATTCATTGTAAACAAAGGGAAAGAATGATACAAGAATACGATCTTCCATTTCCTTGTTCAACAATTAACTATATTTGCAATTACATAGATCTTTTCCTTTCTCTTCAGTTGCACAAAAACATGTTACTTTTGCAATCAAGAATATGCATAATTACAATCACCAGATATGCAATTCATTGCTTAAGTATTTGTGAAAAGCCCTCTAGCAAAAGTTGCCTAATTTGCATTTAGCAATTAAATATTGGCAAAAATATACAATGTCGTATTTTCCTAATTTACTTAAACAAAATTGAATAGTAGACATAGTAGCGTTCATTGCAATAGTTGTAGATTGATAGACAAGCATCCCATATCCAACACATATTATACAATTGCAAAGTTGACCTACTCCAACATGCAATGAACGTATAGTTAATTCATGAAATGTTAAGTGAGTGATGGGTTTTGTTTATGTTTATTGTCGTTTAACCCATGAATCTTAGGCAAGTGATGGGTTTTTTTTATTTATTAACGTTTATTTATCATTCATTGGAAAGCTTATGGATACTTTAGCCTTTTGCATGTTTGTTACTCTGTAAAAGTTGAGTACAAATGAATGGGTTTGTCGTGTCTTTATGATACTTGATAACTACATGTATTGCTTGTTGTCCTTAAATCCTGACTATAGCAAAAAGGCAAAAATATTTGAAACAATACAGTTTGAGTTTCGAACCGACTATTTGAAAAGCAAGTGCAATCGATGCAATAGTAAACCTGCCATTTAGTAGGAGCTAATAAAAGCAGAAATGTTTATATTATACAATTTGATACATTGCCAAAGGTTGTGTATCATTCATTTTTGTTAGAGCAAATCAACAAATTAGGAACCCATTATATTTTTTGCAAATTGTCAATTATTGCATGCAAATTATGCCATCGTTAGCAACAAGGTATTGGTTATAGAAGTAATCAATGCATGTTTAATGCACTGAATGGTATAAATATTGCATCATAAACAATAGTATATTAAATGCAAATTCTGCAAGATAGATGTTCTAAAATGTTCAAACATTAAATAGAAATCCTACAAACTTAGCCAATAGGCTGATAGCTACTTATGTTCTGTTGTGACTAGAAATATAATTTGTTGTTATAAGGCCCAATTGTACAAATAGGTACAGTGGATAACAAAGAACATGAAACAGTTGAGGCCAACAAGCAGGTAACAATTGCAAGAGTCTCATTTGCAGTTGAGCGATAATAAATATTTATTGTCTCTTTATTACTTCATGTAGGCATACTATTTTTACCTGTTAAAGAAATTTGCAAAAATAAGAGCATATTATATATTTTGAAAATATTCAATTCCTGAATGAAAATTATGCCACCATTCGCAGCAAGATAGCAGATGTTGAAGCAAACAATGCATGTTTCATGCATTAAACAGTATGGCTCATAGATAAGAAAAAATAGTCTACTAAATGCAAATTGTGGAGGATAATATGTTATTGGTAGACGTGGAACACTGAAGCATATGTATAGGAACAATGTCCTATTGATGACTGATTAGTCTATTAGTTTATCATACTTGATAACTAGATGTATTGCTCGTTGTTACAAATAAAACTTAGCAGAAATAAAACCCAACACTCGCATAAGATTTCATGGATTAGTACCCATCAGCTTTCCAACACATGTCATGCAATTTGCATGTAATGGATTAAACATGTATTCACTGATTCATGATCAAATATTTCCTAGAATATATAATGTACCCTTATTTTTCTAATTTAGTAAAACGAAACTGAAAAAACCATAATTTTCAAGCACAAAAAATATGAGCATAAATCCCGACTATAGGAAAAGGACAAAAATATTTTAAACAACATGATGTCATTGGCCAAGAGACTAATTGAAAAGCAAATGCAATGGATGCAATAGTAAAGCCATGGACTAAATGCATTTGTTTCCTTGAACCTTGTAGCAACAAGCAATAGCTTTGGTTAAAAAGTTTCACATACGAACAGATAACATGGAGATCTAAAAACATACAACCTTTTGAACAAGCAATAAACAAACAAGAATTAAGTATGCATTTTTTGTTTGCATACTTTCCAACTTTCAAATACATCTTGGACATTTTGCATTTAATGGATATAAAACGAGAAGTGTCCATATTATAGAATTTGATTTGTCTACAAGTGTTATGTATCAATTGCATCAATTGCATTTTGTGCAATAAAGCTTTCACGTATTGCATTTAATTTTAAAAAAAATCGTCAAAATTTATTGTGTGCTTTTATGTTTTATGTTTATGGATAGCATATTCTATGTCATGGACTATGCTCATTTGTGTATTTTGTAACTGTAACAGGGACCATTGGTTGTAACCAAAGTGGGTGACAAAGATTTATATTGCTACAAATAGACTTGGTTCTTGAACAAAAGCTACAAGGTCAGAGTCTTGCATCTTTCCCTTGCTTTGTTTGCAATGAAATCTAATTCTCTCAAGAAACTAGCTTTACAGATAGACACTTGTACATAGTAAATGACATGCCATGTAATTCATAAACATGAAACTATTTTTCCCTGATGAGCATGTTGCTTTTGTAGAGAGAAATATATGTAATTGTAATCATGGGATATGCAATTCATTGGTTAAATATTTGCAAAACGTGTATTGCTTCTAAGATTGTGAGGAAGAGGAAAAAGAGGAGCTATTCTGGTTTGCTGAGAATGCAGGGAAATGTTATAAAATTTGTAGCATTTGTCATGACTTTAATATTTATGACATTTGTTAAGAAGTTACAAGTCATGGTGTTTTCCATGATTTTTATAGCATTTTTTACTGCATGCACTGGAGAGCAAGAGTGTTTTGATGTATGTGCCTCAAATTTTTGACATGATGATTATGTGCATAACATGCTACGTATAAGTCTACTTCAACACAGGTGATCCAAAAAACATGTTTTTCACTCCCAATTATATAGTGTTCACATGTTTTGTTGATTTATGTACGCTAATATGAAGAGTAATCATGCTGCAAAAAAAACAAAATTAGATTGGCCAAGTAAATATTAGAAATGCAAGTGGAAAAACTAAGAACTGAAGAACTGTCTATAGAAAAGAAAAACCGTGTGTATCTAGATCATAGGATTTGATTCATTTGCAAGTATTATGTGTCAATTGCATTGACTGCATGTTGCGCATGAAAGTTCATACAAATTCGATTTAATGCTTAAAGGCAAAATTTATTATGTGCTTTTTTATTTGATGTTTATGGATAGCATGTTATATGTGATGGACTATGCTCATTGGTCTAAATTGTAGTTGTAACAAGGACCATTGGTTGCAATCAAATTGGGGACAAAAGATTCATATTATTGCGAGCGGACCTAGTCTTCAAACAACATGCTCCAAGGTCAGATTCTTGTATCATTCTCTTGTTCTCTTTGCAATGAAATTTAAGCCTTGCAATGCATGTAAGTATTATCTATTAGGAGAGTTGTGAATAGTAAAGGATAATGCTTGTTCAAGAAACTGATTTACGTAATAGACACATGGGCAGAGTTAGTGACATCTTATGTAATTCATAAACATGAAAGTATTCCCCCTTGACGACCATGTTGCTTTTGCAAACAAGGATATGCATAATTGTAGTCATGGAATATGGAGTCTATTGGTTAAATATTTATGATGAACTATGATTTGCTTCTGATGTCATAATTTTTTTAAACGAAAACCAATAATAGACATAGTGTGCTAATAATGCATTAATTGCTAGAGTGTCAAAGAGTCCATTGGAAAAGTTAACACAATTTGCATTAGTGATTAAACATTTGTTAGCATATACAATGTTCTACTTTCCTAATTTACTTAATCAAACATGGATAGTATATGTGCTACAACCAAAAGAAAAATAGATAAATCATGGTTCTTAATTGCAAGACAAGCAAATTTAAATAAGCAAGTGAACATTACAAATGCAAATGAGTAATTGAGTGCCAAAGCTCATACAACTTAGATTTAATTCTTCAATATTTGGCAAAATTTATTGTGTGCTTCCCTATTGCTTGTTTATCAATGGCATGTTCTATGTTGTGCAGTGTGCTTATCTTTCTGAATTGTACCTGTGATAGGAACCATCAGTTGCAATTGAAGTGTAGGACAAAGATCTATATTGTTGCTATTAGACTTGGTTCTTCAATAACAATCTGCAAGTTTAGATTCGTGTATCATGCTCATGTGCTTTATTTGCAATGAAATTTAATTCTTCCAATGTGTGTGACAATTATGAATTGGAAGAGTTGTGAACAATAAAGGAGAATGTTGGTTCAAGAATCCGACTTTCAAAAGAAACAAATGAGCATATTATATGACATGCTATTCAATTCATAAACATGAAACTATTTTTTTCTCTAAAGCACGTTACTTTTGCAATCAGAAATATGCATAATTGCGATCATGGGATATGCAATTTATTTATTAAATATTTTGCACAATTTATGTTGTTTTGTTATTTTTCTATCTTTGTTAAATGAATACTAATAATAGACCTACTACATTAATGACACACTAGCTGCTATAGTTCCAAGCAGTGCATTGGCAAATGTTATCCAATTTGCATTCAATGATTGAATGTTTGCCAAAATATATAGTATCCTATTCTCTTGAATTATTTAAACAAAAATGTATAATAGGGCTAGGGCAAGACAATTAAATTTGATTGGGCAAGCAAATATTAGAATTACAAATAACAAAATTAAGAATTAAATGCATATTGCATGTGAACCCATGGAATTTGCAAAAATATGTAATGTTGCATTATCTGAATTTACTTGAACAAGATTGAGTAGTAGACATAATAGCATTTAATGCAATAGTTATACATTGATAGACAAGCGTGCCATATCCAACGCATGTCATACAATTGCAAAGTTGACCTACTCCAACATGCAGTGAACATATAGTTAATTCATGAAATGTTAGGCATACTTGGAAATCATAGTTTCACTCATTTTCTATTAGTTTTAGTAGGTCTATTTTCCATTTTCCTTTAACCAAATTATGAAGATAGGGTGACATTATATACTGTGGCAAATTTTTAATCAAGGGATACATATTGTGCGAGTTTTTGCGGCGTGTTTCTGAGTACTGAAACAAAGAATGCATGTTTAATGCACTAAATGCAAATTCATGATACGTGTTAAATAGCTAGCACAAACAAAAGCAAACTATGCATAATTAATTAATGGAATATGAGACAAGTGTTGGTTTTTGCTTATTGCTTGTTGAAAAGATTTTGTGTTTTGAGCTATGAATTGTTGTCTCTGATGTTTGTTGCTTCGTACAATGCTTGAACAAGGCAGGAGCTCTACGAACGATGTGCAACTGTTGAATGGCTTGTCCATTTAGCACAAATTAAAAGCAACAGTTACCTGAGATTTGATGAATAAAATTTGTAGTTAATGCTTGTGTACTCGTCACTTCTTAAACATTGCTTGCATAAATTGCATTTACTGGATTAAACATTTATTCACTGGTCCATGATTAAATATTTCCAGCACCATATACCGTATGCTTAGTTTGCAAATTTATCTAAACAAAAATGAATAATAGACCTATTCCAACTAACACAATAAGAAACTATTTCAAAAGCGAATTCAACACATGCAAATGTAAGCCTTCCTTTCAACAGAAAGTAACAATTGCAATTATGAACCATGAACCACAGAGACAATGATAAAATTTGCAACAAAAAAAAGGACCATCGTCATAAATTTTTGCAAAGATTTAGATATAAAATAAAATTTTTGCATGCTTTAATGATAAGCTACTGGCCATTGAGGCAGTAAACACATAATTAATGCATTGAATGTGTCCACGGTCAACAAGACTCTACTCACAACATATGTCATATACTGTTCCCACTTGCCTTGTTGGCTTTTGTAACAATAAACAATATTACTGGTTATCAACTATCACGAACACATAGACAGACCAGTTGCTAGGAAAGCTTAAAATTAAGTTGCCCAATTAAATATTTGTCACAATATATAATGTTCGCCACCATATATAAAGTTCCCCTGTTTGCCTATTTTACTTAAAGCAAAATGAAAATTTGACCTACTCAAACCAATAGAAAAAGAGATAAACCATAATTTTGCAGCGCAAAAAACATGCACTTAAATCCCGACTATAGGAAAAAGACAAAAATGTTTTAAACAAGACAATCTCATTGGCCAAACGGTTAATACAAAAGCAAATGCATCATTTGCAATAGTTTTTTTTTTCTATTCGTTGGAGCACGTCCACTATTCATTTTTGTTAAAGTAAATTATGAAAATAGGAGAACATTATATATTTTGCAATTATTTAATCACTGAATGCAAACATGTTTAATGCATTAAACAATATGACTAGTAATTCAAAACAAGTGCAAAAAATTGTGTGTTTTTGGGTCTACATTCTCTTGTTGCATGTTTCATAAGTCTGTCAGTCTCTACAATTGTGCAAAGGCTATACAGTTTTCTTTGAACGCCTTTCACAAATAGCATAGTTTTTTGTGCCTAAATCAATAAGCATTAAAACTAAAAATATTGGTTGGCTTGATTTAAATTGTGTAAGCATTTGATCCATTAACTATGTATTCAGTGCTCCAATGGCTATCAACCTATTAGCAAAGTTTGCAAAGAATGTATTTAATGCCTTGATGTTCACGAAAAAATATTGTGTTGGTCTATTTTTTTGAAAATTTTATCATTTGTTTCTATGTTTAATGCTTATGGACAACACACAATGCATTTAACATGTATTTTCTGCATCAATAATAGTGCCTTCATATTCTATCAATTTACTTTGACAAAGATGAATAAAAGGCGTACGCCAAGCAATAGAAAAAGAGATAAATTCCTTATTGTCTTTTAGTTGCAAATGAAACCATTGCAATATGACATTCAATTTGTCCATTTTGTGGTTAGTTGTTGCATTATTAAACTGTTCACATTTGTCCTAAAGCAATTTTTCTTTTGCAAATGTTCTTTGTCTTGTAAACAATAGAACATTTATGTCTGCTTCAACATTCTTTACATAATTTGTAGATCATAGTCTTGGGCATTAATCAAAAGACAAATTTGTCTCCACTATGTAATGTCACGCGTTCACATGTAATACTTTTTCCATTCTCATTATTTATGCACTTAGTCAAGCAAGACATGGAAAAGCATTTTTGTATACACCTATTCACTATTAACAGATTACATGGTATTGAGATTGATACATACCACTAGGCTGAGTTTATTGTTTTGTTCGTACTTATGAATACTGTAAATAGATTAGAATTTCAGTCATTTGCTTGAAGAGTAGCACATGTACTTTACGCAATAGAAAAATAAATCAATGATACAATTCAGACATGAAAGATTCAGTTCATAGTTCATTAGGTTTTCTTTGACTCTCCAAATCCAATAAACAAGATTTTTCCAATCAATTGTTAAAACTTAGAAAGACTTTGTGATCTATTATTAAATATACTATTCACTCTTACAATATAGTTCTTATTAATTACAATATTGATTGAGCATTAATTGCTTTATGTTTATGGATTGCATATAACATGTCATCGAGTATGCTCATTTGTCTCATTTTTCCCTCTAACAGGACCCGTTGGTTACAATTTGAGCGTGAGAGAAAAATCGGCATTGTTACAATTATAGTTGATTGTTAAACAAGGGAATATAAGTTCAACATCTTAGAACACTATTGCTTCTTTGTCTGTAGTGCAAAAAATAACTTTTATACAAAAGAACAAATTTCTTGCCCTCTGTTTACATGGATACTACATAAGGTTCAACATATATGCATATTAAGGCTTAGTACCATTTCCAACATTCCAATACTATATGCTTTCTAAATAGAAACAAGACATCAAAGTATGGAAACAATAGACGTTGATAGATATGAATATGCAAAGTGCTCACAAGTCTATAATATAGACAATGTACTCAAAGGAAATGAACTATGTAGAGCAGGTACATTTAAGTACAATGTAGGAAACTGCTTGTTTGATTCGTTACAAACACTATTAAACAATCAATATACATCAGTAGAGCTACGAAGAGGAGCAATAGATTACTTTTTGACTTCTTTAGCAAGAAAAGATAAAGATGCAATTAGATCATACGACCTTGCACTAGACCCCGAAAGTCTTTATAGATTGCACAAAGTGTATGACCGGAACACATATCTTCACAGGATGCAACTCCCTACAAGGCCACAAGCTGCGAACGATGAAAGCGGCCTGTGGGGAGACGTATTTTGTATTCAGTGGCTATCGAACTGGCTGAATATACAAATATTTGTTTGGTCAACAACATCAGGGATAAAGTACTTGCACTTTAACAATGTGCCCAATTTACCAGAATATTCCATTCTGTTCCATGATACAACCCCCCAAAGTGGACATTTTGAACTGTTGCTAATAATTCAGCCACAAAATCCAAATGCACAACAAATAGTTAGGTTAAATCAACTTAAAAAACTAATTAGAAACAATATACAGTATGAAACTACAAATGCGAACAAAAAGCAAAAGTTAGAGAGTGGCAAGAGCAAATCTATTTATACACTCAAACATGAGAATCTCAATCACAAATCTATTGTAGTACTGCATCACCTTAAGCGCTTTATTAGAAATAAAAATAAAGAAAACCAACCTATGCTTGTTAGATCAAACAAGGGTAAAAAAAATTCAGCAGTAGAGCTTTACGAAACAACAATTCAAGATACAGCAAAATACACATGCACAATCTGCCAAATGCTATGTTTTAGCAAAGATACTAGAAAATTCAAAGACAAGCAAAAGGAAGTATATTATGAACTAGTACAGTCAAGATCCATAGCATTGATAGATTGCATATGCCATATATGCTATTCTACACTGAAACAACTCATTATACCAAAGTACATTGTACCACATAAAATATGAACTAATAAACCATTGCCATATGTCCAATTTTTTTCCCAACTAGAGGAACAACTTGTATCGCTTAGAATTGCACTTGCACAGATCTAGGAACTAGGGTACAAAAGATCTCAAATTGGTCTAACAGGATCTATCATTAATGTCCCTATCAACATTAGCATTATACAAAGGGCATTACCACAATCAACCAATAACACACAAACAATTGTTGTATCACTCAAGAGACGATTGGAATACAAAAATGCATTTTAGAAGGGCATGGTACGACCCAACCTCATCATGGAAGCTTTGGCGCAATTGTAAAAAACAACACTATACAAAATGCAAAATGTCCAAATAAACAAATACTGGGAACATTATTTACATACCAATGATGAACTTGAAGAAAGTACTAGGCCTGTCACAATTGAAACTGAGTCAGACAGTGACATGGAACATGCGAATCCATCTAAAACTTTGGTCCATGGATTCATAGAATCTAGAAGTATACATAGCATGCAAGACAAAATCATTGAAGTTGCACCTGCAGAACAAAACTATCCTATTAGAATCTTTAAAGACAAATATGCTGAGGAAATGAATTTCCCAACATTATTCTTTGGCAAGCCACGTGATGATGACATACTAAAAAAAATTACATATCACAAAATTGCACAATGGGAAGTTTTACAATCAAACAGAAAATTTGCATATCACAAAACAAATATATTTTTCAAAACTATCAAGATACAAATACAACAATTCTTGTCTACAATGTCCATAAGAATACGAAAGGGCCAACTAAAAGGACATAAGCTAGTTGCAAAGGATGTCAAACATAAACCAAACCTTGAAAGAATTCTAAAATTAGATATTGAATATGTTGACTTCAAAAGCACAAGAATATCTCTAGATTATACACAACAACTTAAGAAAAATGTCTTTTCAATGATATGCCAACTAGGACCACCAACATTTTTTGTGAATTTTAGTAGCGCTGAACAAAATTGGGATCCTTTGATAAACACACTACAAGAATTACACAAACATCATCAATTTGAATTACACAAACATCATCAATTAGATAAAAAACAACAAGAACCGATTTCCCAAATGAACATTGACAAATTTGAACTAATCAAGAAGGATCTTATTACTTGTGTATGATACTATAGACACAAAATAAATGCAATGAAAAAGTTGATGCTTATAGATGACTCGATGTTTGGAAATGTTACTGATTAATTTTTAGTGACTAAGTTTCAAAATCAAGGAAATGAACATGATCATATGTTAATATGGGTAAAAAATGCACCAATCTATACAAAAAACAATAACACAGACATCATAGCTTTGGTTGACAAGTACATTACTTGTAGCACTAATCATTTGCAAGCTGACTTGGCTAGTTTGCAAAGGCATCGCCACACAAAGAGATGTAGAAGACCAAGGAAAAAAGTTTGCAGATACAATTTCCCTTTACCACCAATGCGAAAGACACAAATACTTTCACCAATACTAGAGAAGACTGAAACAATAACTTCAAATGTTGTCAACGTGTACTCCACACTGTAAAAAGAAAACTATGACAATAAATACACCTTAGACATGTTTTTAAATGACATAAACATGTCTAAAACTGATTATATAACAACTTTGAGCTCTACAATAAACAGGCCAACACTTTTTTTACAAAGAAAATTGTTAGAAATATGGAACAATAGTTTCACAAGGACAACGCCGCACCTTTGGAAGGCCAATACAAACACCCAGTTTGTGCTCAATGCATATGTTGTAGCAATGTACTGCAAATCTTACATTGCAAAAATAGACAAATCAATGACATATGCATTCAAAATAATATGTAAGGACCACCAACAAACAAATATTGATGCAATAAAAATGATTGGTAAACTTGGAAATGCATTGTTGAACTTGCAACAAATGTCAACACAAGAAGTTGTGCACATTGTTTTATCACTTCCACTAAACTTCAGCTCAAGAAAACACATTTTCATTGACACACAGTCCTATAGCGACCATACATTCATTCTAAAATCCATCAAACAATTAAACAATGAACCAGATGATTCAGATAACATTCTCTCAAAATCTATAGTGGACTATTATTTAATACGTCCTGAAACATTGATAGACATTTGTCTTGCAAAATTTGTTTCAAGCTACAATAAAAATGGAACTACATTTAATATAAGAACTAAACCAAGAGTAATACACTTTATTAACTTTAACAAGCACTTGGACTTGCAGAATCATTGTAGAGAGCAATTGATGCTCTATGTACCGTTTACAATAAACGAGAGTACACTAAAACACAACTTTGACACATCAGAACATGCATACATGCATCATGAAAAAACCATTATAAAAAACTGTGCAAATTTCACCCAGAACACAAGTGTTGCATGGGGTGACATAGAAAATGAACTTAAAGATGTTGAGTCCCTTGACGATAACAACAACAGTAAGTCATTCACACCAAGGAAAACTAGCCAAACAGAACAATATGACATCCAAGCAGACCTTCCAAACATAGAACGCATAAAACCAAATACAATGTCACACAATGCATTTGAAATTGCTAAACACCCACAAATAATTGACAACAATGAATACTACAAACTTAGACAAATGTTGAACAAAGAACAACAAGCAATTCTTAAAGATGTTATAATGAAAAAGATGAATAACATTGACAAACCTTTGCATTTGTTCTTGAATGGAGGAGCTGGAACTGGAAAGACTTTCACAACAAAAGCTATATACCAGGCTCTAATTCACATTTACAACAAATCAATCGACAACAATCCAGACAAACCAAAAGGCTTATTAACTGCATATACAGGTAAAGCAGCTTACAACTTAGGTGGAGTCACATTACATTCAACATTTCACATACCATTTCATACATTAGATTTTCGGCCCTTAGCATCTGAGGCATTGGACAATATGTCCAAGCACTACGATCAATTGCGTGTGCTCCTTATAGACAAGATCTCCCTAGTAGGCTCAACATTTCTATGTTGCATTAATAGACGAATACGATACATAATGCAAATGCCTACAGTGTACTTTGGAAACCTTGATACATTTTTTTGTGGTGATCTTTACCAAGCGCAACTCGTACTCAACTCCATTATTTTTGAATAGACCCACTGTCACTGAATTGATGCCTTACAATTTTTGGAGAGACAATGTAAAATGCTACTCATTGCTCACAACTATGAGACAAAAAGATGAAAATTTTATTACAATTCTCAACAGACTAATGATGACATAGACTATAAGGATGAAAAGTTTATTGCAATTCTCAACAGACTAATGAAAAGGCTTACAAAATAATGATGACATAGACTATCTTAACCAACTTTTCTTTCGTCCTGCACCTTTAGACCCAACACTTCCATACTTGTTCTATAGGAAAGCTGATGTAAAGGCACATAACCATAAAATGCTATTGTCTATTTCTAGCGAAATGATAGTGCTAAATGCAATAGATGAGTATGAGGAAAACCATAATGCAATATGGCTCTATAGCCATACAACTACTCTTCCACCTCGAATATACTTGAAACAAGCTATTCTTGTTGAAATCTATGCAGGGAACTATAATACACAAGATGGCCTAGTTAACGGGACCGATGGAGTATTTAAAGCATATACAATAGATAACGACATTGATATTGTTTGGCTTAAATTTTTTGATCCAATAATTGGGCAACAACAATGCACAAAACTAGCACAGTATTACACTGATCTCATTAACAAGGAATGGGTTCCTATATTACGCATTACTAGAGCTATTCAAAAGATTTCAATGAACAAGAAAATTACAATTAGAAAAAAATTCCCAATATAGCTAGCATGCACAAGAACCATTCACCGATCACAAGGACTAACAATGCAAGCTGTGGCTTTTGACCCAACAGGCATAAGACAACATGGCTTAACTTACACAAAATTATCACAGACGAGGACAATAGACTCATTGTTTTTGCTAAAACCTTTAATCATCAAAAACTTCAAAGTTAAGCACAAGGTACATGAAGAGATGCATCATCTGTAGACAAGTGCATAGTGGCAACTTGATATCCAAGCTACATGTACACATGATGCATCACAATTGCTACTATGCACATTGAACACTCGTTCATTACATCCACATGTACATGACATTGTCAATGACTAAGACATAATGCAATCAAACATTTTGTGTTTACAAGAAGTACATGTGCAAGCTTTCCAGCCTAGTATATTATCGCAATATTTTAATATCTTTGGTATGAACATAATACATGGCATAACAAAATTTACCAAAAAACATTTGTTTGTATAAAAAACAAAACAACATAACTCTACGAATATTGAAGCTATCACAATCACAATACTATAAAACATTATTGAACTTAATATCTGTAATATTTATGCAAGGCCCAATACTTCTATTCAAGAAATAATCACAATTCTACAATCTATAGTTGCATACATAGGTACAAAAAACATATTGTACATTGTGGGCGACTTTAATGTCGACATGTGTTTGCAAAACATAAGCAAAACAACACTTGAAAATTTCATGCAAACTAACACAATTCATTTTTTGTTAAACAAATCACACAGTCTATATAAGCCACTGATTGACCACATTTGGTCAAATTCAATGACAAATGTATGCAATATTTTTAGATCAGGGGCATATTGGACTGATCACTTTCCTATTTTCCTAAAATTCCACTACATTGGTTAAATCAGTTCAACATGATAGCATACACAAGCATTTATCGCTAATTTTTTTTCCAATAAATTATGCAATACTAAATCACTGGGTTGCAGTCAAATCATGGAACAAACAAAAAGACCACAAGAGCAAGAACAACAAATGGAGGAAGACCAAGCAAATGGTAAACAGTCTATCCTATTTTCCTGTAACACATGCATTTTAGCATTGTCCGAATATAACTTTTACATCTCTCTTGCTGTTTGTAGAACAAAAATCAAGAAAACTATATCCATTGAAGAGTTGAATGCAAAAAAAGTTGGTGACACATTCCAAGGTGACGTCCTTGTTGTCTACAAAGCAACATTGGACAAAGTCAATAGAACACACAAAGTTCTGTGTGCAGATTTCACAGACCTCAAAGCGAAAATGATGATTACACTAAATATCAGTGGATACCTTGTACAAGAACATGAGCAGAAAATAGTTATAGGAATGGGAGTTTCAATATCAGGCTTTTAAATTTCTCTTAGGGTAGATTATGATAGAGGGGACTGTGATTGTATACTAATATTGACAGACACAAGCATAGTTGAAAGCCTGCCTCGCTTTTCAACAGACTACCACTTCATTCTAGATACTACTATTAGCCAGTTGCTAGTAGCAACAAATCAATATCCAATTGGAACAATAGGTGCTTTGGTTGTTTGTGCTAAAAAATTCGGAAGCCAGTATGCAATAGATATCAAAGATGGCATAACAAAATCAGACAGAGCATAGGTAAAAAAGTCCAACCAACATATGCCACTAATTTATTGTAACATTTTTTGATGTCGTTGTTTGCTTTAATCAAATTTCTTTGTAAGAGATATTAACTTTGTCATTATCATGCAGCTACAACTACGTTCAACTCATGAAAAGCAATATTTGCAAATAGAGGAACTCCTACATAAGAACAAAACCCCAACCTTCCTTTTCAAAAATATCTTAAAAAGCGCCGATCAAAAAAACATGTTTCACATGGGTCAATCAGCGTTTATCTGCAAATTGAATAACAAAAGAACATTGGACAAGTTAGTTGCTTTCCTGCAATCAACATTTAAGGTCACTCTTTAAAAATCTTCATGCAATTTCATTTATAATTTATCAAACTGTTGATGCTAACTATCTATGTTCAAATGTTTTAGGTTTCAGGAACATTAAAAGCAACAAATGCACTGTCGAATCCATTTGAAGCTTTTTGCCCAGGTTGCAAATATAAATTCAATACTTATGGTGCACTCCAACAAGAAACTACTCATTGCAACCATTGTGACAAGGAGGTGAGCTATGTATACGTACTTCATCCCAAGGCAATCATCACAATAGACGACAAGCAAACAGTCCATTGCTCAATCTGAAGCAATGTGTTGCGACAATTCTTGCCTGTCCTTCAAGACATTAAATATGAAAACTACATCAAAGACAAGTCAATAGTGATATTTGCACTACGAGACTTTGTCACCAAAGGGAATTTCACTCTTAATCAAAACAGTGTTATCATAGAGGCCATATGCCTAACCGAGCAAAGAGTATATGCCACAATAAGGTATGAAGCAATACTGATTCAAATAGTCTTGTTGCTTTTCAAACTTCTCATATTGTTTATAATTATATAAAAAAAAACTACCTTTCATACTAACTATAATAATGATATTGCAGGTGACAGAGAAGCAGAAACAAGTAAAAGACCATTTGCCCTTGGACGAACCTGCATTCCTGCTTTTCTTTATGTTTCTCTTGTTGGCTCTTCTGCCTATATTACTATCGTAGACAATACTTTACTTTCTTGTGTTATCATTTAAATATATCAAACTCTACTGTTACATGTTCACATTATGCAATACATCGTATGCTACACAATACTTTACCTTCTTATATTGTTGATTAAATAGATTAAACACTATTGTTACATGTTTATAATATGGAACATGTTCACAATTGCATTTGCTAGATTTGCTTTTCAAGAGTTTACCCAAGCTTTCTTACCTGTTATTAAATATGCCATTACTCTTGTTACCTGTAGACACATAAAATATACTGATTGACATCGTGCATTCGATCCTAACTTACTAACATCGTTTCTTCCTGAATCATCCCTCGGTCTAACCATTTAATCAAATTCCCCTATTTGATTAAATTCATCAATATTCATCCCTTAATTGACTAAATCATTTTATCTAATTAAGTCACTCTCTTTTGTTAATTAAATCAATCCATCTGATCTAATTGTCCTTATTTAATTAAATAATCAATTTATTTGATTAAATCTCTAAAGTCTATCCATTAAATTAAATAAATTAAAACCTTATTTGATTTAATTTAACACCATCCCTTTTAATTAAATAAATCAAAATCCTTATTTAATTAGCCTCTTATCATATTCCTCTCTTATTTGATTTAAATAAATCCATAAATCTAAGTCAAATAAGTCACATAATCTAATCTCTCTGTTAAATTAATTAACCCTTGATTAATTTAACCTCATCTCATGTCACATCCTCTAGATAATGCAAGTTGCACATGAAAATAGATTTAATTCATTTATTAAATCTCTATTTTCCTCACAAGGCATCTTTTGGAATATTCCTCAATTTGAATTCAAAAATTCCAAGTCAACATGTACATCCAACAAGGCATTTAAAACCTCTTACATGTCCTTTGCCTTGAGCCATGTGGCATTTATTGCATTTTCCCTTCCCTCTTGCATGTCATTTCAACAAATTTGAAATTCAAATATTGGCATTTATTGGCACAAACCCCAAATCTTGCACATCCATCATCCATTCATAGCTTGACAAGTGGCACCATATCATTGGATGAATGTTAGTCCCACATTGCTCAAATTTGGACATTCATCCATCTTGAAATCCTATAAATGAAGAGCTCCTCTCCTCATTTCACCATCCACAAACATTGCAAAGTTATTATGCTAAAATATTTAGCCATTTCCATCTATCATTTGACTTCTTAGCTAGGCTCTTTTGCAGATTTGGCTTGGAGTTCTCATCTTTCATCAAAGTGGATCAAGATCATCTTCAACACATCAAGATTTCATCATAGGAATTGGGAAAGGGCCAATTTTCATATCAAATTGGCACCAATTCCCCCATGCGATCATGAGTTTGCATATCTAATTAGGATTTTATCTTGTTTTTGTCATTTGCATTGTGTTCTTCAATATTTTCTTCCTAATTTGAGTTTGTAAATGGATTTCATGGGGAATCCTTGTTTTGGCTTGCAAATCCTTGTTTAACTCGTTTACTCATGTTGTTTTGCAGGTACCAAGGTTGGGGTTCGCACATTACCTGTTACCTATTAAATTTTTTCCAAAATACATACACCTCTATCCTCCTAATTTACTTAAACAAAAATGAGTAGTACACTTGTTGGCATGTAATGCATTGCTTGTAGACTGATTAAGAAGCATGCACACATGGTGAGAATGGCAAGAGTGTTACATGTGAACATGTCAGAATATAGACTTGGAACAAATTTGTCTGTTGATTGATGCATTAGAATACTAGTATGTGGTTCCTATATAGAGCAATATTGTTTTAGATCCACTCCACTGTAGAGACTTACAATGCATTAACAGTGGCTTGATTGCTTTGATAGGCACTACCCTACTAGCAAAGCCTACAAAATTTGGATTTAATGACCATATGTTTGCAAAAATCTATTGCCTACTTTTGTTTTGCTTCAGAATGTCTCATTTTGTTGGCAAAGCTGCCACAGTTTGGCACAATTTATTTTGTCTTTTCTTTGTTACTACCTCTTTTGTCTATGTAACTATATATTGTGTTATGGGAACATTATATACTTAGTATTTATGAGCATATTTTTGATGTTTATAAACCATTGTTTATCTGTTTGGCTACTCCTATGGAGCAATCCCAATGCTCGTACTATATGAATTGTGAACAACTACAAATCATAATACTTGTGTATGCTTTGTTGTGTTGCGCATGTTGTGTATGTCAAATGAGTGCACAAATGGTCAGAATGGCAAGAGTGTTACGTGTGAACATGTCAGAACATAGACTTGGAACAAATTTATCTGTTGATTGATGCATTAGAATACTAGTATATTGTTGTTATGTAGAGCAATATTGTTTTAGATCCAATCCACTGTAGAGACTTACAATGCATTAACAGTGGCTTGATTGCTTTTGTTACTATTTCTTTCATCTACATAACTACATCTTATGTTCTCTAACTTTTAACTTTCGGTTGTTTTCATTTTGCAATTGACATTTTTTCCCTTTATATGCTACACAATAGTCTATTTTCTTATGTGCAGCTTGCTATTGCATGCATTGCATTTCAATTTGTAATGCTTAATTGACCAATGAAATTTATTTCACAAATCTTATAATGTGTTTCCATTTCCCTTATTTGCTTGTAGAAAAAGGAATAGAAGAACTATTGTATGCAATACAGATGGACATAAACGATATATTTGATACATAAAAAATTAAGTTGATATTTGATACAGTTCTATTTGACCTACTCTATCGCATGTTGGTACAAGCATACTTAATTCATGAAATCTTATACGAGTGCTTAATCTCGTTTGGTAAAAACATTATGGATTTTTTAGCTCTTCCTTGCACTTTTCCATATTCGTTACAATGAAAAACTGTACTCCTGGTGAATGGCTTGGCTCTGTGTTTATAAAACTTAATATCTCTCTCACTACACATTCAATAAATGTATAGCTCGCTCATGAAATCTTACGCAACTGCTAGGTTTTGTTTGTGCTTGTTCTCGTTTCACTATAGTTTGTTGAAAAGTTTGTGGGTTTTTATACCTATTTCTAGTCGTTTTCCATATGGGTCCATGTAGAATTTGACTGCGAATTTTTTGCCAGGGCCAAAATTTAGATAAAATCAAACAATTTGTACAATTTTAACAAACATTTCAACAATCAGACTTCCTTGCAAAGAAATCTGCAAAAACATCTCATACTCTAACCTTCCACTCTCTCCTTCAATAACCAGATGTCTTTGTAGCTCTACAAATCTTTGTCTCCACTCCAATCCCAAAAAATAGTTCTTGTTGCAAACACAATGTTAACAAAATGCACTTAATGCATTCACACTTAACACAAACTTGCCCACGCCAATTACTTTTTTGCATCCTCTTTGTTTCTACAAACTTCTGAATTAGGTTTTACCAAATACTCTAAGTTCTTCTAGATTCAATTTCTAATACATCACAATCCAATAATAACTCACCTCTATCGCATTCTTTTGGCCTCCACTTTCGTCACAAAACTTGCAGACCATAATCTTATGCATTTACCAAAGACCAAAATTCTCTGCCATCTATTCTCTTACACATATACATGTAACACCCTTACCATTTTCACTATCTAGGCACACATCCGATGCCTGGAACCTATCCACTGCACCAAGGCATAGAAAACCATTCCCACTTACAGCTGTCCATCATTTACACATCGCAAGGTATTGGAAATGCTTCAAACCACTAGCCTCAACATACTTGCTTCAGACCACTAGCCTCAGCCTAAAATCCATTAATATTTGCCTAAACTTTATTTTTTAGGGTCTTTTTGTCATCGATGAATATTTGCATAAAATTGATTTTTTATGGCCCATTTGTCATTGATTAATATTTACCAAATTTTAAGTTACCAAAAATATTCTATTTGCAAAGGAAATTAACTTTACAACACTTTCAATAAATTTAACTCATTAATGTTGGTCAAATCATAACATACTTTCTCATTACTACAAAATAATTTATCTTATTCACACATTCTTTTTCAACACTGTTTCAATTTGTAATTATAAAAAAATAATTAAAATCATTTATTCATGTAGACAAAAATTTGTACACATTTACAAAAATTATCAACATGTAACATTTCTTCCTAAATACTTAGTAATAATTTAGTTTATATTCAAAGGAAAATTAGTATTTTAATTTAAAAGACTATTGCAAACTAACAACCACATATTTCTGCACAAGCCAAACTTGGAGACATACTCCACTCCACTGTAAGGTAGGAATTGCTACAACAACAAGTGGAGAGTGCTAGAGTGTTAGAAGTCATGAAGATGTTGGAAGAGAAGTTTCGAGAAGCAAAAAGATATACATCCTCATCTCCAACATAACAAATGAAACAATTAATAGTTGAAAAATTGCATCCCAAGAAACGATGAGCGGGAGTGGGCGGGTGTCTGGAGTTCTGAAAATTTCTGATGGAGAGGACATTGGAGGGGATGACTTAGAGGATGGCGATGGGCATGGGCGTCACCTCTTCCTGCTAGTTGTTCAGAAGTGCTTCTCCTTGGTGCTTGAAGATTTTGGTACGGTTGATCGAGGTGTCTTGCGCCTGCGTCTTTGGTTGGATGTTGTTGGCGAGCGTCTCTGGGGCTTCTTTGTTTTGCAGGTTGCTTCCAACGCTGGTGTGTCACGCTGTTTCAGTCTTGGGAGATTTCCTGAATTCTTCTGTGGGGTTTCTCTGCTTTGTGAGGTGGGAGATGCAGTCAAGATTTTGGATCCAGCTCATGCACTTGATTCCTCCCTCACTAAGCTTTTGGAATATGTTGTGGTCTGTTGTTTGCCCATTGTTGAGCGCTTATGCTTCTTAAACATTGGCATATGGCATGGGATCTGCTATGTTCTTGTTCATAGTTTGTTTCACATCTCGTCTAAGGTCGATGGTGCTGGTGGGGATATAGGGGAAGTTCTTCGCTCTATTCTTTGCCTGCTCTTGGTTCAGGCAGGTTTGGTGGTTTCCTTCAAGTTACTCTTGCTGCTAAAGGTGGGGTTTCGTCTGCTCTGCCTTTTGGCCTGTGGCGTTCTGGTTGGCCTCCGAGGGCCTCGGTTTGGGGAAGGATTAAGTTCTACTTTTTGTTGGTGGCGCCTTCTCCTCTACTAGTGCTTTGGTTGGTAGGGGTCGCGACTGAGTTTCTCTTAAAGGTCTCTTGGGCCCCTATCTGGGTATGTTGTTTGGGGGATTCGTTGACTGGGAAAGAATTGATTCATCTTCCCTATTCTTGGCTGCTCTGTGGAGTTCCACATTTGTTGAAGACTTCTATTAGAAACACTGGTTTTGTGGTTAGGGGTTTAGCCCTAATGAAGTCTAAGCCTTATGATGGTGAGATTAGCTGGGGCATATGCCTTATTGTTTCTTCTGTGGAGCTTTGTAGTTCCACTTTATGTGTTGTGCCAAAACCTCTCTTTGTGGTCGTTGGTCCTATTATGGCCTGCAGGTCCTTTGTTTTGTTTGAGTTTTTGTTTGGGGTTGTTGATCCGAGTCCTATGGTGGACACTTCTCTGTCTCATGTTGCGTACTTGTTTGCTAGAGGTTGGACGATGGACAATCGTTGCTGTAAGTGTCCTCTTTGGTGCCCTTTTAGTTTATTGTGGTTTTCTTACCTTCTTCGTTGCTTTGTTTGGTCTGTGTGCTACGGTTTTCTATTTGCTCCATGTTGTCCTTTTCTGGCTCAAGCTTAAGGTTGTTTCTATCCTGTTTATGGACTCTAGTTTTGTGGGGTTTCTTGGGCTATTTTTGCTCAGTATTACTTTACTCGAGGCTGCTGTCTTGTGCTTTGCCTCAACTATTTTGATGCTACAATTTCTTGCTTCTGTGGGTTTCATGAGTGTGGTTGTCCTTTTGACTTGGGTCTCCGAAATGTTTATTGTGGTTTTATTTCTGCTTTTTTGGGTGGTCATGATGCCTCTGTCCTGCTTTGGTGCCATCAAGCAAGGTTTGCTTAAGGGTTATAAGGATGATGATATTTGCATTGTGCTCCTACCTCATGAGGTTTGGGGTTTGTTTATGGAGGTGGTTGTGTTGGCTTCAAATGGTGCTCTAACTAAAGCTACTAAGGTTATGTTGAACTTGAGGTATTTGGTCACCTTTGAGGTTCCCTTGGAAGGTTTGTTGGCTCCTTTTGTGGCTAGTTTGAAGCAAGTCCTAAATGGTGCTATGGACTCTATTGTTTCAAGATTCTCTTCTTTATTGGCTATGGTCTTCAATGGCTCGTTGATTTTCTTCAAGGGAATGGAGAAAAGGTTGAACCAATTGAGTGTGGATGCTTTAGTGGCCCTCTCTGTTGAGGGCGAGATTGAGATGGTGTGTTGGGAAGAGTGGTGCTCTAAGCTGGTGTTGACTCCTCAGTGCTTTGTTTTGCTTGTTAACTCCTGAACTATGGTGTGGAGTTTGGATGTGTTGTTCCTACGATATTTCAAGAGCTGTTGTTTTAATGGTGCTGTTTGTATGTTGTTGCTGCATGGAGGCCTTGATTTTCAAGTTGTCTTGGTTCCCTGGGGGTGGATGCTGTAAAAGGTTGTTGTTCTTATTTCCTGAAGGGTGGCTTGCATGTTTGTGTTGACTGTGCTCTTGTTTCTAGCCTAGAGTTGGTGTTTTGTTCAAGGGGCTGATATTCTACAAGTGGTGTTGTTTGGGAGGTTCTACCTTTGGTATATGCTTTCTCCTTTAAATATGGAAAAGCAAGGAGGTGGATGGGGGCTTTCTACCCCATTAGTGTTAATGTTGTTTCTAGTTCTGAATTGGTTGCTCTAAGTAATAGGCTCGATGCAGGATGGTTCTTTCAAGGAGTGATGATGGACTTAGCTATTTTTTGGTGGTTTGGGTTTTAGGATCCCCTCAATCCTACTTGTATGAGTTGGAAGTACAAATTATCTTACCCACCCTTGGGGTGGTTACTGTTACAGGCTATTATTTTGTCTACTTGGAGGGTGGCCTATTGGCCTATTTGGTCTGCTTGTCAACTCTCGAACTATG
This sequence comes from Sequoia sempervirens, assembly GCA_007258455.2. NCBI lineage: Eukaryota > Viridiplantae > Streptophyta > Pinopsida > Cupressales > Cupressaceae > Sequoia > Sequoia sempervirens. The sequence goes on from VDFB02000007.1 coordinate 77,321,362, forward strand.
GTGTGGAGAAAAGGTTGAACCAGTTGAGTGTGGATGTTGTAGTGGCCCTCTTTGTTGAGGTTGAGAGTGAGATGGTGTGTTTGGTAGAGTGGTACTCTAAGCTGGCATTGACTCCTCAGTGCTTAGTTTTGCTTGTCAACTCCCGAACTGAGGTGTGGAGTTTGGATGTGTTGTTCTTATGATATTTCAGGAGTTGTGGTTTTAATGGTGCTGTTTGGATGTTGCTGCTGCATGGAGGCCTTGATGTTCAAGTTGTCTTGGTTCCCCGGGGGGTGGATGTTGTTAAAGGTTGTTGTTCTTATTGCTTGAAGGGTGGCTTGCAGTTTTTTGTTGGTTGTGCTCTTGTTTCTAGCCCAGAGTTGGTGTTTCGTTTGAGGGGTTGGTATTCTACAAGTGGTGCTGTTTGGGAGGTTATGCCTTTGGGATATGATTTCTCCTTTAAATATGGAGAAGCAAGGAGGTGGATGGAGGCTTTCTACCTCATCAGTGTTAATGTTGTTTCTAGTTCAGAACTGGTTGCTTTAAGTAACAGGCACGATGCATGATGGTTCTTTCAAGGAGTGATGATGGACTTAGCTATTTTTTGGTGGTTTGGGTTTCAGGATCCTCTCAATCCTGCTTGTATGAGTTGGAAGTACATACTGTCTTACCCACCCTTGGGGTGGTTGCTGTTACAGGCTATTATTTTGTCTACTTGGAGGGTGGCCTATTGGCCTATTTGGTTGACTGTTAGGTCTGTTTTGAAAGTTGTTGATGGCCCTGCTTGGAGGGAGTGTGGGTTCGAAATTGGTGATAATTGGGTATTTTTTGCGTTGGTCAAATGTGTGCTCTGAAACTTTCGGTGCTTAGTAGTATTGTCCCAGACTGCTATTTTTTGATAGCTTTGTTATGGTCTCGTACCTACTGGTCTATGGTTGATCTCATAAATGGTCTACGTAACATTTTGTGGATTAATATGGCTATTTTGTTTTTGATTACATTGATAATGGTTTTGTGGTTGCAATTCTGGTTTCTTGGCCTGCGTGCCTTTTTAGGCCTGGTGGTGGCTAGTGTTGTTTTTCCTAACTTGTTTCTCTGTTTGCTGTTCTGACTTTGTAACCATGGGATTAGGGCCCTTCCCCTGCTTATGTAATAAAAAACAACCACATATTTAGTACTACTTACTATATTGTCAAATAATTCATTAATTTTATTTAATATAAGTAATTTTGGGCAAACTAGCAAGCACATATTTAGTACCACTTACTATATTGTGAAACAATTAGTTAATTTTATTTAATATAAGTAACAAAAGCTTATTTTCAAAATTATTTACTACTACTTAATATAGACTCAAACAATTGGTTTATTTTATTCAATATCAATAATTAGCTTTCTACCACTACTAAATCAATTTTCTATTTTCAAAATGCATCTAATATTTGACCATGGTGTATAAATTATTTTGCAAAACGCAATGTTCATTTCCTAGTTATACAAATTAGTATTACAAATGATTTAATTTTATTAAAAAAGAAAATTGATATTAATCATCATGTAAATAATTTATCCATACTTACTATTTCTTGAAAAATAACTTCATTTTATTTAATTTAAAAAATTAGTTTGGTTCCACTGCTTCAACAATTTACTAATTTGAAAATGCATTTATTATTTACCCATGTAGTTAATTACTTTACGAAACACAATCCTTAGTAACTATAAATACTAATTACTATTACATTACAAAACTAATCTACAATTACTACAAAGGTAATTATATTCATTGTCAAGCGATTCATTCTATTTTACCTTACATAAGTCACTAGTTCTTTTACAAGTAATAATTTGAATTAAGCTTACTAAAAATCTATTGAAATTCTTTGGCACATTTGGAAAGCAAGAAATGAGGAAAAGTTTAAGGGTTGCAGGAGGGTGCTTACTGAGTCACATAAGAGACTCACGTTTCTTCATGTTGCATTGCAGGTCTCCCTTCACATCGAGACTTCACTTCCCCAGTTCGTAAGGCTTTGCAAGAGTGGTTCAACCGCAATCAACAGGGAGAATGTTAGGTGCGGCCTTGCATGCAGACTAGACAACAGAGGAACAGAGGTTTTCTTGAATGCATTTCAAGAGTTTCAAAGAGCCTTCAATGAAGATGTGTCTGATAGTGGGGACAACAATCATCAGCCATGATGATTTCATGCCATTGCCTACTGATCAACATAAAGAACATGAACACAGAATAAATGATTATTATAACTCTAAACTTAATAGTGTTTTGTTTACTCATATGCTCGACTGGCTATACAGTGATAAGGGAGTTCATGTATAGATAAATATGTTATTATTCTGATTCTGGGTAAGAGGGCTTAAATGTTTTGATGTAAAGTATACTGTTGCTGTAATCTGGCTACTAGTAGGTAGGAGTTAGATGGATACATCCAAGTGCAGTTATGCTGTAAATATTTTTGGCATGTAATACCGATTAAATCAGTCATGTAACTGTCTCCATTGAGACCAATCTATAATCAATTGAAAATAAAATATATTCATTTACAAACAATTACATATACTATTAGTTTATTAACAATGTTTAGTACCATATTTGCTTAATTTTATTAAACACTAAATCCAAACTCTACCCTAATCATTTTACCTTCCACAAGTAACTATCTTCTACAACTAATAATTTGAATTAAGCTTACTAACAAATTAGAATCATTTACAAACAATTACATATACTATTAATTTTTTAACAAAGTTTACTACCATATTTTAAAATTTTTTATTCTAACATTTAATCCAAAATCTACCCTTTATATTTGACTTCTATAATCAAATACTCTTGCATTCCATTTCAGTCTTCTTTGCTGCACTCAATACAAAACTCCAAGAGCACTTTGCTAGACGGCAGGAACAGACGCGCTGCATCACTTGTTTAACACATTTTTTTTAACAAATGATTATCGATTTGTTATTTTACCCTTATTATTCAACACATTTTTTTTTTAACAAAAAATAATTACTTGCACCAAGTCTTAATCTTAAAATAATTATCGATTAGTTTTAAACCCTAACATTTATATAAAACGGGTTTTAATTATTTCTTCTCCTCCCGTAACTAATAATTTAATTCAATACTTTTGAGAGTTTTCCATCCATTAACAAATTCCAACGCCGTCCCTTGCCGGATGGGCTTGTCCTCTTATTCATCTGCGTCTGGTTCAGTTCAGTTTTTGTTGTTGTCTGAAAAGAAAGCGAAGAGCGATCGTTAACAATGAAGGGCACAGTAGTTAATCGTCTCGTGGCAGCAGGGTTGCTATCCTCAAGACCTGCCCAAAAATTCCATGGCGCTGCCTGGGCTTTGGCTACCAGACGGGTAACTTTCATAGCTTAATTTTTCATGCAAATTCGAATTTTAAAGTTTTTGAAAAGCTATCGGAGTATAGGTTATGCTTGCGATCTTCATTACATTTCAAGGCTTACATCATTATACGATAATATAACTGGAAATACCAGTTGGCAAATGTGATCTGGATCTTAAGGTGCTTTTTTTCAAGTGGCCGAGAATCGAACACGTGACCATCTATTGTAAAATTGAATCTAGTGCTTATTGTTTCTTCTGGAATTCAGCCGATGGTTTGTGAATCCCAGGAGATATTTCCTCCGTTTGATACTATCAGCATTGCAACGATTTGGGCATCCGTTTCCTTGACCCGTTTACATTATAAGGTTCGGAATTTGGGTGGATATGCATGGTATCACGCCTTCTGAATTATATGTGCAACAATACCTCTGGTGACTCAATATCTTTTTCCCCTTGATTTATGGAGGCAGAAGTTGTTTTCTAGTAATAATAAATCCAATATCAATCTCGCACCAAGGTCTGTTGTTATTTGTCATCATATTCTACACAATTTTAGCTCCAAGAGCTCTATTCATATACTCAGTAACACTAATGTGATCCACCTCGCTTTGATATGATCCATTGGACCTGAAGAGTAACCAATTATGCCTCTATAAGCTGCACTAGACTTTGGAGGACTTAGGCTGTCGACTGTTGGATTGAGTATGTTGTCCACTAGCATGAAGCATGTACAGTGTGTATTAACAAGACAATGTAGCCTCTCCTCAACATGTCCCAATTGCTTGTACACACATTGGTGAAAGTGTGCATTATTGCACTGCTGGAGCAGGATGTACCCAGACATATTACCGATAATACTATGATAGTAGTGGTGGCTTATATACACAACATGTGGAAAATGATAGAACACCAATACTACATAGCTATAAAATTGACGAGAATTTCTTTTTTCAAATACATTCTCCATTATTTTAACATGGAAGCAACTAACAGAAATTTCACTCGTAGTTGCAATACATAAGGCCTTTAGTTGATAATGGTAATCCACTGTGGAAGTGCACCCATAATAATAGTCCAATGGACAAAAAGTTAATAATTTTATAATATGAATAGTAGATGAAAAAGATCCAAATTATATAAAAGATATATTTTTGGCTTTGCCGATTGCCATGTTTAAAATGTATCAAGCCCATTTTACAAAACTTTTAATAAGATATCCATCCTCAAGGATTAACACACTATCAAAACATTCAACCTTTCAAATTTTTTGTACTCAGACAGAAACTCTCCGAGCTCAAATAGAGATTACATGAATATCCAAGTATAAATGCCATGGAAACAAGAAATCTTTGTACAGAATCTCTAAATGATTATTGATGTTATGTAACAAAGTCAAAACTTTCTTTTTAAGAGTCGTGCTCATCAAAAGAGAAACTCTTTTTATAATTGATTTTGTAAAGTTAAGATATAAGGCTATTTTAAACCTCTTATGTTATATTCTCTTCTAGTTACACCGTCCACATAAGATTAAGTAGGGTAAATCTAGCCGTTAAGTATGCATAGTTACTATTAGAGTTTTACTCTGTAAAATTGAGGTGACTTTCTCTTGTCTATAACTTGCTGATTACATGCAAGATGTGATCAATCTATGTGAAATCCACTGCATTGCAGCTGAGAAGATTGCTCTAAGGCTCTCGGCTATTTCTATCAAAGGCAAAGCACTTGAATGGTTTTGAGGTTTAACACTCATCCAATGCAAGTTGTGATCAACTTGGAGCTGTATTTTGTGAGAGATTTAGGGAGAGGGCTGATTGTGCAAGTTTGATTTAGCATCTCACTACAATAAAGAGAGCTTCGGTGGAATCTTTGGACAACTTCAACACAAGGTTCAACAAGACAGGGGAGATGATACCGGTTGGCATGCGTCCTCCTTCGGGTTTTACCTTTATCTACTTTTTAAGAGCACTAGATTCTGATTTGGCTTATATGATTAAGATGCTTGGTTGTCATACTCTCCCTCAACCTATAGTAATGTCATTCAAGCCAAGGAAGACCTTGTCATGGTTGGAAAGCTCCCTCCTATACCTGCAACTACATTGTTGCAGCCATCTTATGCATCTTCTCCAGTTGTCCAACATGATCCTATGTGAATTTGCAGCCCGCCGCCCTCCCTTCTCACTCAGATTCATAAACCTAATGAGGTGGTTATAATGAAAGAACTATGTTTCAAATTTCTAATGACTTGATAGTTCTGAAGGAACAATTTGCAGCTGAAAATCTACCTGTACAGCTTATTTCTTCAATACAAAGGCCTGATTTTGAAAGCCATATCCATTCTCAGCCTATCACTACTCTCCCCTATCAATCTATTGCACCCTCCCACAAGTTTATTCAGCCCTACAGCTGAAAATCAGCATGATATGATGCAAGATCAAATGCTCATGATGAATGAGCAATATGTAAATGGTAGAAAGGAGGATGTTGCTGCTGTGCAGTCAAATGTTGCAGCAGAGTATGTGTTTTCTGTGCATTCAAATGACGTAGATTTGAAGATGCCTCTCAGCCCTCTCGAGTTTGACTCATTTAGTGGCTTCTTTGAGGCATTTTTCAAGGCAAAGGAGAGGAATGAAAGTCTGTCCTACAGACCACATGAGACATTGCAAGAGCAAGAGGTCCTGCCATGCATCCTAAATGAAGACTTGAGTGTAGAGCCATTGGCAGATGATGAAGTAGATGCATTTGAAGTTCTACCAGGCTTCACTGGAGATGATTGCAGCAGTATACATGAAGAGGATCAGCAAGAAGATCTATTTTCCATTTTGGAAAATGGATACGTAGTCCTTCATAAGGAGTATATCTCTTTGGTGCAAGACAAGACCTCTGATTTGGAGCATGTTTCACATGAACAAGTAGAGGATGTTGCTGTACATACACTGGGTTGAGCCTGAAAAAATGACTTCTAAATATTTTTGAGGATGAGGAATGTTTAAATCATGAAGAGGAGGAATCTTTGACTCTTGTGGAGGAGGAGACATGGCAACAAAGCCTCAATGAGCCACTATATGATGGCATGATCAGCCTATTTGAGGAACTGCCATTTGTTGAAGAAGAAGATTGCAGTGGTATAAATGGACAAGCGTATGACAAATTTATTAGAAATCCTTCAAGAAGGGTATGTTTTGTTGGTTGAAGAAGATGGAGAATTCAAGGTGGGTCTTGTAAGGAAAATCAGATGCGGAAACAATTCTCCTAACATCAATACCTCAGGAAAGAATGTAGATATACTTTTTAATTTTTCCAATTACAGTTCAACTAAGATGCACTATGAAGTAAATAACAGAAACAGACTATTTGACAATCACACATGAACACCAGATATACGTGGGAAAACCCTTACGGGAGAAAAACCCACCACACCAAGAGAAATCACTTTGTATTACAGTAACAAAGATTACATACAAATGCCAGACTTATCTTTCTGGTGTCATTATACAGTAGCATTCACCATGAACATTCTTGTACAGGAACCTTCGAGTTACAGTCTTTACATAATAGAATTCATTTACTGATACAATCACTCAACCATTTGTTGATCCAACCAACCGATTACAATTTGCAATCTCAGAGTATAACCATGGCATTCCTTGTCTGTCGAACTTCCTCACAGAACCGTCACAACCGATTGTCTTCCAACTGTTCAGATTCGGCTTTTGCTATTGGTCCACGAGACTCCACATAGGACAGTCAAACGGTCAACAAAATTCGCACTGTGTTGGCATCTCGGTGAGACACTAACAGTGTCTCGTCGATGCCACATAACCTTCATATCGATATCGCCAAGAAATACCGTTATCGCCAAGACGTTCTATCGAGCTTTCAGTGTTACGCCGAAACACCAAGTAGTCGCCCAGACCTATCGCTTTCGCCAGGAGATCATAGCGAGCCACCAAAGGTTATACCGAAGTCACAAGTCATATCGAGCTCTAAAGAATAGTCGGCAAGACTTACATCTTTCGCCGAGAGAACATACCGAACTCCAAGACTTACCTCGAAGGCTTCAACATAAGGCACTGTTGGCGAGACATGTTACTTTCGCTAAGACATCACACTGAGCTCTAGGACTTACCCCGAAGTGTTCATCCGTCGCCAAGAGTTATACCGAAGATCCCTTATCATCGGCGAGACTTACATCGTTCGCCGGGACTTCTTCCCGAACCATTCGGGTTACCCCGATAGCTATAGGCTATCGGCAAGACATCCTTCAAACGCTAAGACGTTTCTCCGAAAGCCTTTCTGTTACACTGATGAACAACATTTGAACCTCCGTCGGTGAGACCTTTGCACATCGGTAAGACTTCTTACCGATAGACTATAAGCTACGCCGAAGACCAACATGTAACATACTGTCGGCGAGACTCTAACACTTCGCTGGGACTTCTCACCGAGCCACTATAAGCTATCCCGAAGCCCGTGGTCGCCATGAGTCTCCCCGATACACGATTGAATGGCCTGTCGGCCAGAGGTCTCCTGAGCGCTAAGAGGTCATACCGAACACTCCTTGTCACAGCGATAGCTCCACAGTGAAAGCATTCGGCAAGACAGAAACAAGGTCACAGCGACCTGTTCAAAACAAAATGTATCAAAGCTGCTAGTCGGCCAGACAATGAAGATGTCACACCGACTTGGCTCTAATGGAGGTTTTAGCCTATAATTATTCAGGCATATTTCCAACAGGTCCTGCATTGATTTGGAACCCAAATCTGAAAAGTTTGAAGCATGGGCAGCTAGTGAGCTCTCTAGCGTGGAGAGCATTGATTTGTCTATCCATATAATGTTGAATTTCTAAAAGTATGTCACAAATCGCTTCAGTGGAAAATTAACTAACATCATGTAATTTATGCCTAATTTTTTTGCTTTTTAATGAATATATGACTTTTTACTAACTTTCAAAGTGGACACATCATGAAAGACAAAAAGTTGAGCATTCCCCCCCCCCACCTCCGCCCCACCCCGCCAATTTTTTTGTAAGCTAATTGAAAGTCTTTTTTTTGAATGTGTATAGAATAGATTCTAGAATGTAAAAATGCAGTTTGATTCAAATTTGGATGAACAAATAAAAAATGACACAAAAAATACTATATATAAATTTTTGGCAAAAAAGGAAGACATTAGCAAAAGAAATTGAAGGTCAAAATTTTAATGTATTTGGAATGTAAAAAAAATTACATGGCTAGAAAGGTAAGAGAGCTTGACGTTATTGTGGTGTTTTTTTAGATTAACTTCAGAACATGTGCAAATTTGATGGAGAGCACACTCGACATCTAATTATTTTTCTATATTTTGTAGAAAACATGTCTTTGGGCATTGACATGCAAGTCCAACCCTTTGGGTTGGATGCCTAAGGAATATCCAACCCTAAGGGTTGGTAGCTTTCAAGGCAAGTTATAATGTGAGTATGTTGTAATGTGCTTGCATTATGTAAAATTCAAAAAATGTCTAAAAAGGATGTTCTTTTTGCTTTTATGGAAAGCAAATAACGTGCTTGTGTTATATGCACAATGGACCAAAAAGTGGTTTTGGCCACTTTTTGCTCCCCTTCTTTGTACTCATGTCCAAAATGCAAATATCAATGTATTACTTGAATCAAAGCTTACAATAAAACGAGAAACCCCCTACAATTGAAGTAGCCTTTGTGTACACTTTGACAACATGCTGATAGCTAACCCAATACTAGAGCCTGTATTTCCTGCAATACCATCCAAACTCGATGCAAAACCTCTATGCCAAGGCTCAATATAAAGGCAAGGAAAACCTTGGTTTCCTCAAACCATGAGCTAAAATGATGGGCCCAAATTAAGCACCCAAATCAATGGTCAAAGTCCTTCAAATGCATGACCTCCCAAAATAGAATGTAACTCCCATACATGCCTAAAATAGATAGTCCAAAATGCCTTTTCCAAGTCCACTTTTTAACACCCATTTTACAACAGAATAGATGGTCTTAACACATTTTACAATGTCATAGATGCTTTGACAAAGTCTTACACCTCTTACCCAGCTAAGAATAGTAGATTCCTTACCAACATCCATATTCACATATAGCCCCATTTAAATATATATGTAATAAATACTAACATTAGGACTATGTAAGGTGTACAATAACACCTAGTCCTAACATGTTTGATTGCTCCCTTTTGGTAATATCAACTTTCCAATTATTTGGGCATTTGTTTGTTGGATCTGTTTATATTATTCAGATTGGAATTTTGTTGGGTATGCACAGTATTGCCCTTTTTGAAATATATGTGCAACAGTACATGTGACAATTGCTTAAAAATATTCATTTGAAAATAGTACAACAATCAATACATGATGCAAGGTAAAGTCATCATCAACAAGAGTGCTTTGTCTGAGGACTCTTGTCTATTAAGATCTTAAATAGAGTAGTTAGAAAGACCATATTACTTCCTCAAAATTGATTTCTAATTTCTTCTTACTAAGAGCTCAACTATTTTTTTTCCTCACAATTTTACTGAAATTTGTGCTAATCAATAAGTGCTTTGGGAGTAGGTTTTGAGTATTTGTTCAGGATTTTAAAGGATAGGGTTTATCTTATTTGTTTTGATTTTTCAAATACTTTGGTATTGGAAAAGGGTAGGCTTATTCATTAAGTTAGTGTTCCTTAAGTTACCCAACAATTTATAGTACCCTTTTTATTTTAGGCTGGTGTGTGTTATTCATGGCAATGTTAATTTTGGGAGTTCATTTTATTTTTAGACAGTTATAAAGGATAGGACCTTTGCTATTGATGCCCAATATGTAAAGCTAGATTTGATTAAAGGATTACCAAATAATATCATTTGGAAAAATTTAAAGACAAATACTGGGTTATTAAAATAAGGGTTGAAGCTGACAAGGGTGCAGTGCAGTGGTCAAGTCACAACATTGTTGTGGCGGCCACCAAGGTTCAAACTCCTACTGGGCTGTTGAGCTTGCAAGCCATGTGCCTTCGTTGGGCTAACGTGCTTGCAGGATGTGTGTCTTAGTTGGGCTGTTGTGCTCACAAGCTGTGGGCCTTTGCTAGGCTGTTGAGCTCGCAGGCCATGTGCCTTTCTTGGGATAATGTGCTCGCAGGATGTGTGCCTTCACTGGGCTGTTGTGCTCACACTCTGTGGGCCTTTGCTAAGTTGTTGAGCTTGCAGGTTTGAACAAGCTGATAATGCCTTGGGGACTGAAGCCCCCTAGTAGTGGTTTTGGTGAGAAAGCCATTGGGAAGAGATCCCCCTGTAAGTGGTCTTTTCAGCCTTAGACCAAGCTAAAAACCTGAGTAGGCCACATAGAAAAAAACAAGGCTTTAAGGGGTATGGCCATTTGGCTTAAGCTTGTGTGAACGTAGTTACAAAAGGATGTTCAAAAGACAAAATTACATTCAAATTAGGCAAACATTGTGTTATTGGAATGTGGCATAAAGGGGTAGATCACATTTAGGGTCAACTAGCGCCAATTTGTGTGAAAGGAGTTACCAAAGAATGGGCAAAAGATGGTAGTATTTTGAAAAGACAATGTTGATGTTGTATGTAAAAGAGGAGGTTCACCACTTGTCTGAAAAAGTATCAAGAGGATCCTAAAATGCATTCTAGTATTATGCCAAGAAAAGGTGGAACTAGATATAGAGAGCAACAACATGGGGGGGAAAAAGAAGATTTGAGCTAAGTGGATTTTGGGCTTTAATAGGTTTAGGAATAACAATATTCATCAAAAAAATTGGTAGAATTGTTGGACCTAATTTCAGCTTTAATTAGCAGTGGAAAAGAATTTACAGAAATTTGATTATTATATGCTTAAATACCATAAGTAATCTGTTTCTTCCATGTCCTAAAACTGTGAACTGCTCCAAAAGGGACAAAGGGTTTTAAATTTTTTTTATGGCTTTATGGTAATCATATTTGATTAAGAAAAGAATGGCATTTACTATATCTATTTAAATAATATGGTTCAAGTCTCTCTAATGGAGTGTCTCAATAGGCCTCTTCATCCTGTCCAGTAGTTTGATGCCTATAAAATGTAGCACCTTCATGAGTAGCTGCATTATCATACAGTTTTCTTGTGATTTTGATTAAAAGCAAACTTTTTTCAATTCGAAAAGATAAAAATGGAAAAAATCACATTTGAAGCTTGTTTGATAAAAGATTTGCAGTCCTGCTTATTAGCTATCCTACAGAAAACAGCTAAGTGATTGGATGGAAACATTAGAATTGAACCAAGTGAAGCAAAAATTAAAATGAGAATTTCATATGAATAGGGGCTGGAACATTACATAGTGGTAAGTCGCTTACAAGTAAATTACATTATATGATAGGGGTTGGGACGCCATATGTATTTTTTGAAACTATGAGCTTAATCTGTTTTATTCATATACAATGTTTTTTAATATTTATTAGATCTTTGAGCTAATTGATCATATTTAAATGCTAGGATATGCAATTTGCTCTATGTGATCAAGGCATATAGATGAATATGATTGATGACAATCTTTTCCAGCTCGAGGATACAATAATTGAAGTTTTTGGTATAGATACAAAAACAGGATTAAACCATGGACCGGAGCCTTTTACACAGTAGCAGCCATATGGAAAGAGTAACCAGTCTCATAAGATATGAAGCTTAAAACAAAGTACAAAAAACTAGCAAAACAAGAAGGAACCTACAATCAACCAGCAGAAGACCAAGGCTAGAGAACAACTAACATCTACTAGCTGCCTGCCATTCTTTAGATAATAATTTAATCTTGTCTTTGAAGGTAACCTCCTTGATATCCTCAGTTTGATTGCTTGTACCTTTATTATTAGCTATAGTACTGGCTCTAGTTCTTTTAGCTAGGCCCTTGTGCAAGGTTACACCTCTTCTTTTGTGCAGTTGACCCTGTAACACATAGAGATTAGTGGTAGCATTTTTAATAGTCTCTCTGCTCATAGTTAATAGATCTGAAAGATTCTTTTTGATGTTTTCTTGATTCTCATGCATTTTGTGGAATTTGGATTCAAAGTTTTCCCACTTATTGAAAGTGGCAGCAAATTTCATGACTTCAGACCAAATCACATCATCAATCTCTTTTCTTTTAGGGTCTTTGGCCTAGTTGAACACAACTTTTCCTAAGTCCTACTGTCTTAGATTAAAGGTGTGCAGTTGTGCTAAAAACCACTTCATAACATTGTTTTGGAGGTCAAGGCCCTCCAAGAGGTCCTTAATTTTGTTCTTCATGCCTGAACAATTTGTGTAGTTTGTATTAATTTGACCTGTTAGGGGGCTTGGTTGGTGAGGGGTGCATCACTGTGGGGTGGAAGGCTTGGTTGTCGGGGGGAGCCATCATTGTAGGTTGGAGGGCTTGGTTGTTGGGGGGATCCATCACTGTGGGTTAGAGGGCTTAATTGTCATGGGGGCAAGGATTAGGGAGATAGTGACATTCCAGGGGTTCCTCAATCAAGATTTCTTTTCCTTTAAAACTGGTAAGGTTAATGGGCACAGTGGCTTCAACAACAGGTTGTGCCGCAATCTTAACAACTAAAGTCCCAATGGGGTTAACTTGCTCATTACACAAAGTCCTATGGGGGACCTTTTGTTTAGGTTGATTTCCTTTTGCAACAAGGGAGGGATTATGGTTGACTTTGGGGGGGATAAGGATCAGGTTAGTGGTTCTAGGTGTAAAGGCAAGCATTGATGTTTTGGCTAGTTTGAATCTATATAGCTGGTAAATGAGACCTTGATGGAGCGATAGGGAGGATTTACCCAAAAGGACACTAAGAATTAACTGTTCTAAGGAACTATACAAAAAGAATGGAAAACTCATTATTCTATTGCACCTAAGGTGGTTTAACAAAGGAAAAAGGTAGGAATAAAAGCATTATACTGGCCTTCGAGGGTGAAGTAGTGCATTAGGACCCTGGCAACATCCTTCTAGGACTAGGGAGGTGCTCTTTGTAGAACCCATTTTGGTATCTTGACACCTTCTCTCCTTTTTTAAGGAATTCATCCATGAACTGGTGGTCCTTGCTTTTTATGCTCTTCAGAATTTTAAGACCTGCCATCTTCAAACCTGTAGCTGCAAGCTTGCAACAATAAGTTCTTTAGACATCATGAATGGTAATACCTTGATAAATAGTGCCGTTCTTCTAGCTGACAACAAACTCATGAGAATGAGCTTCATCATATCCATTGTTGGCCTCAATAGAAGGGGTGAGCCTGAAGGATATTCCAAACAGTGGTATTTTTGTGAAACTTATCACAAGAAGCAGACTCAATCCTGAGAAGGTCTTCCCCTATGGTTGTATTCCTTCTAGTTCTGAGAGCGGCAGGAACCAAATTTTGATTAATAGTTTTAATTCTTTGGGTGGCTAATGGGACACAGGCTGTAATACCAATATGTGCATCATAATAATTTTAAACATACATTCCAAATCAAATTAGGTTTAATTCCAGGTTCCTCCATATGAATGTCTCTCGTGCACTCATAGCTCCTTCCCAAGGCTAGTGTAGGATTATAATTACATCCGCCTTCATTGCGTAGGCTTTGAATGATTGTTTGGGGTAAGGTATCACCTGAATGCCATTGCATGATGTCTTTGGTTGTACATCCATGATTAGCCAGGTGGTCTGCCATGATATTGCCCTCCTTGAATACATGGCTTAGTTTAACATAGTTAAATTGATTTAGGAGTTCCTTTGCCTTGTTGTCCTTGTAAGACCAAATGGGTGTTGGCTTTATTATTTAACATACCAATTATGTTCTTAGAGTCTCTTTCAACTATTATATTATTGCACCCATGTTCATGAGCAAGCATGATGCTAGTGAGAGCAGCCTTTGCTTCAGAATAGTTACTGGTTTGAATACCTAGGTTCTCAGTGAAATCCACTATAAATTCTCCATTGCTGTTCCTCATCACTTTACCTCCTCCTGCAAGACGAGGGTTGCCTTTGGAAGATCCATCGAAATTTTAGCTTGATCCAACAGTATCCGAGGGAGACCAACTAGTCATTTTTATCTGCCGATATTTTTTGAGATCCACATTGTGTATGTTTGTCGTAATGCTCCAATTGAAAGCAATCTTCTTTTCCAAAGATGTGGAAGGTGCATTTGGTCTTTTTTATTTTGGCCACCTCCATGTTCTCATGTATATTCTGACATATCCTAAAGGATAACACTTTCCAAGGTTTGCAACTTTTGTTGAATGTTTTATTATTTCCTTCTTTCCACACACCCAACAGAAATGCGGGAGGGAAATATTCCATATTTCTTTTATTTTGGGGTTTTTGAACAGGGATGACCAACTAGAAGTCATCCTTCTTGTATCATTATGCCAAACCCATGGAATACAAAACTTCATTAGGATCATCTGCTTTACATTCCAAGTGTAGCTGCATTTAGAGAACAAGTGGTTGATGGACTCTTCCTCTCTCTTGCACAACGCACATTTGTTGACCAAAGATAACCCTCTTTTTTTCTAGGTTGTCAGTAGTAAGAATTTTGCCATGACAAACAGTCCACCAAGAAAAGTATATTTTAGAAATGAGATTATGATTCCAAATCAGGTCGAATTTGAATTCAGATATTTGATTACTCACTAACAGACTATGTCCGGTCTTGACTGAATATATACCAAGGGGGTTAGCCATCCATATAAATTCATCTGGTCTTTGGAACTGACTAGCACTAAAAGGTTTTGGAAATCAGATCATCCATGGCCTCATTATCATTAATACCTGGATGCTGGCAGACAATTTCCAGGTTTTGGAACTCTCATTATGTAGCCAATAGTCCTTGACTTTGCCTCCAAATCTTCTGCTTAATTCCTCCTTAAGTCTCAAACAGGGATGTGAAAGTTCTAGAGGAACCTCAGTGATCTACCTATCTTCCTAGAATCTGATTTTTTCACCATTGCTAACCGACCATTTTGAGCCCAAACTCTATAGATGACAAAATTTGACAATATTATTCCAAATACCAAAGCTTGTTGGGAGATGGTAAGAAGATAAGAGAGCTAAGCAATCCTGTCCCCTCAAGTACTTATCCTTCATTATACTGCTCCAGTTGTTTTTACCTCTCAAGAGTACCCAACCCACTTTAGGAATTAAAGCTTTGTTTATGTCTTTGTATGTCTGATTTTTCTAATTCCTAGCCGACCTCTTTTTTTGGGAGACAAACATTTTTCCAAGCAAACAGGGCCATCCTTGGTTTAGCTTTAGTTCTTGACCAAAGTAATTTCCTTTGTAATTGTTCATTCTTTCAGCCATGGACTGGGGGATTTTGAAGAGAGAAAGGAGGTACACAGACACACTTTGAGGGAGGATTTGATCAGTTGAAGTTTATCAGCATGATTGAGCAGATTTCCTTTCCATGAAGCAATTTTTTTTGAATTCTTTCTATTAGGCTACTCCAAGTGCAATTATCAATTTGTCTTGGTGAAAGGGGCATTATAAGCTTGGTGGCTGGGAATTGGTTTATGCTGCATCCAAGTATATTGGTAATTTTTTTTTGTAGGGGCGGTTTGGTGTTGAAGAAGAAAATTCTATGTTTTCCCAGGTTGATTTGCTGTCCTGAAATTGTAGCATATTGGGAGATAATACTTTTCCAAGATTTTGCTTCCAACACAGTGGCTGTACCAAGCAACATAGTATCATCAACAAATTGTTGTTTGGATTCTTGGAACAAGGGCTGAGACTAGAGGCTGGACAAAATCCTCTAATGATGCCCCGATTTATGTTTGGGGTAATATTTCTGTCTAGAATTTCAGCAAGAATGATGAAGAGATAAGAGGAGAGGGGGTCCCCTTGTCTTATCTCTCTCTTAGCAGCAAAATGACCACTCAGGGACCTGTTAATTATAACTGAAAACATTGTAGTGATGTTGCAACTCTTTAGCAGATTTAAGATTTTACCCTAAAAACCAAAATGTATAAGAACTTTCAACAAGAAGCTCCAATTGACCTTATCATAAGCCTTTGATATGTCAACTTCTAAAGCCATGCTTTTTTTTGGTGCTCTTGTCCATAGAGTGAAGGTTCTCTTCGACAATAATATCAGCATCCAAAATTTGCCTTCTTGGGACAAATCTATTTTGGTTGGGGTGAATAACCTTATCAAGGAATGATTGAATCCTTAGTACTAAGAACTTCGCAAAGATTTTGTAAATAGTGTTGCACAAACTAATGGGCCTGAACTCCTCTAATTTATTGGCCCCAGTCTTCTTAGGGATGAGGACCAGGAAGGTGTTATTAATTTCTTTGAAGAATTTTATGGAGGCAAAATATTCTTGGGCAGCTTTAATGACATCCCTACCAACAATGTCTTGGTAAGTTTGGAAGAAGGGTGGGGGAAATCCATTAGGACACTGTGTGTTGAATGGTTTGAATGAGAAAACAACAAATCTAATCTCCTCACCAGTAACTTCTTTACCAAGACTTTCCAAATCTGAAGCACTGATAATTTCTGGGATAACTTCCAGCAAGTCCTCATCCAAACTAGCGTCAGAGGTAGTGCTGTAAGTGAGAATAGAGTGGAAGAACTGGATTCCCTCTGCCTGGATATCCTTTTGTTCCAAAGGTTTGGTTCCATCATTCAAGATCTGTTCAGAAATTCTATCGTTCTTCCTGTGTTTGAGGACTGACATATGAAAGAATTTTGAGTTCCGATCCCTAGTTTTAAGCCACTATATCCTCAATTTTTGTTTCTAGAAAGTTTCCACTTTAGCAATGCTATTGTGGAGATCACTTAAAATTTCCTTTTCCTTAAGAGTGTAATTCATCATTAGATCCCTTTTTATCCATTTCTTGTCAAATTTTCGGTAGCTTCTGTTTAGCCTTCTTTTTTTCCCCAAAAATATTCCCAAAGGAATTTCTATTCCATTTCTTTAAGTGCTTTCTGACATTTTTTAATTTGCATAAAAGTTTTAAATTTACCAGTCCCTCTAACCTCTTTATCCACCAATTTCTAATCAGGTTTTTCAGGTTTGGCTGTAAATTCCACATTGTCTCAAATTTGAATGGGTGGTTGCCCCAACAGATCCCCATGTCCCAGCTTAACTTTAGAGGGGTATGATCAGAGCCTATTTTCACTTGAGACTTGAGACAACATTTGTCTACAATGTTCCAATTAGAAGAGATATCGAATTTGTCTACCTTGACCTGAGTAAGTCTGTTGCCAACTCTTTAATTGGACCATGTGAAAGAAGAGTTTTCCAATTCAATGTCCATGAGGCTACCATCAACAAGGAAGTCAACCAAGTTACTCATGCTATCAGAGTAGTCGATGGTTCCCCCTATTTTTTATGATGGATAGAGCAAGGAACTGGAATCCCCCACCTCCATCGACTTGAATTCAGGAATGTTTTTGATGAAACTAGTCAGGTTGCTTCATAGAGATAATCTATTGTTTTTGGTATTTAGAGCATAGATATTAGAAAGGATCCATATATCTTCAAAAATTTTGTGTTTGAAAAGGATGCTTAAGAATTTTTTATGAGAAGACAAGAAAGTACCTTCCAACAGAGTAGGGTTCCATAAAGTAATGATTCCGCTAGAAGCCCCATCCATGTGAACAGCTTGAAAGACTGCCCCAGGCCAGACAAACTGGTTAATATCTGGAAAGGAGTTCACTGACAGTTTGGATTCTTGGAGACAAATAATATCATCTTTATTATCCTTAAGACAACTCTTAAGAATAACTTGCTTGTGAGGGCTATTAAGCCCTCTAACATTCCAGGAGATGATTGACATTTTTTTCCCCTCTTAGAGCATGCCAGCTCTAGGGTTGTTTGTTTTCCATTTGCCACATCTTTCACAGTTTCTTTTACTTTGATTTCTCTGTTGGATCTCTTCCTTGGCTTGGAATCCTTTTCCAACATCAGCCATTTTCCTTTGATCTTTAGCTTGTAGAGAGGATTTCCCCTTACTTGCAACATGGGTGGAAGGAGAGGATAACAAAGAGGGATCAGGGAAAGCATCCTTAGAAAAAGGAGGGGAGAGAATTGGGGTAGCATCCTTAATTGCAGGGTTGGGGGAAGGGGGGGAGTTGGGGAAGAGGAGGAGGGGGCATCATCTACCAACAAAATCTCCATTGAAGTTATGGATGGGTCTAGAGAGACATCTTTCACCACAGGGGGGAACTGAGGGGCCCTAGTAGAGAGGGAAAGGACCACTCTCAAAAGCTTTTCCAACTTATCAGACTCTTTAGTAGAATCCAAATCTAAAGGGGCAAGAGACGACTGTCCCAAAGTGGGGAGGATTTCACCAGCTTCCAAAGACACATCTAGGGGTGGATCCGACAGGGCAGCCAAGATAGGAGTTGGACCAGAGTCGGGCAGATTCCACAGCAAGAATATTTTTGGATTCTGAATCTAGGCAAGTGTTACTCTATCAACCTTCCTCTGCATGGGACATGTGTTAAAACAGATGACTAGTCTTTGAACAGTTCAGGCAATAAGAACTGAGTTTTTGTAAATAATATTTTGTGTCCATTTCCTCTGTTTAGATTCTAGAATAATGGAGTTAGGGAGGGTCTTTCCATCCTTCACATCTGCACAACATCTCGTGAAGATCATTGTGGTCCTGTTCTTGGTAACCTTATCCAGCATTAAGAACTGGCCAAAAGAGTTGGCTATTCCAACAATAATCTCTTGGGCCTAGTATCTTTTGAATTGCATGAATTACTAGAGGATGACTTTGCAAATATTGTTGCAATTCAAAATCATTTTGGCTCTGAGCTTTTGCTGTTAAGTAAATGTACAAATATTATATCAAGAATTGTGAACACTATTGAACTATGAATTTCCTTTGGTTTTCCATATACTTGCGTAGGCAAATCATTTTCAAACTCTTGGTAGGATGCTTAAATTGTTTCTTGGTCAAAACTCTCTGCTCAATGAACTTTTTTAAGGTAAGAGACTTGATATGCAGAAAATTGACCCATGACTTTGAATAGATTAGGGGTTATTTTATCTCCTTGTTTGTTCTCCTATCCTTACTTCTTATTGTTGTTATTTTTATCTATGTTGATTAGGATTAAATTATTGTTATTTGTATGAACCCCAAGGTCAATATTAGATGCCAGCTCAAGCTTTGGTAGAAATTATCTTGTCATAGTATACTTGAATGATAGATGATCGTATATAATTTGTGAGGGATAAATTGTGTCCAAATCAGGCTTCATCAAATGTTAGTTGAGTGATTGGTCAGATCTCTCAAAGTATTAACATAGGATTCCATGAAAGGCTTGGGGAGACATGATTGAGCCAATCAAGGAATAATGGAGGCAAAGCTCAAGCGAGAGCTGACATCCATCTTATTATGTAAAATTTCGTCCAAAAAACTGCCAAATGTTTGAGAAATCTATTTCCCTTCCAAGATAAATCATCTTACTTTTTCAGTTGATCATCCATTATCAAGGCTTTAATACCTCCTAGCTTCTGGGATCTCTGATGACACCCCTTCCACTTGATCCATTCCCAAAAGTATCTATTAGTTTTGCATTTGACATAAGAAAATGTATTACGGTTTTTCTTGCTGGAGTATCTTTGAAAAAATTTCTGCTGCAAATAAACAATCAAGTTGAAAACTCAAGATTACTGATTGATTTGCTGTGATGGTCATGGTGCCTGTACATTTATCTTTAATGTTGATCAAAGGAAGTTTTAGTAGAACCAATGTGAAGTAATTTTGGCTATGGACTTCTCTTTTCTTTGGAAGCGACTTGTCAGGAATATCAACATTACATGTTTTCTGATGTACCTATTAATGTTTTTTCATTATAAATCATGTAATGGCGTTTTCTTCTGTATCTTTTTTCCATATATCTTATGTCTACTGTACTTGATAGTTATAGCAGGCATCCTGGGTTTCTGTGCAGGAGCAATGTTATAGGGGACAAGGATGTCATATATCTGTTTCCTTTTGCAAAGGATGACCAAGATTTCTTCCTTTCCATTCCCTGACTAGAAGTAGACACGTGAACATCCCTCCATTTCTGTGGTACAGCAGCCTGTACTTTATGTTGCTGCTCACACAATTTACTATTTTCACTTCTTGATTGCTAAAAACTTCTCTTAAGACATAAATTCAGACCCACAACATTTTTAGCTAGCTTAGAAAAAACACAAAACTTAGAAGAAAACATCAGGGAGAAGATGAGAACATGATGGGTAAGGAGGATGGAGTGGAAAGAATATTGATCTCTGTTCCTGAGAATTTGGGATGGCTTTTTAGACAACCCTGAAACTTGCGCTTCCTGCATCCTGCTCCCTTTGTTTGTAAACTATGTTACCAGATCCTCCTGCAGACTGACTGGAACCGGGTTCGGTTCAATTTGTTTGTGTATTTGGTTTGGATCTGGCAGAATGGGGTTGGGTTCGTTTGGGATGAACCCGGGCAGCATCCAGGGGAACCTTGGCGAATCTGTCCATATTTCTTGTTTTTTAATTTTTTTTTTTGCTTTTAAAATTTTTTGTTTCCACCTTTTGGTGAAGCTGTGGGATATGGAGCTAGAGAAAATTGACTTGGATGCTTCCACTTTCCAACATCTTACTCTTGAGTTTGAAAAGTGAGCACACTTTTAGTGCAAATGGCAGTGGCACTTTTTGTGATTCTACAAATGTTCTTACATCATCTAATGTCAATGATAATGCTGGTGTTGATGATTTAGAAAATCCTTGTGACATTGAAAATTGATTGTTGAACTTGAAGTTTGAACTTTGAATAATGGTATTTTATAATATTTATCATTTATGTTTTAAATGACTTTAGAATTTATTGTGGTTTTGTTGATTATATTATGCTATGTGGTATTCTAAACTTAATTCTTGTTTTTGTAGTACGAATCCAAAACGAACCCAGCCCCAATTTTTTTTTGCCAAATCCACGAACCCTAACCAGGTTCCGTACCAGAACTGGCAACTTAGTTTCTAAACATAATTGGATCTAAGTATAGAGATAACCTTTTCTTCAGAATGCACCAGTGCATAAATTTTCTAGTTCATGGTTTCATTTTTAAATTTCATAATGATCATGAATAGCTAGTTTGATTTGTGTGATATTATATTGTAACTGTTCATGATTTACCCGAATATGAGACAAGGCTTACAAAGCCATGTCTGATGGCAAGCCTTATGTTTCAAAGTATTTTTGAGAGATTTAATGGTCTCTGCAAGTTCATTTTACCTTTGCATTATTGTGCCAGGTATTGAGCATTTCTACGTGTTAATAACATTATAAAGTTATTTTCTTATAAATTATTGGGATCAACCTTTTCTTCAGAATGCATTGATACCACAAATTTTTCAAATTTTGGTTTCTCATATGCATAGCTAATTGGTTTACAAGATATTTTTCAGCACTATTTATGCTTGCATAGTTTATAGCACAGTAGGATTCTATTTACATGGAAATCAATTACTTGGGTTTAAAACAGGAAGAAAAAGGGGAAAAACTTGGCAGATTAAAAATGCTAAAATACTCAAAGATGTGGATAAAAAACTGCTATTGTTATTTCATGCTGAATATAATGTGTAGAAAGAGAAACAAATTTCAAGCATAAGACATAAATATTCAATGTTGCCAATTACTCTCACATTCTTGATAAGTATCAAATTACCAATCAAGTATGGTGCACCCATTAGATCTGAAATCTTAGAGTACAAAAATACTGTTTTTTCATCCAGTGCAGACCATAACAATTTGTATTATTTGCATTTTAAAAGCAGATCAGGGGATTGGGGGCAGCAGATACTTTTGAGGCCACAGAGACCTTTATGGGCATGCCATTTTTCATAATTTTACCACTTTTAATCAAGTTCCAAATTCTTCAAAAAATGCCCTTCTAGGGTTAGTTATTTTTTTTTGAAAATTCTGTTTTTGACTGGAAATACTGGTCTAAAGAAAAACAAACGTTTGGCTGGTTTAAACTGGCATGTTCCACATGCTGGGCGGCAGTTAACTGTGTTTTTCACTGGTTATTGCTTCTATGACTGTAATTTTTCCTGACCTTAGCATTATTGTGCTTAGCATGCCGCATATATATGAGTTTCATAGATTTTGGAGATGGTTTATAATTTCTCTCATGGTCTGAAGGTTCAAGTTTAATCATTTTGCAAGTTGTGGGGCAAATTCTTAATATTTTCTATCTTATCGTGCACTTCATTACATATTTACTTCTGCTGACATTGAGAACTTTATACGGTATGCAGCCACAGTGACTTTCAAATTCTTAATATTTTCTATCTTATCGTGCACTTCATTACATATTTACTTATGCTGACATTGAGAACTTTATACAGTATGCAGCCACAGCAACTTTAGCAGATGAGGAAGCAGAATTGCTGCCGTTTCCAAGGTGGATTTCAATTTTTCTAGAGTTTGTTTATCATTTTTCACATAAGCATTTATAAAGACACTTTTAGAGTCGTCTATTGAAAACTGGAATGAGTAGATTGAATTATTGCCACAAAGCATAAGATATTATCATGTGCTTACATGTTGCCTCCTTTAAGAGTCTTGGATTGGCAGATAGAAAGTCTGAGAAATAAATTATATTAATGTCCACAAATTTGGAAAGCGGACTAAGACAGAATGATCATGTGAACTATAGAATGTCAGTTTGGCTTGATGAAGATTCTATTTCTGTTTTCATTGTTTGACTTTAAAATTGATTGTGAAGGGAGGGTCCAGGAGTTATGTATGCACTAAATTGGGCCCTTGCATCAAAAAAGGTTTTTCCAAAGGGCGAAGCCTATCACAACTTGAAAGATGTTGATTTGAAGCACAGTGCAACTTCAACAGGTATTGGATGACTTTATTACACAAAAGAATTCTGCAAATGCCATCCTCTTCTTTTATCTGTTGAGTATTTATAAGCTGTTCTACTTATTTGTCAGAATCGTCTTCTGGAAGTTCTATATTTGCTCGAGGAAGCTTCTCTTTGGGGGCATCTGATATTTCAAAACCCCAATTCAACAAACTCTTGAAACAGGTATTGGTTTTAAATCCAGAAGTGTTTTGACATGTAGAAGACACCTTACATTGAAGGCTATGCTTGACATTAGTAAACCCTAAACTGTGAAAGATATATCTCCTTCTAAGATTTGAAATGATTTCCTTTGTTATTAATAAGCTACATATCCTAGAGAAGACTAAATTTAAGAATATAAAAGAAAGTTGAGAAAGTCTTCTCTTATTGTATGTAATTACTGAAATATACCATATGGTGAGGTTGAAGTTGGGATAAAACATGTATTGACTTCATTCATGTCGCGTTTGCTTTTAAAGGCCATCTACATTATGGTAATGCAAGGAAATATTTTTCCTTTGGTTATGATTCATTGGCAACTCTGAAGCTTATGTATTAAACTAAGCAATAAAAAATAAAGATTACATGGAATGATGATTACACATAATAAGGTATATTGTGAAAATTGTGACAAAGAATTATATTGTAGCTTGTTTGCAATTATATTTGGTTATTGTGGAGATTTTATTATTAATCTTGGTTTTCAGGGGAAAGGCTTTATATAGAGTTCTTGTTCAAGTATGCATTATGTTTTTTATGGGAAAGGCTTTATATAGAGTTCTTGTTTATGTATGATTTTTTGGCTTGTTATTTGATTCAAATATCAAGGACCTCCCCTTATGTGTTCTTCTGGGATACTCTGGTTTCTTAGGATTGTTTGACAATCTTAAGCTGTACTGTTATTGTGCAAATAAATAATATTGGCATAGATTTAGGTGTTTTATAATTATGTTATTATCTTTGTATTTAAGTTTGGAGTAGATACTTATTTTTAGTTTGAGTACATGATTAGTTTGACATTATTTTGGTAAACTTATTTTTTGAGCCAATTCATGAATCCCTTAGATTTTCTTTATCTTTTCAGTTTATTCCTTGTCCTCAACTATTTCCTTGTAATTAGGGTCAAGCAGCTTAAATTCTTAAAAGACTTGAATCCTGTTATCTTTTGTTTTTTGTTTTTAAATTTTGAAAGTAGATAGAATTTGCATCCTTAAGTTCACTGGCAGTTTTTATATGCTAGCAAGTAGATTTGCTTTATTGTAGGGGAAAATTGAAGTGCCATTTGGGTTTGAGTATCAATATAATATGGGCATTGAATTGACTGTTTAGATGTTACTATCTTTGTTTGTGTGTTTGGAGTAGATTCTTATTTCTAGTTCGAGGACATGTTTAGTATATATTGTTCTGGTAACCTTTCATTGAGCCAACATATAGATCTTAATAAATTGTCTTATCTTCTCAGTTTATTTCTTATCCTGAAATATTGATTTGTATTTGGGTTAGCACAACGCCTCAGCAGACTTATATTCTGTACTCTTAAAGGAGTAAAAGAAGATGGAATTTGCAGCCCTGTTCTCTCTTGTAGTTGATTTTTGTTTTTTCTTTCTTTTTACCTTCCTAGGCCATTTACAGACATTGAAAGCATGGATTTGCTTTGTCATAATGAAAATCAGAAAAAAACTGCGTTGTATAATTGTTCCAAGATAATTGGCATAGAGTTTAGTATTGTTGTCGTTAGTATCTTATTTTGGGAGTAGATAGTTATTTCTATTTAGAGTACTATTATATATTTTTTGTAATGCTGTTGTTGAGCCAAATAATAGATCCTAGTAGATTGCCATCTCAGTTTATTTCTTGTCTTAAAGGACTTTGTAATTTGGGTTAATCAGCTTGAATCCTCAAAGATCTCACATCTCCTTCAAAACAATTGTAAAAGAAATGTGTCAGATTTTTGTTCTGTTTATAGGTGTTGTTGATATTATAGGTTTGCCTTGGTATAGTAAAAAGTTGGCTGTATCTGTGTTATAAATTATTTTTTATGAGTTTTAGGCTTATAATGTTTAGGTTTGTGGTTTTCTTGCATAAAGATCCCACAGTTTCCTGTCTTAGTTCTCGAAATGGAGAGACATGAATCAATATCTCTTGCTTGGAATATTGTGATTGGGTTCTACCTATAATTTGTAGTGTAAGTTGGTCCTGCTAGCACTTGGCAGCATGATGGAACATATTCTGTAGATGCGGGCTAGTGTCTTTCCCTACCATTGTTTAGACAAATAAATTTCAGCTATCTAGTGACCACATGTGCATTAGTTTCTTTCTGCTCTGAAGTATTCAATTCTTTTTACACATATTTGACATGTGGGACTGTTTACCTCCTGGTAACATATGCCCTGTTATGCATACCCATCTAAGGTCAAGATGCTCATGTTTTCAAGTCAGTCAAGGGGACCTTGCAATAATTCTTTCTCGTCTTGTATTTGACACCTGTTTATTTGTGAGGTTTGCCCTGTCGTGCACACATCACAGTAAGATTGTAATCCAAGTTCAAGATGCCTGTGTTTTCAGGTCAGCCAAGGGGATCTTGCAATAATTCATTACATATGACATGTAATTTTTACTTTCTTGTGATGTTTGCCCTGTTGTACATAGTTCAGAGTAAGTTATATCATCTAAGTTCAAGATGCCCTTATTTTCCAGTCAGTCAAGGTGATCAGTAATTCATTCCCTTGTAAAGCTATTCAGCATTTAATTTTCATTTTAATCATTTCTAGATGGATTACATAAAAGTTAAAACTTTCAGCTTTTGTGAACAATATTTTATGTACCTTTATTATGTTGTTGAGTGCTTCTGTTTGAAATCTTTATTGCAAGATGCACAATTAATAAAGGTAAACCATATGCGGACTGGGTGCAGTAATGTTGTGGCAGTTAAATTTTCTATCCATGTATTGCCATTCAACTGCTTGGATTATTAACTTTTAGTATTCTGATCATTCAGGTCACCAGTCATCTTTCATCTATCCCAAAAATCTTTGTGCAAGATGGAGCTGTTGGTTCATCCCCGAAGATTGATGTAAAAGTGCGAGCTATATGTGACAATCCCTCTGCTGCTTCAACTCTCCGTAGTATATTGTGTCGAACTCCAACTCGAGAAGTTTCTCATGCTGCTTTTCCTTTGACTGTTTATGTTGCGGCGGGTGTAAGGTAAGCCTCGTTTTCCTGTGACTAGAAGTGTAGTTACATTTTTCTATGCATTTGTTAATAGACATATTTGTAATATCCCGAGGCTATATCTTAGGGTTACAATTTAGAGAGTTCAATCGACAAGGTCACAACAAACATTTAACTCCTTGCAAACAATGACAGAAGCAGATCTGAAAGAAATAATCAAAATTTCTGCAGAATTGTCTAATCATATGTCTGGTTACAGTTCAGTGGCAAATTTTTTTTACCAGCAGTTCAATGGCTGACTGTTAACCTCATACAATGCAATCAGCAGACCACTGGCTTAGATAGGTCGCTGTAGAAGAAGATATTACCTCTATTATTTTGCAGTCCTCATACCAATGCCAGATCTGGAATTCACGGTCTGCCTGGATCAATTTTGCCTTACACGGTTACCTTGCCTTAGATCTCAGACTTGAAGCTCTTAGATAGCAGCACTCTAACACTCTACCCTTTGCTTTCCTGTGCAGCAAACTTTAGTATGTCGCTGAGGATATCAAGGGCTCACAGATATTTGGTAGTTCTCCCACTATGCTGATTGCTGTAAATGTCTACAGATACTTGCTGGTGATCCCGCAGTGCTGTTGCTGTAGGCAACTAGGTCCGTTCTGCTGTAGACTGCTGGTTCCCGATGAAAATATATCCTGCAATCTGATCTTGAAACCCTAGCAAGTATGACTCTTAGTTCAACCCATGCCCAGTTAGGCTGACCTCACAGAACTCAATTGCAGAGGTTTTCGTCCCTGCTATAGTTAGAAATGATAAGCAAAAAAAAAATTTCTCCAGAGATGGGGGTTTGCGTCCCCACCAATGGTGCTGCTAATGAGGGATTTTGTCCTCACAGGCAGTGGTGGAATATTCATTTTGCCTCTCAATGATACCTGCCCCAGTCACTTGGAGGGCTTCTTTAAACAATGCTACACCATCAAAAGAGGCTATCCCAGCAACTGTTCTAGGGGAATTTGAGGGTTTCTCAATGGATGGAAAACCCTTTTTAATCCTTGTAATGTCCCCTTTTTCCTGCCCTAAATCCACCCTATTTTAATAGTGTTTTTAAAAACTAGTATATATATTATATAATATTAAAATATAAATAATATAATAATAAATAAATAAAATAAAATAAGATTACTTTATTGTGGTCGGCCAAATTTGAAGGAGAAAAATAAGATAAATCCAAATAAATTTCCCTTGAGGTGGACGACCTATTGAGAGGTCAAGAAATGAAGTATTTAATGCCATAACTGGTTTGCCCTACTTGGAGAAAGGAATGAAAATTAAAATAAGATATTTAATTTGTGTTTTTGGGCGCCTAGCATGCCTTGCTTGGTGTCAGCCCTAAGAAGGAGTGAAATATACTAGGCACAGATTGAGCACGAACAACGGAAATACACCAACTCAACTATACTGGTTATTAGCACAGAAATTGATTGATATGATGACAAGATGCTGCAATGAACATGTGCAGTAACAAAATATATGCTCACAGAATGTTAACTATCAGAATTACATTACACTGCAATAGTTTCTGATGATTTAGTCTGAATCAATGAACCCAGATCTGCATATAACCATTAAAGGTAGTTGCGACTGAGCATACAGGATGGTATGGCTGTTATAATGCACACCGACAGACCTGTAGCCATCGTGAGGTTCTCTCCAGGTCTACACAGTGATTCAATCAGGAATGCCAGATGAATAGATGGACACCGATATTGCACAGAATGCTCACATACACTGCACCAGGGGAAATCTTGACTCAAGGGTGATGGGTTGTGGGTCAGACAGTCAAATCCAGTAGTTGCAGACCGGTTTGAAATTCCTGATTGCTGTGACCAACTATCAATTCGGAGATCTCAAGTTGATAACGCAGATGCCATTGCTATACCCAGCAAATACCCAATCGTGGGGATCTCTCTCTCACGGCGCTATCAGTCGGGGGTGATTGATAGTGTCCTCGTAAATTGCCTGGCGCCCAACTAGTGAATATCATGCTTTCCTGGGGTGAGCAGATCAGGGATTCGATGTGTTGCACCAGTGTAGAGACATTTGAGCGATGTTGTAGAATTATGCAAAATAGGATGACACGATGATTGTGCCCTTGATAGTGGCACAAACTCGGACTTCACAATGTTGGGAAGGCTCACACCAAAGTCGGAAGTTTGGCGATGAGAGCATCGAGTAAGGCGTGAGCTAGGATGGCTCTGCCACTTACTCAGTTATCGCTGCTTGCTTGTGATATCACTTGACTTAGAATCTCCCACCGTGTGATATTGCTCGACCTGTATTCACAAATTGAATCAGAGAATGCAACTTAATGAATTTGTAAAGCAAGACTCAAGGATGCTAGGTGAGGGGGGTCGTCCGACCTAGGCGAAAGCACAGGAGATTTCCGTCCCTAGCGCTCCAGACCAATGTTCGTTCAAGAATCCGATGATCCACTAATGAGGAAAGGAATCGAGATATATAGCAATTCAAAGTGCCTTCCCAAATGGGTTAGCCACCAGAGATAATTAAAATTTAAATATTATTAATTTAATAATTTAAATTTATATAAATATTATTATTAAAATATTAAATGTAGATGGAGTGTTTAAAAACACTGTTTCCCTCCGAAATTGAGATAGGTCTCAATTGGGGATGCGGACATGACAGTCCTCCCCGCCCAGATGTTGCTTTCCCTCAAGCAACTTCGATTTTGGATGCTTGGCAATCTTTGCTCGTTCCCCCTATCTCTCCATCTTCTTGGCTGAAACTTCCCTAGGGCTTCCTTTGGAGAGACCACAAAGAACGACTTCTTTCCTGTTAGATTTGAACTTCAATTCCAAAGTTTGGTAGTTTGTCGTATACTCCCCAAGCGAGTGCAACCATTGTACTCCTAGGACCACATCTGATTCAGCAATGCCGACTATGTAGAAATCATCCTGTATCTTATGTCCTCCTAGAGTCAACTCCATCTGTTGGATTCGACGAGTGCACAAAATTGAGTAACCATCAACTATTGTCACATTGAATCCTTCAAAGCTGTCGGCCCTTAGGTCCATCTTAGCCACTAGCTCCTCATTAATGAAATTATGGGTGGCTCCACTATCTATCATTACTACTACCCTTTGTCCTTATAAATCTCCTCCAATACAGAGAGAGTGATACCTTGGTGCTCCCGGAAATGTTGCAAGAGTGCCCCCTGGATATCCTTCCTCCCATGTCACCCCATGTTCATCCTCTTTAGTAACGCCATCGGGTTCACCTTCTCCCTCCTCATCATTGGAGACTACCTCAATATAGTAGATGCGTCCTTTTCCCAAACACCTGTGGCCTTTGGTCCAAGGCTCCTTACAAGTGAAGCATAACCTTTCCTTCGAAGCTCGTTCTTAGACAGGTCCATCTTACTAGACCTTGGTGGTAAGGTTGTTGGTTGAGTAATTTCGTGAGGGAGCTTCTTGGTCACAACGGGGGGTACCTTGTTGGTGTTTGATCCGCCCTTAGTTAATGAGTCTTCCAAATTTAGAGCCCTTCTAATAGCATCTTGTAGCGAGCTAGGGTCCAGTGCCTTCACCAAAAATCTGAGGGGTTTAGATAGGCCTTCAACAAAGAGGACTACGAGTCTTCTTTCTGTCACATCTGGGACCATCATTGCCAATCTCTCAAACTCAACAACATAATTCTCCACTTTACCTTCTTGCCTCAACTGTGCTAATTCCTAGAAATGAATTTCTGGATCCTTCCTATCAAATATCTTTGTCAACCTCTAATTGAATTCTTCTAATGTTTTGATGGAATTGTGGTCTTGTGTTTCCATACCATGATACCACCATTCATGGGCCAACCCCTCAAGATGTAAGGTTGCGAATTTGATGGCTTCTCCTTCATACATGGGATTCAGAGAGAAATGTGTCTAATTTTTTTGCAGCCAAGCCCTTGCTGATGAACTCCCACATCCATCAAAAATTGGAATGGTGATCTTGCCCAAGTGATGTTGGATGTCCTTCCTATCTTCATACCTTCACCTCCTATGCCCTCTTCTTGTTTTCATGTCATGGAATTTTGTGAAGGTCATATCTCTACGAATGGCTGCACTTAAAGCATGGTTTTCGTTATGCAACCTGGCAATATCATCCTCTTCCTCAGGTGGTGCTTCTGGCTCATTTTTTGCCTCTTGGTCTAGGAGTTTGGCTTTGAAAAACTTAGTAGAGGCTGCTGGTTTTATCACACCTGAGCTGTTGCTCTCGGTACCATTCTGCATTGTCTTACTAGCATCTAGTTGTTGGTTCAATCCTCTCAACAGCTGGACCATTTCCACCATGGTTTCCTTCATGCTGGATTGGAACTCCCTGGATTCTTTGACAAACTGTTGTCCTTCATCGTCTTTGTCCCCCATGGCTTTCTTCTTCTCTCTGAGATGATATCTCAGATCCCTGTCGCTCATGAAACAAACACACAAGTTGGCAGGAAGCCAAGCTTTGATACCACTGAAATATACTAGGCACAGATTGAGCACGGACAACAAAAATACACCAACTCATCTATACTGGTTTTTAGCACAAAAATTGATTAATATGATGACAAGACACTGCAATGAACATGTGCAGTAACAAAATATATGCTCACAAAATGTTAACAATCAAAATTACATTACATTGCAATAGTTTCTAATGATTTAGTTTGAATACATGAACCCAAATCTGCATATAACCATTAAAGGTAGTTGCGACTGAGCATATAGGATGGTATGGTTGTTGTAATGCACACCAACAGACCTGTAGCCATCGTGAGGTTTGCTCTAGGTCTACATAGTGATTCGATTAGGAATGCCAGACGAATAGATGGAGATTGATATTGCACAAAATGCTCACATACATTGCACCAGGGGAAATCTTGACTCAAGGGTGATGGGTTGTTGGTTAGATAGTCGAATTTAGTAGTTGCAGACCAGTTTGAAATTCCTGATTGTCATGACCAACTATCAATTCAGAGCTCTCATGTTGATAACGTAGATTCCATTGCTATACCCAACAAATACCCAATCGTGGGGATCTCTCTCTCATGACGCTATCAGTCGGGGGTGATTGATAGTGTCCTCGTAAACTGCCTGGTGCTCGACTAGTGAATATTGTGCTTTCCCAGAGTGAGCAAATTAGGTATTCAATGTGTTGCACCAGTGTAGAGACGGGTGAGCGACGATGTGGAATTATCCAAAATAGGATGACAGGATGATTGTGCCCTTGATAGCAGCGCAAACTCAGTCTTCACTATGTTGGGAAGGCTCGCACCAAAGTCAGAAGTTTGGCGATGAGAGCATCGAGTAAGGCGTGAGCCAGGATGGCTCCGCCACTTACTCAGTTATCATTGCTTGCTTGTGATATCGCTTGACTTAGAATCTCCCGCCTTGTGATATCGCTCCACCTATATTCACGAACTGAATTAGAGAATGCAACTTAACGGATTTGTAAAGCAAGACTCAAGGATGCTAGGTGAGGGAGGTTGTCCCACCTAGGCGAAAGCATGAGGTTTCCGTCCCTAGTGCTCCAGACCAATGTCCGTCCAAGAATCTGATTATCCACTCATGAGGAAAGGAATCGAGATATATAGCAATTCAGAGTGCCTTCCCAAATGGGTCAGCCACTAGAGATAATTAAAATTTAAATATTATTAATTTAATAATTTAAATTTATATTAATATTATTATTAAAATATTAAATGTAGATGGAGTGTTTAAAAACACTGTTTTCCTCCGAAATTGAGATAGGTCTCAATCGGGGATGGGGACATGACAAGGAGGGAAAAAAGGGAAATAAAATAAGAATATATTACTTAAGGAGGTTGGCCTTGATAAGGTTATTTTGGGAGGGCTATAAAAGAAAGTAAAGTGCAAGTCATTTGGCATCCATTCATATCGAATTTCATTTTTGGAGATTCTTCTCTTGGTTGCAACTTTGGTTGGGCTTCATTCCGAGGACAAAAACCCTTGTGAATGTGGTGAGTTGGACGAAACCATAGCTCACCTTGTGGAGAACTCATGACGGAGTTCTAATTGCACTTCATTGGAGACAATTGGAGGCTTGGAGCATCATTGCAAATCAGATTTTTTTTTCTTTTTAGAAAAGGTGCAATGCACCTATATTATTAAGGGTAAACGCTTTTGACCGGAGCTATGAACCGGGTACAAGAAACCACAAGATACTACCAAACCCATGAGCACAATGGCCCAGCAAAGGCACAAGCCCTGTGAGCACTTTGGCCCAGCGAGGGTTTGAACCCTGGTGGCCGTCACTACAACCAAGCGACTTGACCACCGAACCACACCCTTATCGGCAATCATTGCAAATCAGATTTGAAGATCAGATTTGGAGCAGAATTATTGTGGCATTGTGTGAGCAGATTGCATTAGGGTTTTGCCCTAATTTGGAGCGCCACTTGGAGCAGACCTGAGCGCCCACCTTTGGAAGGCGATTTTGCATATTTGGAGCAGCAAATTCTAAGCACTTGCCAAGGAGGAATTTCGTCCATCTAGGGTTTGATATTTGAAGACTATTTTGCATGTATTTGGTATGTATAATCATAGTTTGGGATCTGATTTATAGAGCAGAAATCTGGGCATATGTCTGGCATGTTTGAGCCCATGAATTTATTGTTAATTCAATCCAGAATATTCAGTTTGTAACAGTAGAAGTTGTCTACAAAAAATCAGATTTGTATGTTGCATTTGGATGCCCTATCCTGTGTTTTTTATGGTGGATTTCATTGTCGATACGAATATCAATTGGTAGCATCATTTGGCGTGTTTATTTGTCATGTTTGGGCACTTGTATGTTCGCTGTGATATTTTGTTTGAAATCAGAAAATAAAAATCAGAAATCAGAATTAGGGCAGATCCCATTGGGGATATTATAGTGGTATAAGAGCAGTTGTCCTGTCAGCCTGAGGGTATTTTTGTTCGTTGATGCAATGGAGTCAAAGGGATCGGCGAGTTCTTGAGAGGGAAAAGAAGAAAATTGAAGCTGAATCATCTCGGATAGGGGGCAAAGGTAAAAAGATGTCTGATAGAGGTAAACAATGTGATGCTTTCATGAGGGCCTAGGAGCAAATTGCTCAAATGCAAGAGAAAATTGCCAAACAGTAGGAGCAAACAACGCAGATGATGAACATGTTGATGCAGACCATGAATAATGTGAATAACACTGTCAGATCTGCACAAAATAATGGTACAAAAAGCAATCACTCTAATCAGAATGGAACTGAAATTCAGAGCAGCAGGGCTACTAGGCCCACACAGCCATCATTCTTGCCTAGAAATGGACCCAAAAATGAGGAAGAAGAGCTGAATCATGCTGGGGTGATGTTAATTCAAGCATAGATGCCTATGCACAGCTTGATCCGAATGTGAGATGCCAAATCCCATTTATACAGTTTCACAATGCAAGGAGTGGATCAAGAGAGAGACAACCAGTGCAACAATCCAACAGAGACATGCAGCATAGGGTGAGCAAGCTGACTCTCCCAACTTTTGATGGCTTGGGGAAGGTCAGTGCATGAGCTTGGGTACAAAACTGGATACACACCTCTCACTTAGCACTATGATAGAAGAGGAAGATTTAGAAACTGCTAAGGAGGAGATCAAAGGGTAGGAGCTAGAAGAATCATCCTTGAAAGAAGAAGAGCCCAAGAGGATGGAACTTGAAATAGTGAGGGGTACATCAGAGCTAGACTCACAAGAGGAGGAAGTTGTAGAGCAGGAAGAAAAATCGAAGCTACAAAACATCATAGAGCAAGAACAAGAGGTCCCCAATCACCAAGTTGAAGGTGAAGATTCCTTGTTGATTTCTAATGTTTGTGCATATCAGCAAAAGATCGATGAGCATTTTGTTCGCAACCAAAGCATAGGGCATGTGGACTCTTTGTTTCAAGTTCCAAATTTTCCATATCCCGGTGATCCCTTGAGGGTCAAAGAAGATAGACACATTGGTGCTGCATTACAATCCTCCCTTGAGGGTCAATTTTTTGATGCTTATTTGGGAATGCATGAAGATGGGAATCCAAGAAAGAGAGATCTGTATAACTACATCAGAAAATTGAGAAGAGAAGAAGAAAAGTAAGAAGTTATCCAAAAGAGCATTGAGAAAAAAGAAAAGAAGGAATAAAAGAAAGAAGAATTGCTTCCTTGTGATTTGTAGCTTATGGGTGATCCTAAGAAGAGGAGAGAACGGCATTGCTTCACTTGCCTAGAAGCTTGGACACCTAGACATAAATGTGGAAGCCCTAAAGAAGATGAAGCCATGCTCACAATTTCACTTCAGCAGAATGATGATATGGACAAAGAAGAACCACTTCATGCATCCACAAGTGAGGGGCACATGAGTTTTCATGACAACAATAAGGTTGAAGGGTATGTTGTTATAGAGTTTGCCAAGCGAGCAATGACTGATCAGCCACATGAAGGTATAAATTCTTTTGATGATCCATTATTTGAGCATAGCATTGTCTCACCATCTGTACATAGTACTTGCAAGGGATCAAATTGTGAGTTGGGTGAACTTGAAGGTGATATTGTTAATACATATGAAGGCATTTTGTTATGTGATGAGCAAAATGACTTGGATAAATTAGATCAAAGACATTAGCATGGCAAGGGTTGAAATTCAATGAAGGTACAACTTGCAGCCATAGGATAGAAGCTATGACAAGTAATATACTTGGTTTTCAGCTGGATACATCTCTTGGACCAGCACGTGATGATGAACATCCAACAATGAAGGAAGATGAACTTGAGTTCCATGAAGACACCACAAGAAGGTACAGTGACAGTTCTGATTTTCTAATTATGAACGTCAGTCCATTATCTTCACATAATCGTGAGGTGATAGACAAATCATATAAGGATGATAGTGGTAAGAAACCCTACCTTGTTGATACTCAAGATTTGATGGCTAAGCATGAGGTAACGGTTGTGGATCCAAGCCACAAACAATCTGATTTTGTGCATCATAGCATAGAAGATGTAAAGAGTGAAGATCACATAGGGAATACTGAGGGTGGAGGGGCAGGGGTGAATCAGTATTTCAGAACTTTTAAAACTTTAAACCAGATTCAACATGTAAATCAGAAATCAGAATATTAAAAGCATCATAAAACACCATCAACAAGATAAACACCAGGATTACGTGGAAAACCCTTTCAGGTAAAAAACCACGGAAAAATATTGCTTTTATTTATCTCCAAAGGGCACCAACCCTGTTACATAAGTGAGCACCAACTTCCACGAATCACCAACTTCGATTTCATTTAGTGAGCACCAACCCATTGAGAGCATCAACCCTCCTTCGAAGCACCAACTCCGAAAACACCGAAGCACCAACTCCAGTGGCTGA
The DNA here is from genome assembly GCA_007258455.2 of Sequoia sempervirens. NCBI lineage: Eukaryota > Viridiplantae > Streptophyta > Pinopsida > Cupressales > Cupressaceae > Sequoia > Sequoia sempervirens. The sequence goes on from VDFB02000007.1 coordinate 77,357,128, forward strand.
AGCACCAACTCCAGTCTTTGTAAACAAATCTGTAAACGCTGATTCAAGCAATGCCTTCACATGAACTGTGAGGCCCACACTCACATACGCTGTTCAAATCAATTTCTGATTCTCAACACAAATACACTTTACTTATCACGACTCCGTTATGCTCAGAAATCTTCTTACACTGACCTCAGAAAGAACATTCAACAATCCCTCATCTGCTCAACAAGAATACCAAGCTGCACCTCTTCATTCAAAACAAAACAGAGAAAGCAAATACAGATACTCAGAAAACTTCACCAGACTGAGGCTTATGCAATAAAAGGTTCTCCACATATCTTCAGTCTTCACATAGGGTCCCAAAATAAAACACAGCCAGATACATACCATCGAGCACACATAAAATGCTTATACAAACTCAAAAAATCATCTCTTCATCCTCTTCACATCATCCACACCATGAGAAATATCACAGTATTTCTGTCACAGGTTTTCTTTTCATTGCTGCATATCTATGCTAATAGAAGTGATTGCTACTTTTGTATTCAAAACATCATGCTACAACTGCCATACAAATAGATGTAGACATAAAACTGACTCCAATATCCTTTGCACCAACAATAAGCCACCTCATAAAACTATTACTCAGGTGAGTAATGTCAGTCCGCCCACATTAAGCATTATGCAGCCTCAACAATTGAAGTCTACCATATATGAACAGTAGCAATAGTAGCCTCAACTCATACATAATACCTTCAATATATATAACGAGCTTCACATGTAACCACCCTTCACTCGATAGGCACAAGAAAGTCTTCTTTTCACAGCGGACTCATCAAAAACATCTTTGAAAGAAACGTCTTCTTCAGATATATTACCCAGGCAGAGGATAAGCAAAGATCATGATATTTTCCAGCCATAATAGAAACGTCTATACCAAACATTAAATCAAAACCAAACTTTAATCCAACTGCCCTGTTTAAAATCTAAAACCGTCCTCATTAATTTCTGTTGACTTCCTTCAGAAAATGATATAAAGAAGCCGCTCCAAAAAAAAAAACTTCTGAGATAGAAACATCTCTGCCATTCCTCAAAAGGTTCTGACATCAATCAGATTTTCTTTAACAAGGAGGACGACCTTTTACATCCAAGGATAGAAGATGTTCACGACTTTATAATTTTCTCTATTTCCGTCTGACATAAAAATGACTCCTGAAGACACCAACAATGATAATAGTTGTAGCCGTCATCATGAAAATAAACTAAGTGAATGTGTTCAAAAACATTGACATCTGTAGCCGCAGCAATTCACATCCTGTAGCCGTTACAATAAATAAATTCTGAAAAGCCTGAAGCCGTCGCCCATCATAGGAAATCCAATATTATTTAGCCACCATGTATCCTCTGGAAATAAAGAGACGCACACAGTAAAGTTGCAGCTAATAATAGAGGCACTGTTTCACATACAAAAGTTAAATCTGTTACCAATAAATTCACCAGAACGAGCTGCCAGAAAAGATGATAAAGGATTCAATATCGAATAAAAGCCTTCACCACGTCAGAGGTTGCCATATGCCTGAAATAATATTAATTGCTGCCATGACTCAACTATTTCAAAGCCAGCTCATAAGAGGAACGATCCTCAAATTTTTTTTGTCTTATATAGAAATCGAGCCTCATAAAATATATTTAATTTAAACTCAGAAAGATATAAATCATAGCCACCTCATCCATTCTGCCGTCTCACTAAAGGAAAGACTTTTTCAAAGCTTTCTCAAACTGTCATAAAGCTGACACACAAACTCCTTGTCTTTTATCGACCCCCACAAAAAATAATCCATCCCCATAAAACTTTGAAAGCAAGTGTATGCCACGTAGACATGGGATATTAGACCAAGAGAAGACTTTTGAAACAGCTGTCCAATTGACAAGTATGCTCACTAAAAAAGCTGATGTAGACAAGCAACCAGCTGAAGCATACATCCAGGCAGGTCAAGCAGGTCAAGCAGGTCAAGCACCTCAAGTAGGCAACCAGGTAGCTCAACCTAGACATCAATGATAAACTTATTCCAACAAAGAGGACTCAAAGCATGTGTGATGAGTGGCTAAGGAGGGCTAGGGAAGCCAAGTTGTTGGCTGCTCAAGCAAAACAACACCTACAAAATATTAGGGAACAATTCAGTCACATGGATCATGAGAGGCAGCAGCGAGATACATTTATTCGTCAATCTCTAATACCTCCAAGGGAAGAAACTATGATGGTTGAACCTCTACAGGATTATGATGGTAGAAAATGAAGACCAATCAGATTCGCATGAACTTGTTGAGAGGTATGATTTTGAAAACAAATCAGAAAATTTATTCTGTGCAAATGGCTTTAATCATAGGGTTCATGAAACACATCATTAGGAGAGCCAATTGAAGGCTCAACTCAAGGTTAAGGAGGTGGAAGTTGTGCATATGCTTTTTGGACCAGCAAATAATGATTGTTCTGCATATGTAGAGAAGAACATTTGTGATTCAGATTTGGTTAAGAGTTTTAGCATTCTTGGAGAGCTCCATGAGCCTACTCATGTTTTGATGCCATGCTATCATGATGATGATCCTTTGAGTGAACACAATGCTGTCCCAGCTTGAAAACTTGAAGGAGATGTCATGGAGGTATCGGATTTGGAGTTGTATGTTCATGAGGATGTTGAATTTGAGCTGGATTATAGTCCAAGACATGGAAATGAGCATGAGAGCAGAAAACAATCTATTGGTTTTCAGCTCACTCCTTGATGATTGATGGCTGTTCCATGTTTCTGATCATGGAGTTTTCAGACCGTACATTGATGTTTGCAGCTGTTTGGATGGATTGTGTGCATGGGATTGTCACTACAGCGTTGCATGATGATGAGACCCTATCATCTTATGGCAACAAAAGCATTTTTAGAATGATCATAGGTCTGATTTTTAGTTTTCCTAGTGCTGTTCTGATTTATACCAGCAGCCTAGATTGGGTATACATGCTTGATTATGCACATATGATAGATATTTTTCATGTCCATATGGGACAATTCAGATTTAGATGGATAGTTGGTGATGAAAACATGCTGAGAGATGCTTATCTCTTCATTTTCAGTTGCTGTGATGGTGTAATAACTTGGAATCTCGGTATTGGTGTGGTTGATACAATACTTCACAGGGATCTTGATGAGTTGCTTCACAATTTTTGGTTGAGTGATATTTGTACCAGAGTGGAGCAGCGAAACGTTTGGTGTAGGTGGTTGTGCTTTAGAGGTCATGATTATGATATCACCTATCACATGTTGCTACATAGACAGATTACATGGAGGAGGAGCATAATTTCAGAGGTTGAGCGATGGAGTGAATTTGAGTTTGAATATGTATGGACGGTATTGTTTCAATTCTGGCCATTGGAACTCACTTTGCATACTATTCTTCATATTCACTATGGGAGGAGTAGCCACAAGTTGAGGAATAGGGTGATCATGGAGTACTTGACTAGTTGGAGAAGCTTGCCACTTGAGGATGTTTTGCAATATCCAGGCTTGCAATTGCTTGCCTTGCTTGTGGGAAAGCAAATCTGTGAAGGGAGGGTTTCTCAATGGATGGAAAACCCTTTTTAATCCTTGTAATGTCCCCCTTTTCCTGCCCTAAATCCACCCTATTTTAGTAGTGTTTTTATTTTTAAACACTAGTATATATATTATATAATATTAAAATATAAATAATATAAAATAAATAAATAAATAATAAATAAAATAAAATAAGATTACTTTATTGTGGTCGGCCAAATTTGAAGGAGAAAAATAAGATAAATCCAAATAAATTTCCCTTGAGGTGGACGACCTACTGAGAGGTCAAGAAATGAAATATTTAATGCCATAAGTGGTTTGCCCTACTTGGAGAAAGGAATGAAAAATAAAATAAAATATTTTATTTGTGTTTTTGGGAGCTTAGCATGCCTTGCTTGGGGTCAGCCCTAAGGAGGAGGGAAAAAGGGAAATAAAATAAGAATATATTGCTTAAGGAGGCCGGCCTTGATAAGGTTATTTTGGGAGGGCTATAAAAGAAAGTAAAGTGCAAGTCATTTGGCATCCATTCATATCGAATTTCATTTTTGGAGATTCTTCTCTTGGCTGCAACTTTGGTTGGGCTTCATTCCAAGGACAAAAACCCTTGTGAATGTGGTGAGTTGGACAAAACCCTAGCTCACCTTGTGGAGAACTCATGACGGGGTTCTAATTGCACTTCATTGGAGACAATTGGAGGCTTGGAGCATCATTGCAAATCAGTTTTGAAGATCAGATTTAGAGCAGAATTATTGTGGCATTGTGTGAGCAGATTGCATTAGGGTTTTGCCCTAATTTGGGGCGCCACTTGGAGCAGACCTGAGCGCCCACCTTTGGAGGACAATTTTGCATATTTGGAGCAGAAATCCCTAAGCACTTGCCAAGGAGGAATTTCACCCATCTAGGGTTTGATATTTGAAGACTATTTTGCATGTATTTGGTATTTATAATCATAGTTTTAGATCTGATTTATAGAGCAGAAATCTGGGCATATGTCTGGCATGTTTGAGCCCATGAATTCATTGTAAACTCAGTCCAGAATATTCATTTTGTAACAGCAGAAGTTATTTACAAAAAATCAGATTTGTATGTTGCATTTGGATGCCCTATCTTGTGTTTTTATGGTGGATTTCTTGTTTGATACGAATATCAATTGATAACATCATTTGGCATGTTTATTTCTCATGTTTGGGCACTTGTATGTTCGCTGTGATATTTTGTTTGAAATCAGAAAATAAAAATCAGAAATCAGAATTAAGGCAGATCCCATTAGGGATATTACAATCCTGCTAGCTGCTTTTCTAGAGCAAGAATGAAAACCAACATTTCCCTTGTTTGTCCGATCACCATTTTCTGAATCAGCCTCTGCTGCCATTGTCGCTATTGTTGCCAAGGCTCCTAAATGGTGAACCCTAGAATCTACCATTCTTGTTTGCACCACTGTCTTTCAAATTCATGGTTTAGAAATTTTGATTTATTATACTATTTTGTTTTATGTGATAGAGCTTTTGGTTAGGGTTCTATGCTTGGTAGATGGGCAAAAAGATCCAATGGGTTCCATATGAGGCCATTGACAAGGCCAAGGAGGTCATCCAACATTTTTATGGGTCCAGCAAAAAAAATACGAATCCATTTGGCACATAATCGATTAGAGGCGGAATGAAGAACTTCACCGACATATTCATGCATTGTCCTATCACTTGAATCTGAAGTTTTTCTTCCTCAGTTCCATGAGTAGGTTATGGATGGCCCCAACACATGCATTTGAGAGGATTAACCCCTAACAAAGGCCTTAGAGAAATAATCTTGGATGAGTTGCATATTTACAGGGCTACAAAGGGGAGATTGTTTTCTTCAGCTCCATGCATTTGAAGAATAATGACTCAACAATCAGGTAAAAAATAAGTTAACTAAGTTTAATAATTTGTAACTGTAGTTTAACGGTTAAGTTTACTAAGTTACAAACTTATAAATATTGTTCTTGCAGATTTGTGGTGGAAAGATTATGGTGCAGAACACTGAATTTTCAAAGCCTTCCATCCATATTTTGTGCCAACCATGTAGTCCTTTTGGGTGTGAGCACAATTGGAACACTTTTAAAGCCATTCATACAAACAATCACTATAGTTTGGCTCAAAATTTGAAGCCATTCACATGAATAATTGCAATAGGTTGGCTCAAAATTTGAAGCAATTCACATGAAGAATTGCAATAGGTTGACTTAAAAAAGTGCTTGAATGACCTCATTTTTGTATAGCACAACCTCCATCTTTGTGTAAAAAAGGTGCAGGGAAAGGAGACACAAGGTGATTGAATTGGATGAGATTGAACCATGTTTGGATTTGGTTGCTTTGCTAAGGATGTGGAGCCCATGTTTTCAATAGATGACATCGCTGATTTTGAGAAGCAAGTAGCAAAATGGGCAGCAGATGGAGAAGCACATGCACAAGCGGCAGAAATGTCATGAAGGGCTTTGTTGGATGATCATGATATGCTTTAGAATGATATTTTTCCTTAGCAGGAATCATTACCATCCACTTCAAGGGTGCACACACAACCATTGAGAAAATTTAATTAGAGGAGAAATTTCTAAAACATTTATATGGATTTGTAATCTAATCACGACACTATGATGTGCATTGTACTCCTTTTTTGGTCTATAAATGAAGGAAAAACTACTTATGAGTTTTCTAAATTCAGTTTTTTTATGATTTTTAAGTTTATTTTACAAATTTATATATATTTTTAGTGTGCTGAATTTTTAAACTATGGTACTACCTTAACCTAACATTCTTCTATAACCATTTCTTTTCTGCTGACAGTACTTTGACCAACACCAAATGTTCTTTTGATTATGATATCCAAGTTAAAACTCAATTACTACTACTTAGAGAGTCTTTTGGATGTAATTCATCAGGAAACGAAAGAAGAAATCTGCAATATTTAGCTAGCTTCCAAAAATCTATCCTGTTGAATATTTCTATTTTCATATGCTTGTGATGAGCCTTCTTTTTCTTGTTGGTTTGGCATTATGCATGTATTCTGTAGGTGTATGGCAGGAGGAGTTGGTACCTAGGCTTCTGAGCTTTAGAAGCCCACTATAATTTTTTTGAGTGAATCATGCAGTGCTTTAAGGTGCGAGTTCAATTTTATTCTGTTGTGAACATACATGTTTGAGAAGTACAATGATCTAACTCATAAGCAGATTCAAGTTTGACTTTTTAAATCGAGGATAATAAAGTTGGAAGACAGTTCTGACAAGTCAGAATTTGGAAAATCCATGTCAAAGTTGAAAAGCAGAAATTCATATTTTAAAACTACTTCAATACACAGCCGCACACACACACACATACCTTACACTCACATATATGCATATGAATACATTTTATGCAGACTATTTTTTTAATGTTATACCTCTGTATTAAATAAGTTAGAAGCTTAATATAAGTATTAATTCATTACCTTCTCACAAGACTGACGAATGTGAATCTGATAGACTATTCTTGTTGCATCATGTGTGGTTTCTAGATCTGGTGACTAAGTCTACCTCTGATTAGGAAGAATCTATTCGATCTGCATATGACTTTGGATCCTGATAAACAACTTGCATAATGGAAATTGTGATTTGAATCCCTCATATTGGACTTAGGAGTTCAATTTGCATTTTGCATTTTGGGCTTTGGGCTCCGATTTGGAATTTGCAACATGAAATTTGCAAAGTCAAGTCTAAACTCCGAAATGTTCTTATTTCGAACTTTGGAGTTTGATTTGCATCTTGCATTTTGGACTTTAGGGACATCTACCTTTGACAAGCAAGCAAATTTTGACTTAAAGTTTGAACTTTGGCAGACTTGCAATTAGGACTTTGAAGTTGGATTTGCATCTACAACATGCAAATTACAACACAATATTCAAACTCCATACAGGCATGCATTTCGGATTTCGGGGTCTAACTTGCATCCTACAACTCTACACCAAATTCCCAAGTTTGAGAGGACAACTTCTATTTCCGAAAACATTTGGGCATGGTTTTCTTGTTTTATGTGTTGTATAGAAATGGTCTAGGCCAAGCACTCAAGCACATGCAAGCCCTTCATTGATCAAATGAGAAAACCTGAGAACCTCAAAAAGGTATAAACCCCATGACACACTTCCCACACTCGCATGGGTCCACACATGCTAAGGAAGTGACAAGGCATTTAAGGGAGAGTTGATCTCTTGGAAAAATGCACGCTAACAACTTTATTGCAACATAGCAACATATACCAAGGGAAAGATTTCCAAACAAACTGATTACAGCCATACACGTTCGGCTTTGAGGTCAAGTAATATTATGATGATTGATAGAGTTTGCACCACCTACAAGGGTGGATTAGAATACAAAATAGTGCTGTCCATAATCAATTGTACAAGTTACATACAAGGACATTAAATATTCCTAATTATACATTTTTCCAGAAGAGTGCAAAATGACAATACCATATTGAAAGATGATGAAATCCTTGCATGCTCTCCAAGTTGCTACAAAGAATCCATGAGCCCTAATGGCGGTTCAATGTCACCCAACCATGTGGAACCCTTAGGCCCACTCCACCAAACAAGGAGGCAACCGATTGGGTAGTCCAACAACACATGTGCTAAACATGGTGTTGAAGATACATATACTATCCTCTAAACGTACACAATTTTTCCCAAGCAAAGCATACAGGAGGGATATATAGCCATCAATCAATGCATACACATGCTTATTCATCAAGCACATAGAATGCCAAGTACACATGGGGGTTCCACCAACACCATCAATGCATGCACATGGGATATCAACACATCTTACAAGATACAACCACATGTAACATTGAGAAGAACACATCAATCAATACATGCTATGAAATCACAAGCATGTGTTGAATATGCAATCCAACATACAACAAGTGAAGAGAGGGTTGTCATAGGAACTAGCAATGGAGTGTCATCACGGGTGTAAACAATGTGGAGGTTGAGGAGCATGCACCCATCCCATGGAGGTTCTCAATGACATCGGTATTGAAATGCAAGCCCATCTCAATATCCATGGTCTCGAAAATGCTAGATTGCCTCCCATGTCCTTTGTGGTCCTTTTCATGTATCCTCTTGGGCATATGGAAGTGTCTCACTTTTCTCTTATTAATGTTTAAATGTGTAATCACCTTTCATTTTAGTAATGTCTTATCTTAACCTCTCTTTGCCTCAACCTCATTTATCATACAAGTAGATAGGTATGAGATTCCGCAACTTTCTATCCTAGATCCCTCATGGAAAAAAAGGTCTGAATATGGTGCACATAGGCCCAAAGGATACTCCATCCTGTTTCCATGGTAGGTTTCTATTCCCACCAAATACACAGTGCAAACAAATGTGAATCAAATTTTTCGTTTTTCAAAAACATTCAATTTTTTTTTTTAATTTTGAATTTCAATGTGCTGCTTCTTAGGAGGGCCCTGCCAAAAGAACTGGAGCCATAACTATGGAAAATGCTGGAGAGCCAAGCACCCAAATTGGTGAACCCACGAAAGTCACTTTTGAAGACAAGGTCAATTTCTTATTTGAGGAGTGGCAGGCAGCTAGTGGACTCCAAGATATGAGGATTGATATAGTTGGGAGGGGTACAAAACCAGTACCATTTATTATTAATTTACCAATTCATATGACATTTAACAATTGCAACTTATTCAGTCTGACAATGTACTGCCTGAGGAATTTTTGTACTTAACTCAGGTCAAGCACACCAAATTTACTGATTCAGTTTTTTCATCAGCACAAAGTACCTTCACAAGTATTAGATAAAAAAAATATAGGATGCATTATTTTTTTATCCCTAGGACATCAATGAAATCAGATTCAAAAAGGATGGTACTGGATAAAGTGAAATCTCACTTGGTCAGATTGAGGTGAGTAAGTTGGCATAGAGATAATATGCTTCTGGTCATTTAAGCGCTCGGGGAAATTGAGTGCCTTTAGGCACTGGCTAACTTTAAGGCTTTTATGTTGGAAGCTTATTTTCTCAGAGAAAGAAATGATGGTATGCAAGGCATAAGCATTGATTAACTCTGTGCTGCAGCCTATTCTCAATGATCTATTTTCTATATTAGAAGGATCAAAGAAGAGTGGATTGAACTGTATGAGGTTAGAAACTCTTAAATATCATTGCATGGAAAGAAAACTCGTGTAAACAAAAAAGAGGAAGAGAATGGGACATGCTTTTCGTGGTATGATAGGTATATGTGAACTCTATAAAAGGTATACATGGAGCTCATTTTGTCCCTTTCGGTGTCTATGATAGGTGGATTTCCATTAAAGGGAACAACTTCATATGGTGATAAGCTAAAAGCATTACATGAACACGTATAGGATATAATTACATAATTTCATTTTACTTCTGTGGTCTTCTGTTTACATTGGTATTCTTAATATGTGAATAATATCTCCTTTTACATGATGGTAGTATACTGAATCCATTATGTTAATTTTTAGTTATCACAACTAAGAGAATAATGGTATGATTATGAAATTTGTTAGATTGCTGGTTCATAGAAATGCTTAGATGCACTTTGTATATCTCTGAATTGTAATGTGTTTGGATTGTGTGTAAAAGGGAAGAAGCATTGCTTGGAAATTTTATTCAACTGTAAGATGTCACTCAAAGGTGCTAATATGTATTCTCATACTTCGCAATTGTTTCAACTCTCAGTCCAACTGCATGGGAGAATGTTGGGCTTGGGCCTCAGGCAAATGCTGGATTTGTGGTAGCAGATTATGAACAATCAGCCTTGATCCTCTGTGGGAAAGCTTTTGCAGATACTGCTGTATTGAAGAGAGCACTAACTTCTGCTTCTGCACAAGCAGTATCTTCACGCAATGCCCTGACCTTGTCAGCATGGTGAGTGTTAAGAATACAGCTGAATGTAAGCTTTCATTACTGGATATGCATAGAAAAGATTGTTGATTGGAGACTCACATCTTTTCAGGCTTCTTGTGCATGGAGAATCTGTTATCTTGTTATTTGCACCAGAAAAGATGGTTCAAAGTAGCACAGCTTTGCATAAAATGTTGGTTTCTAAAGGGGCAGGGGTTGCTTTGTGCTCTGATGGAGTAGCAACATTGTTTCAAAGCAACGATTCTAAAGCACCAAATCTCTTCAAGCTTCCATCATCGGTGATCATGCTTTCTGCTGACAGGTATACTTTAAATGCTAATTTTACACATCAGAGATATCCTGTTTAATTAAGTTTTTCAAGATTCTAGAGAAAAAGTTGAAACTAAATGGATCATATGTTATAATGAATGTGCAAGGATACTTAAGAATATTGTTTTTGTTTTGGTGATTTTTTAATATTCTACTTTTGTCTGCGTGCTCATTTCTTCGGGTGGTTGACACTGACTTTGAGGGGTATGGTCTGTAAGATGAACAGCCATTACTGAGAGACACTCATATATAGTTTTTATCTACATTTTGTGAAGTCTCAGGTGAAGTCTCAGAACAGGGGGATGGGGGGGACACAGAGATGGGGTTTGAGGATGGAGGGATTATGTACCAAAATTTGGGGGAGAGGGAGACGAAGGGGACTGTTGCTCTGCAAATCACATTCAACTTTGTTTTTGTCAGTATGTTTTTTCAGAAGTGAATTTAAGTGTTTTATCCAAAACCCTGGTCATTTCGGGGATGTTAGGGCATCCCCCAACCATCTCCAATAGGAGGGACAAACCAAAGACATCCCTTGCTTCTACAGGGTGCCTCAAGTATGTTTCCCCTCTAATGGTGGCAGCATGGGAATGCATCCCCAACATCTCCAAGTCCAAGGAATGCCGTTCCCAGAAATGACAGATTTTGGGTGGGGATGTGTCCCCATGGAACACTAAAGAAAACACAAGATATAGATCTTTATGAGCTGCTCATTCTGTTGCCATGTTGGTGCTGAAAGGTATCATAATCCATCGGGAGTTCCAGGCCTAACCAAATACGATGATCTCAAAATATTGTGGAAACTGTTGTAGAATAGAAGCCAAAGATGACGAGAGAACAACCTCAATGGTAACCCCCAGATCTGAAAGATGGGATTCAACGTACAAACCTGAAAGATCTGTCAAGTACTCATCCTAGTGAACTATATCTAGAAAACAATGTTCCTGCTGCATTGAATCACTAGAAGCCCTTGCTGATGCAACTCTGAACTTTGTAGTAGGAGATGATGGAATCTCGGTGCATGTCATGTGACTACACTTTTCATCCCAGAATGTGTTCACATCAAATGCTTGAGAGTGAACCATTGTCAAATTTGTCAATGTTGATGGTGAAGAGCCCTCAACCTTAGAATGGTGACTCAGAGATAAAGGAGGTGAAGCCTTTGAATTTGCAATAGGAGTCAATGAAGTTAAAGAATCAACATAAGTCTTTTTAGGATAAAAATGAACATCAAGAGAAGTCTATGTCATCACAACGTTTAAGATTTTGAAATTTTCCTAATCAGCAAGCTCTTCAGTTTTAACAGTCATGGTGGATTCTTAGAATCAGGGGTACAAGACAATCCATAGCAGTATTGTTTGGGATCGGAGAATCATTGGGATCTCTATGCATCTACCAAATTTTCATTCAAAGAGCCACAAGGGCACTCAACATGCAAGATGGCAAAAATTGTGTCAATATCAACACAACAACCATTTAATCCTAGGACATGATCAGTTTTGTCATCCCATACTTGTGTCCATCAAAAAGTAGTTGGTTTAGGAACAAATCCATAGTGATGGGGCAAGAATTTAATCTATTTGTAGTGTTTCAGGGTTTTGTCTCATTAGGACTTATAGTTCCATGTATTTGAGGTGATAACAAAAGGATGAATTGAAATTTCTATTGTAATATTATAAGTATTATAGACTCCTCAAATCAATCAAGCAAAGACCAATCCAACAAAAGCCAATGCTCAGATAAAAATAAATTGCTCAAAAACTAGAGCTTGGATGCTAGTGAACAGAGCTTGCAAAGTTTGTGTGCCAAAATAAAAATGCAAATGGAGTAGGTGGTGAGTGGGGGAAAGGTTTGCTGATGTAGTGCTAATATCAACAGATGGAAAATTGGCTATAGAAAAAAAAATTTGCTGTTACTTGATAGAAAACCTCTAGAAGTTGTATTGAAAGTGCCAAATGGTGAAGATGATGAAATATGCTTTGATGCTTCTGGAAGATGCCAATACCACTCACTAGTTTCCCAAAACTGCCTTGGATTGTTTGAAATCGTCATGGCCAAAATGAAACCTCCAACCTTTTGTTGGAAATTGCTTGAAAATGGAGCTGAGGTGGTTTTTTGAGAAGTTGGTTGGTGGTATTGAGTTGCCACTAGGGTGGTTGTATTAGAACCATTTGTGATGATGTAGCAAGTCATTGGAGGTTTGAACTTGCTAGTCAACAACTTTTAGGGGCTTGCACCTTACAGTGTTCTTGTTTGATAGTTCTCCCATGTAGTTATGTAATTGCTAGCAACTACTAATAGTACCTTCACATGACTACAACCCACTATTATTTCATAGATTGACCAATTATGCCTCTTGTATGTGAATCCACAAATCGTCAAAGACACATTAGTGCAAAATCATGCTAGCCATGAACCATCAAACAATGACACTTGTGTAGACAATAGTCTTTGAAGAATATGCTAAAGAACAACTCATATGATAGGGTTTTTCTTTGCAGAGTTCTTGAGGCAAAGTTGTTGAAAATCAATGAATTAATAGGCGATCCTACGGTTTTGGAGTTCTCTAGATGCAATGGTAAGGTCAAATTTGACCCAAAATGCACCAAAAGTTAAATGACTTGTAGATGCCTACTAGAAAATACCACCTTCAAACACTTGTAGATTTTGCCTTGGAAGGCCAATTTGGATGAAATGAAAGGAAAAACCAGCGAGCACAATGGCATGTTGTATAAGCTGCTCTAACATTCAATAGATGAGCTTGCAAAATAATGCCATACACAAAACTCTCAATCCTCAATGGAGATGGGCACACCATGAATCACTACAAAGATTCTAGAATACCATGTGAGATTGTGGAATGGTGCAATGATCACTCTAATATCATGTAAAATCATAGAATGGTTCAAAGAGTTCTTTGATACTATTATGTAGGATTTGCCAATGGGGCAAATGAACCCAAAATCACAAAGACAATCGAAGATTGTAGAATGCTATATGATAGTTATTCCAAAGTAGAGGATGCAATACAATGAATGGATTTACAATGTATGATCAATAGTGAGCTAGAGGTGAGCATTTATAGGATATACCACAAAGAGATGTGAAGGCCCAGCCAATTTATGATATAAAGGAGATAGTATACATTTATAATATAAGTCTCTACCAAACTAGGAAGTACAACCATAATTATTAAATGCATATTACCTCCCCAAGTAGATTCCTACTAACATGAAAGGAAGATAATACCTACCCAAGTAGATACCTACCTAAGTAAGTTTATCCTAAGTGTACAATAATGCAATAAAGTAATCAACTACATGCAAGAAAATAAATATTCACTGACAAGGGGGCTCACAAGGACCCCCACACCCCTATACCTAAAACAAAGACACTAACAGCTAAAAACAAAAAACTAGTGTTCTAGTGGACATGTACCACCCAAATCCCCACGTTTTTGGGATGGGGATGCCACTAGGATGTTGGGACTTGGAGGGCACATTCCCCCGCCATCCCACCACCATTGCTCAAGACTCTTGGACGTTTTCAGGATGTCCCCCTTAAGGAGGTGTTGATGGGTGTTTTGGTACACTTTCTCAACACAGGTAATGCATAGGTGCATCGCCTCTCTTGAAAGGTAATCTTCAACAACAAGTTGCTGAAAATTACCCCAAGGTCTCTCGGGTGTCAGGTCATGACAATGCTTGGAATACCTCAGTTGATGTTTGATGTGATTTTGCTAGTAATCACAGGGTAGACTTACGTATTTGGGCTGGATATGAAATGAATCTTGAAATGGAGTATGTTAGAGTGCAGTTTGCTGCAGGTTCGAACAACAATCATAAACTCCTGTTTTATCTTAAGATCTAGCTTTACAATGTGCAATGAACCTTAGCACGTCACTTATTAAAAAAAAGGGAAAATAGCAGGGGAGAAGAGAGTTTCTTGGATCTGAAACTAACTATGAACAATGATCATGGAGGGTTCTACTATGGACAACTTTCTTAAAACATAATTTCACTTAACTAGAAAACTCACAGTATCATGAAACTTGTGCTAGCTTCTAAGGACTGTAAATGTTCTACCATTCATTCACCATAAACATGCATGAACAAAAGATAAAAGTTTGGAGCAGCTTTCAATTTAAGTCCAGACTAACTTTACACAGCTATCTACCATCAGTAAACAGCAAAAAGTATGGACAAGAAAGGCATCAACACAACAGAAATCTTCACAACCATTGAACAACATTGCTAAATCTATCTAAGTAATCTAAAACCATGAAGAACATCAAAAGTAAATCTATCTAAATCAGCTAACTATGGGAGATGAATCATGAAACATGCAAAGAAACTCAAAAATCCACCAAAGTCAATGTATTTCTATTAAAATTTCTGCAGCATGTCTTTACAACAACTCAACTCTCTCTTGAAAATGAGAAGAGACCCCCTATTTATAGTGTTCAAAAAGAAAAATGAATTGCCAAGATTGATTTGCATTATGTGGCCAAAATTCACTACAAACTAGGGTTTCACCTACCCCCAAATATATTACAATTTAAAATACATTTCTTGTCTTTTCCCTATTTTGTCCTCTTGTGACAGCACTGTAGCATTTTTGTCTTTTGCTGATTGCCTTGCTGTAGCTATTCTGTGAGGAGCTTCTCATCAATGATCGGGTTTCCTTCTTGCTTATTTAAAGTGACATATTCTATAAACTTGCTGGTTAGCGCCCGAAGTTTCTCGATCTCCATTATATTAGATTGGAGCATTTGGTAATTCCATTGCTTGGATCGACCCGTAAGTGTATCCCAATCTTCATCACACTTAACTGTATTATCCCTGACTTGTTTGGATTGGGCGAAGGCCCGAGCAACAATATTCATGAAATTCGTGGTGAGCTCTCCTGACATTCCATCTTCCATCTTCCATCTTCTTATGGAAGTAAGGCTTCACCTTTTTTGGATCGATCTCAACAGCGGGCAAATCGTAGCCTATCATCAATTTCAAGTACTCAATGCAGTTGGTCTTGATGTCCTTAGCCCAATCAATGTCCGGCTCTACCTTGCAAAGTACTTGTTCTAGGATTTCCTTTCTGTGGTCGAAGTCCATCTTCCACGTTTCAACCAGCCAGTGATCATCCTTCGCGAATGCAAGGTTCTCTTTCCATATCTTGTGAGACAGCTTGAGGATGGCCTCAATCTTAGGATAGGTGGATTCGTATATCCCAGGGAAGTTAGTGCAGAACTTCCGCGTGTCCTCAAGGGACTTCTGGACTTCCAAGAACTTATTTGCTGTCCTGACGACACGACTGATGCCCATGTTTCTAGCATACAGGACTTGCTGGAACCAATCTTCTGTAGTCTTAGTCTAGTTCTTCCTTTTCTCAAGTTTGTTGATTTGTTCTTTGGACAACAGCTGCGGCGGAGTCGAGGATGTCGTGGGAAGCTCTTCAGCTGATGACCATTGCTGAATATAGGCTGTCAAATCAGCTAGTTGTGCCTTTAGCTCCTCCTTGGAGATCTTATCCTGCTGTATCAAATGCACCACCGTGGCAACGGACTCCTGAAGGTGATCTACTTTCTGCTCTTTGGTGGCTGTCCCCAAGTCAATGGTGGAGACGTTGTAACTTATCCCTTCTCCCACCATTGGCATAGCTACTTGCACGGTTCTAGATCCAGAGGCATCCATTGTCAACTTGGATCTAACTTTGGGCTTCTCTTTTTTGGTGCTGATCTGGGTTCGGGCCAAGATGGCCTCCAATCTTGTTCTTGGATCCCTGGGAGCCCGAGTCTTCTTTTCTAATTGCTTTTCTAGCCACTTGGGCATCTGAGACTCTTTCTTGGGTGATTCACGATCACCTTCTTCCTCGTCCCTTCTGATTTCAATCTCTTTATCATCATGAGTTTCCTACTCTGTTCTCGTGTCTTCTCCTTCTTCTTCATTAGAGTCTCGGATGAACACTGTGTGTTTAATGGGGGACTTGGTGGGCATGCGCTCCTTGGGGCTTTCCTCCCTTCAGTATCCTTTTCTTCCTTTTCTTCTTCATGCACATGTTCCTAGGGCTGTTCTGTTTTTGGGCTTTCGTGGGTCTCAGTTTCTTCTTCGGGCTTGTCTTCTTTATTTTCTTTTTCCTCGTGCCCGGGTGGCACATCTTGCTATTCTTTCTTTTCTTGTTCTGCCAAGAGGGGCATTTCTTCACCTAGCTTAGAGCTTTCTTCCCGCTCCCCAGTTGGAAGCTCAGTGTCTTCTTCCATTCTATCACTAGATTACTTTTCTTCTTCAAGAGGTGTCTTTCCACTTCTTCTCCAACATCCGTTAATTGCCAATCTAGCTCTTCTTCCAGGTCTGCATCGAAGGTTTCTACAATATATTTGGTGCCGACATCTTCTTCTTCATCGCCCACGGAGGATTCTGTTTCCTCTCCCTCACGGACTACCTTATCAATTTGCAAGTGCTGGTGCTCTGGGTGTTCATGGTAGTCGTTTGCTTCTTCCTCTAATGCCTTTGTGGCTTCCTTCTCTCGTCGCTCCAATTCCTCAGATATTTCCATTGTGGCTTTCATTGCGGGTGGTTCAGTTGGAGGTGCGAAGGCAGGGATATTGGCAAGAATTTGTGCCAAGGTAGCCTGGATAGCTGGGATCATCAATGCCTCAGAAAGCTTCGTAGGAACCTTCTGCATATGCTGAGAGAATGCCTCTGGAAGTGAGAGTGTAGGCATTGGCATTGTTGCTGTTATTAATGAGAGAGATGTGGTTGGAGACATGGAAGAAGAAGAAAGTGGAGAGGTGGTGGCGGAGGAAGAGTCAATCATTACGACTTGTCCAGTAGGCGAAGAAGAGGCAAGGTGGACCGAGATGCCCACTGCAGGTGGGGAAGTAGCTACCATGGCTTGAGAAGTAGGCGGAGGGGCAGCAGTAGTGGAGGCGGCAGGTGGAGATTTTGGTTGCTTAGCCTCCATTTCCTCTCCTTCACGGAGCGGATCTTCTTGAATAACATGCATTTCCATAAAGTTGCCCAAACTCTTATGTCTCTTGGAAGATTCCCCTTCTGAGGTCTTTCTTACGTATACCTTTGGATTAGGTTGTTTCCCATCAGTTTCTTTTCTTTTCCTTGACCTGGTGAGTGGAGGGGATTTCGAAGTTTCTCCTGTTGGGGCCGCAATTGTCCCGCCATCTGTTCCACTTGGCTCACTTTCGAGCCCCTCATAGGTCAAAGTGACCCCTTGCTGCTTCAATCGGGCAACTTGCCCATTGATCCATTCTTTTGTGCGGGCCTCAACAGGCTTGGTTAGAATGTCGAGGTTGTCAACCTCTTGCTCGTCCCAATCAATCAGTGGTAGCGGCAGATTAACAACCGCATTGTATCGGGGATCCATGACTGTGCTTTCATCTTCCTCCACTTGGTTAGGTACTAGGAATAGATTGACCCTCTTTACAAAGTATGCGGTCATCCGCATATAATGTCTCATCCGCACTTCGTTGTCATCTTTGCAATTGGCCCAGAAATCCTCAACGCTGTGCAGATGGGCATACTCAGGCCTAAGCATCTTCTTGATATGGCCATATGGATCCATCCATGGTATTCGACCAACTCCTCTGAATTGTGGACACATTGCGAGGTATGGAGTTCGTACATCCCTTGGCCGAAGGAGAGGGGATAAGGAATCCCTGCCATGTGTTTCCTGCTCAACAGGTTGTGCACATGCCACAACTGCTGAGAGAGCTCCAATAGTATTATCCGGTCATTAGGATACCGGGGCAGCTTGTTTGGTCTTTTTGAGAAGCCTTCTGCACGAATATATGTGAACTTCGGGTACTAGATGAACAGAAAGGCATACTGCTTCAGAAATGCGTTGGCGCTATGGGAGACTCGCCTCTCGAAGTCACCCCCGAGCAATCTGACGATATGACCTATGAAAGCATCATTGACCCTGCAGTAATCTTTCTTGTAGTTCCTGTATTGCAGCTGGGGGTATTTGTCATAAACCTTCAGCTCCCTGCCAAGTTCTTCATTTGGAGCCCTGAATAGGCCACTATATTGCCTCCGTTCGGCCAACGAGTAGACCAAATAGGATGTCATGTAGAATCTGGAAGTTTTCTTGACAACCATAAACTGTTCATGGAAGCAATCGTTGATTATCCCGCCCCAGTAAAACTTAGTTTCTTCTCCACGGAGAATCTCCTCTACAAAGTAGACCATCCATTCTTGGAAGTAGGTCGCAGTCGGAAGGCCCATAACTTTGCTTAACGTTGTTACCAAATCATGGTAGTCTTCATAACAATCACTTCGGAACAATTCTTGGGGAACCTTGGCAGCACTGCCCCTCTTCTCCTTGAGCCAAAACTAATTTATGAGTTTCTTACATTTAATTGGGTCCTCCTCCCACATTGCCTTGCACTCCTTTATGGTTGGCAATTCCATCTCCCCGAAGGTAGGGATATGAAAGGTTCTGGTTATTGCTTGAGTAGACATATCAGCTAACATGTTTCCATCTCTGTCTACTATCGTTCGAGTCTCTGGCTGGTATGCCTCCCTGCAAGCCATTACTAGTTCAGGGACGACAAGAGCGGGAGGGAAGCCTGCAACCTTGGCTATTCCACTGCCTCTGATTAATCTTGCATTCTCTGTTTTAGGGCTGATCCTGACCCTTTGCGTGAATTCATTGATATCAATGTGCCCGATGTTTGTGTCAAAAATCTTCCAATTTGTGGTGATTCTGGATCTTATGGGTTCCCCCTGGAATTGATATTTCATTTGGTCTTTATCTTCTTTTTTGCGGGGTGCCCTGCTTGTTTTCTTTCCCTTTTCTTTCTTTGCGGTTGCCCCCGAAGGTCCTGCACCTGATTCCATATATTTTGTAGACAAAGGAGAGGTGAGTAAAATAAAGCATGAAAGCATGAAATGTTAGCCAAATCCTTGCAAACAGAGTTAGATTGAATAATTTAGCATTCAAGAAATCTAACCTATAGCCCAGATTGTCGTTAGCAGTTCACGGGAGGGAGTCTGGATGATTCGGGACCCAGGGGTCGTACTTCCCTGGCCGGATGGCTGTTTTGAAGGGCAAATAGGGCAGGGCGGTCCGCAAGGTTCAACCTGCCTTAGGATTTGGTCAAATTATGGGGTTTGCCAAGGAGAACAGGCCATTTTGGCACATGGGTCGAAGTTCGTTTGGTGATTGGAAGACATTTGGGTCACTCTTTGGGCAATTGGAATCGAGAAGGAACTTTGCCGTATGAAATGGCTTTGATGAGAAGGCATTCCAGGGGCGGAGTTTCGCCGGGCGGGACCTACGAGTCCAAAGGGCGGTTCGCATCACATACTTTGGTCTTAGGCATTCGGGTCGGAGGAGGCGGAAGTCTGTGAGGAGATGGCCGTTTGAGACGGCAGAATATATACGGAAGTTCGGCAGGGGAAGTCCGAGGGCATGGGTTCGGCAGAGGGCCTGGCTTCCATGTTTTCTTTGTTTTCGCTTAGGAGTTCATCAACCAACAAGAGATTGGGCTCCGGAGACCAGGAGGACGAAGGCAATTCTCCCTTCGCAATGGCCGAGATGGGACGGAATCCCGACGACAGAAGTCCGACGGGAATGACCCGCCGAAGGTTGGGGCACTTGTAGTTTTATCATTTCACTCACATGGCCGAGGGATGATTGGGACCCAGAGAGTGGAAGGTTGCCACCAGAAAGCTGCAGGGGGCGGTGATGTTACCACGGCGGTCCGCAGACGGAGGTTCGTGAATTGGGACCTGGAAGGCGTTAGGCACTTTGGTCGGTCCATAAAGTCAATTGGTTGGGGAAGGAGCCGGGGTCCAAATGCCGGAAAGCTGGGCTTAGAAAGCCGTTAGAAACGGCGGACCATGAACGGCTCCCCGGGGACGGAGTTCCGCGGGAGCAAACCTGGGAAGTGTGCTAGGCTTAGTTTTAGCTTGAAAGATTTTCACCGAGCTTCAACGATGAGAGAGAGGAGTCTCCTCGCGATGGCGGGTCTGATGGCGGAGATTGTCGTTTGAGAGTTTGTTCGATGGCAGCGGCTCTGTGAGTCGGCGGGTCGGCGGGTTACGAATTCCCTGGCCGAAGAATGACGCTGAGGGGTCAAGGTTCCGCGGCCGCCTAGGGGGTGATTTCGAAGGTTTTCTCAGGATTTTGCTTCATGGGTTTTGGGCACTCCATTTTTCTCTATCTAGTTCATGTAATCTTCCTCTTTTTAATTCATCATTTTACCCCAAAATCAATGAAAAACATAACACGAGGCGCGGGCGGAAAACTAACCTTGAGATCCCGATGAATGTGAGTGACCTAGCTAGCAACAATAGCTCAGAGACGCCGATCGAAAGGCTCGGGCATGATGGCAGCGATAGAAGCTGGCTCTGGATCGCTCTAACTTTCTTTGATGAACTGACAAAGTGACAATGAAAGGTCGAAGTTGGCTATTTATAGGTTTAATCGCATTTAATACCCCTAATTAATGCAGGAATGACGGCCATTGGGTTGGTAGGCGGCAATTTCAAAAACGGCCATAGGGGCTTCGGGTTCTGACGGCCGGATGGCCATCGGTGGATGGCAGTTAGAAAGTTCGGTGGGAATTCGACAGCAAGAGAAGCTCCGGGACCCGACGGGCGGAAGGTCACCCGCGAATGGCCGTTAGAAACGACAAACAAGCGACGGAAACTGGGAGGGGAGATCCGGCAGGCCGGGCCCGACGAGCCCCCGGACGGACTTGGCAGCTTGAGACAAAGACTAAGGCAAAGAACATGGCCAATTTCAGATGACTCTTTTGAGGTTCATTGACCATTTTGAACACTAAAACGGGGGCACACAAAACGAGGCGAAGCCAAAAGCGACTCGGCAAAGCGAAGGAAAGAGAGGGTCCCCGTTTCGAACGGGGTGTGTGTGCTGAGGGCACAACAGGAGGGATGTTTGTTTCTAGGACGCCCTTTGGTTTGGGGTCGACTTGGAGACTTTGGGACATCCCTGAGATGTTTAGGGGACTTTGAGGAGTCTCCCAACTGTCCCAAGGACTTCTAATCGTCACCCATGCTAGGAAAATAACAAGTCAATATTTTTTAAAAATAAAAAAATGTTTTTGATTTGCATGTCACAAGCCCTAACCCTAATGGTCTATGGGCTCGACCCAAACCCTAAGCACTCACAAAAAACTTATAAATAGGCATCGAACTTCTAAGCCTCATTTCAAATCATTCCTAAGTTTCAAAATTAGTAAGAACTTGGCATTGCAAAAAAAAGCGATATAATTTTGAAAATGACATTCGAAATGAATTTTTGTGTGGTTTTGAAGGCCTTAATTTGCGCTTGGTGGTGAGGGCTTTTCCCCTCGACCCTACTAGGGGCTTTGCCCCTAGACCTTCACAAGAGGCGCTGCCCTTTGACCCTTGTGAGGGGCACTGCCCTTTGATTCCTACTTGCGGATTTGCTCCCAAACCTTCACCTACCCTTGTTAATGTTCAATGCAATCATTGCAATGTTTTTAATGTTTAGTAGTTCAAAATTTACTTAGTTTGCCAAAGTTTCATTTGTAATTTTTATACATTCTTTACACATCTTTTTATAACTAATTTTTAAGTACTATATGTATTTTGCACCACCGCCCCGCCACGTCATGTTGTTGTCCCCTCACTGTCCCTAAACTTAGGCCTTTGGTCCCCCTTTCTCCTTGTCCCCTCATCCCCCTATCAAGAAACTCCATGTAACTATGCAAAAAGCTCTCTTATTTTGCCATTTTGTATTTTGTGAGAGGAAGACAAAGAAAGAGAACAATAGTGAGAAGACAAGTGAGCATCAAAACTACCTCATTTGAGGTAAGTTTACCATCCATTGTTCATTTGCATTTTTTAAAAATCTGGTTTCTTTCAAAGTTTCAAGCATCTAGGGAATTTTTTTGTTTTATGTTTGCACTTGCAGTTGTGTTTTAAAAAATAAATTAATAAAAAAGAGCAATAGTGAGGGTAGTGAAGGTTAAAAGGTTCAAATTCAACAAAGAGGCCATAGAGGTACTTGGGATTGTTCTAGTGTGGTAGTGTTGCAAGTACTATGGGTTCAAATACCCATTTAAATGCCTTTCCACTCTCCTAAAAGCTTATGCAAAGGGCTCATTTAATTCTAAAAACCTCTTTTGCAATTCAAAACAACCATAGACAAAGAAAATATTTTTTTTGGGAGTAGAATTTAGTTATGTCATTTGTGCAATAGGGATTATAGGGGCAACTACACAACGAGTTTACAATTATCTTTTGTGCATAAGTGGGCAAGAGGTAAAGGGATGTGAAAAAATAACCTTAGTTGAGAAGGTTGAGGTGGCTAGGTTGTTCATTGAGGGTGAGACAAGAAATAAGGGAATACAAGTAGAGATTACACAATTGAGTATACCATTACCTACCCAAATTGTGGATGTTGAGAGTCAAAAGGGAGAGGGTTCTATCAATGAAAAAAGAAAGGGGTACTAGCATTATAGTATGTTCAATATGCGATCATAGCAAGTGGCAGGCTTTTTGTAGCCAAAGTTTTCTTTGCCCATACCATCCCATTTCATGTGGCACATTCTCCTTACTTCAAACAAATGTTGTTGGTCCCTCATATGCCCCCTTGGAGAACACAAACTATACACCAACCTCCTTAATATAGAGTATTCTAAAGTGAGTTTAGTGATGGAGGACATGAGACAAACTTAGTTGAGGGTGGGCTGCTTCATTATCATGGATGGGTAAATAATATTAAACATTTGCCACTTATCAATATCATAGTCATGTGCAATTGGCTCTTACTTTCTTAGAGCTATTGATTTCTTAGGGACGCAAAATCTATACATATTTCCAATTTCATATTTTTAAGGACACCACAAAGGAGGTTGGGGCCTCAAATGTTGTACAAGTGGTCACTAATTCAATACATGTGTAAGTTTGTTGGCATGATGATGGAGGGTACTTACAAACACCGTTTTTGGACCCCATGTCATGTTCATGCATTGAAAGATAGGGAAGATAAATTCGGTGAAGAGAGTGGTGACAAAAGTGAGATATACATATGTTCATTTGCAAACCACGCTTCATTTGCTCTTTTCAATATTTTATCAAGGAAGATTTTTTCCAAACTTGTGGACACTAGATATGCCAACAACTTAATTTTGTTAGAGATGATGCTTGAGGTGTAGGAGCCTTTGTAGTTAATGATGGTTAATGCAAGGTGGGGTAGTTAACCAGAGACAAAACATAGTTAAGGAAAATGTAGGAAGCAAAAGATCCTTGATGATGGTTGGTGGTCTACTATGAGGTAAGGTATTTTTGATTTCATTATTAAATTATTCATTTTTGTATTAGTATTTTTTGTTTCATTATTAACTTGTAGATTATTTTCATTTTTTGTATTAGTATTTACTTCTTGTGCAACAATTGAAGATTTTGGGCATTAAAATATCATTTAAGTCCTTTTTTTTTATAATTTTTCTTGTTTGTAGGTACATCTGCTCCATCTCATTTATTGTGTGGTCATTATATATATTGATATAAACTCTTCTATTCTTGGAGATATATACAATACATTTGACAACATGCCTAGGTAGATGAAGCAAGCAAATCATAGTAGAGATTTTGATTTGGGATTAAATGAATAGGATATTAGGTTAGTTGTGTCATAATGGTGGATCACTATGAATGCCATGCTTCATATGGCAGCCTATGCCCTAAATCACAAATGGTATGCATTAAGGCTTGGGAGAGTGCCTCTTGATGATGGAGAGGTGAAATAATTTCTCATGAAGGTTCCTAAAAGATATATAGCAATGAGGAGGCAATTGGACTTCAAATGTAGTGAAGTAGCTTTGCCAATCTTTGGGGTCCAACATTCAACAAGCTAGAGGCGAGGATAGTTAGGTCAATATTACCTCAATCTGACCCTATTGGATGGTGGACATAGCATGGCAAGGATGCACCAAAGTTGAGGATGTTTGTGATTCGCCTCCTTTAAAAGTTGCTAGTTCCTTTGCTATAGAGAAGAATTGGTCCATGTATAACTTCATGGAGTTAGTCAAGAGGAATAGGGGCTTACCTCTTGACAAGACGAGAAGTTGGTGGCTATGCATAGTTCCTTGCCACTTTTGGATTCACAAATTCAAGCTGCATAATGGGATGTTAATCTTGAAGATGCTACAAATTGATGAGGAAGCACAAGAGGGATTCATTAGGGTTCCATTGGATGAGGTAGCCTCTTATATTGGTAGTGACTTAGATTCAAACCCTAATTTTGATTTAGGTGAAGATGAGATAGAGGCATATCAATTATCATTTATCAACAAGAGATCTAGTTGTCTACATTTGTCATTTTGTAGTTGTAGCCTTTGGCCTTTTTATTTTGTTGGTGTGCACATTGATAATGAAAAATCAAATAATTAGACATTGAAATGTTGGTAATTTGTATGCCACATGAATTCTTAATTCATTCGTATTGTTTCATAATATGGTTATATAATGAATATGGTGAATGCTTTATTGTATGAATATTTGAAATTTCTTATATTTTTAAAATTTCCCTATTTCTTTTAATGCCATCCCCTAAAAAAATGGCCTCCCAAAAAGTGACCCAAAAATGTGGCCACTCGTCCCTTGCATCCTGGAAACTTGGTGGAACAGAGGGTGACACTGATGTTATATTCCATTTTCATTTACCAACAATTAAATTCACCAATTGACAAACAATATTTTATTAAAATATTATTTATTTATTATTAATGCTCAATAATGTATTTTATTGTAAAGTATATTGATAAGATCGTCTCTGATCTTATCTAAAGTTTCTTTTTAGAAACTTTCTAGATTTTGTACATTTTGTAAACTATTTAGAGACTTCGTCTCTTTTGTTAATGTCATCAAATTTTTACCAATTACTTGCGTAATATGGTATCAGAGCCGAATTGATCAAAGTGGGAAAATCATTGTTCTTGCTTTTGAAAAATCGTGTCTTCATTTCTGCTAAAAATCGTGTTTGTTTCTCTTAGAAAAATTGCGTTTTGTCTGCAAGTGATTTAGTGACTTCTGGGCGCATGATTTTGTGAGCACGTTTTTTTTCTTCTCTGTGGCCGTGTTTCTTCTGCTCAGGTTTTTCATCCTTAGGTCACACATGACCTTAGTTTCGTGTTTGTATTTGCTTCAGTCGTGTCTCTTTGAGACCTCGACTTGCGGGTGTTGTTTTTGGATTCGAGGGCATTGTTTATTAACTCACGACCTTGTGTTTCTTCCTAGTGACAAGGGTTTCGAAGCCCGCATCTGCCCGCGTTTTTTTTATCATTCTGGATGCGATTTCCAGTCTCTTCTTAGCCGCGACTTTTAGACTTCTTGTTGCTGTTTTTTTTTTCGTCAAAGTCTGAACGTGTTTCTCTTGAAGATTGTGGGATGCGATTTTCAGTGCATGTTTGCCTGCGTTTTTTATTTCCTTCTGCAAACTGCGGCCTCTGCTTGGCACCTAGGGTTTTTGAAAATTGGCTAGGTTTTTGGGTTTTTCGAGATTTTTTTTGGGTGTCTTGAAATCCGTGCCTCAAAATTTGTGCCAATAGATTAACCTTGAAATCTGTACCTGTACCTGCTTCATTGCATTGAAATTCGTGCCTCGGGTTTCGTATATTCAACCTCCTCTCAATACCTCATTTTTTGTGCCTTGAAAAGCGTGAAGATGACTTCTTTGACCAACATTATGTTGGAAGGCAGTCAACATTTCAATGGAAAAAATTATAATACCTGGAAGTAGCGAATGATGACCATCTTTGAATATTGCTGCCTTGATTAGATTGTTCTCGACAATGTTACTCGTCCCACCACAGCAGATAAAACCTAGGAAAAGTTTGATGAGCAAAATCGTGAAGCGGTGATGCTCATTAAACTTTCAGTTACTGATGATCAGCTTCCACAGGTTCCATCCAGCAAATCAGCTATCGAGATTTGGGAGCATCTGAAAAAATTGCATGAGACCTCTGACAAGAGCCGTGCATTCTTTTTGAAAAATCAGCTGTTCTCCATCATGATGGATGAGAGAATGTCTTTGCAGGAGCATCTGACAAAGATTCAGGACATCCATGATCAGTTGGAGGCGATTGGTCGGAATATGGAGGAAGAAGACATGGTAGTAATCACCTTAAAAAGTCTACTGAAGTCTTATGAGCACTTTGTAGAAACCCTCAACATTACATTCACTAATGTTGATATGAAGTTTCCGGAGCTTTGTACTATCCTCTTGCAGCAAGAACGCTGGAAACAACAGTTTGGAAGTGGTGCCTCATCGTCCTCTACAGAACAAGCTTTTGCAGCTAAAACTTAGCCTAAGAACAAAGGGAAAGGTAAGCCTTCGCAGTAGAAAGGCTCAAGTCAACCTCCGAGCAGCCCTAAGAAAAAGAACATTCAGTGTAATTACTGCCACAAGTATGGTCATATGAAAAAGGATTGTCGTCAGCGTTTGGCTTCTGAACAGAAGTAGGGAGGGTCTTAGTAGAAAGCAAATGTTGCCGAGCACACTGAGCAGAAGGAATTTGCCTTTTACGCTTTTATGGCTAAAAGGCTTGCAGATCATATGAAGTCCTCTGCCTGGTACATTGATTCAGGTGCTTCGCGACACTTATCACATTGGCGTGACTGGTTCACAGACTTCTTTCCTTGCACTGACTCAGTTATTTTTGGAGGAGGTGAAGAATACATAGTTGTCGGTACGAGCATTGTTCAGATTCATTCTGGTGGGAGGAATCTCATTTTCCTCAATGTATACTACGTTCCTGACATGGAACTAAATCTTCTCTCAGTCAGTCAGATTATGCGGCACTCAGTTGGATGTGTTATTTAGTGCACACAAATGTTCCATTGTTGATCGGGAGACTTGCACCACTGTGGTTGTTGGTATTGAGGATCATGGTCTATACAGACTTGTGGATACAGGTGATTCTCTGGAGTTAGCCATGGCAGCTAGAAACTATGTTATTACCAGTCTTTGGCATCAGCGGTATGGGCACTTAAATGTGCACTATCTCTCTTAGCTAGCTCGGGAGGGACTTGTAGCTAGTCTACCTGACATCCAAACTCAACATCATGGCGTTTGTGGAACTTGTCAGGCTGGGAAGCAACATAGGACACCGTTCACAGATGGTGACTCATGGCGAGCCTCTAAGGTACTACAGTTGGTTCACACTGATGTATGTGGGCCAATGAATACACCTTCTGTTATTGGTTGTAGGTATTTCTTGCTTTTTGTTGATGATTTCAGTCGTAAAATGTGGGTGTATTTTCTTAGACAAAAATCAGATGTGTTTACTATATTTCAAAAGTTTAAGGCCTTAGTAGAAAAAGAGTCTGGTTGTTGCATTATCACTCTTAGGTCAAATAATGGGGGGGAATTTTGTTCTACTGCTTTCTCCAACTTCTGTGATATACATGGAATCAAATGCCAGTTAACCACACCCTACACGCCTCAGCAAAACGGTGTTGTAGAGCGGTGCAATCGTACAATTGTTGAGATGGCCCGCTCCATGTTACAACATAGGAGTGTTCCTAACAAATATTGGGTAGAAGCAGTCTACACTGCTGTCTATCTCCTTAATCGGTCTCCTACTCACGCTATTAAGGGGAAGACTCCTGAGGAAGTTTGGATTGGTCGAAAACCCAGGATTAGTCATTTGAAAATCTTTGGCTCTTTAGCATATGTATGGATTCCAGATGCCAAGCGCTCAAAGTTGGATTCCAAGAGTCAAAAGCTTATGTTCATAGGGTATAGTGACAACCATAAGGCTTACCAGTTGATTGATGTAGACACTAATCGTCTCATCTTTAGTCGGGATGTTGCCTTTGATGAAGAATGAGGACCCTTTCATCTTTCCTCGTCTGTTCAGCATTCTGAGGATCAACCCTTGAAGGCTTCTGATTTGGGTGTCCGTCTTCCGTTAGGTTCACCTGATGGGAGGGATGATGAAGACTCTGTCTTTGATGATGCTCAACTTGATTTTCCTTCGGATGATATTGATCTTCCACCTCATGAACCTGTTCCAGATCCACAACTAGTTCCAACTCCTCCTGTTACATCCGATGTTGGCCCTTCTACTCTCCAGCCTAAATGGTGGGCTAAGACTATTGGTGATCTTCATGATGATGAGCTCATTGAGGGTAGATCGTCCAAAACCAAGAGCAAACAGTAGCATACAACCAATTTTGCTCTCATGGCCAACATTCACAGTGTCTATGAGCCTCAGACATATTTAGAGGCTAAAGGAATTCCTGAGTGGGAAAAGGCTATGGAGGCTGAATACCAGAGTCTTCAGAAAAATCACACTTGGGTCCTTTCTGATCTTCCTCTAGGGAAGAAGCCCATCAGCTGCAAATGGGTGTATAAGGTTAAGTACAAAGCAGACGAAACCCTTGAAAAATACAAAGCTTGTCTCATTGCTAGGGGGTTCTCACAGAAGGAAGGCATTGACTATGAGGAGACTTTTGCTCCTACAACCAAGATGAGTACCATTAGGCTCGTCCTTGCCTTAGCAGCCCAGTTTGGTTGGAAAGTCCATTAGATGGACGTTAAGAGTGCTTTCCTCAATGGTGAGTTGAAGGAAGAAGTCTACATGATGCAGCCTCTAGGGTTCAAGGTTTCCGGTCAAGAACACAAGGTGTGCAAACTGGTAAAAGCACTCTATGGCTTGAAACGGGCTCCTCGGGCTTGGTACATCAAGATTGACAAGTACCTCACAGATCATGGCTTTCAGAGGAGTCCATCTGACTCTAATCTGTATGTCAAACATACTAGTAGTGATATACTTATTCTTGTTGTCTATGTGGATGACCTGATCATTACTGGCAGCTCGACACATTTGATTGCTGAGATCAAATAGGATTTGTGCAACACATATGACATGACAGATTTGGGACTTTTGCATTACTGTTTAGGTGTTGAGGTTTGGCAGACCGAGAGTAGTATCTTCATCTCCCAGTCCAAATATGCTCGAAGTCTACTGGATAAGTTCTGAATGCAGGATTGCAAACCTGCCTCCACACCCATGGAAAAAGGGCTCAAGTTGTCAGCTAAGTCAGACTCACCGGTAGTAAATGAATCATTGTTCAGGCAACTAGTGGGCAGCCTCATCTATCTCACAGCCAGTAGACCTGGCCTCAGTTTTGTAGTGAGCTACATTTCACGCTTCATGAAAGCCCCCAAGGTTGATCATTGGGTAGCAGCGAAGTGTGTGTTGCATTATGTGAAGGGCACTTCCGATTATGGACTTCTTTATACTAGGAGTCATGATCCTAGACTCTCTGGTTTCACAGACTCAGATTGGGCAGGTTTGATTGATGACAAAAAATCAACATCTGGGTATGTGTTCAGTTTGGGATCTAGTGCAGTCACATGGACTCGTAAGAAGCAGCAGGTAGTGGCTCTCTCCTCGACAGAAGCAGAGTATTGGGGAGCAGTTAAGGCAGCTTGTGAGGCAGTTTGGCTTCACCGGATGCTTGCAGATTTGCAAATATCTCAAGCAGGTCCGACTCCCTTGTTTTGTGATAATCAGGGAGTTCTCAAACTTGCCAAGAATCCAGTCTTCCATGAAAGAACCAAGCATGTGGAAACTCATTGTCACTTCATTCGGAAGCTTGTTGAAGACGGATCAGTTCAGTTGCTGTATGTTCTGACAAAGGAGTAGACAACAGATATTCTCACCAAGTCGCTTAGTCTAGATAAGTTTGTAAAATTTAGGGGGCATCTTGGTGTAGTTGACAGATTGAGCATTAAGGGAGGGTATTAAAATATTATTTATTTATTATTAATGCTCAATAATGTATTTTATTGTAAAGTATATTGATAAGATCATCTCTGATCTTATTTGAAGTTTCTTTTTAGAAACTTCCCAGATTTTGTACATTTTGTAAACTATTTAGAGACTTCGTCTCTTTTGTTAATATAATCAAATTTTTTACCAATTACTTGCGTAATATATTTAAGTCCACAATTCCCAGAATAGAAAATACAGAGCTCCAAAATCCATGGCATGTGTTTGCATTGAGCAAATGAACTGAACTTTAAGAAGATGACATTTGAAGAAAATCAATTTTAGCATAATTATCTGGTAAGGATGACTGAAGCCACACGCACAAGATCATCCTCTTTTTTAGTCAAATACATAACATGCAGTCATCTCATATTAATTTTCTCAAAAGCAAAGTCATTCTCCTACTACTAGTTTTATTTCAAAATAAATGAGAATTTGGAAGCCCCCAAAATGGGCACAGGAATCCTCTTATTATTTATAATTATTTTTCATATTTTAATGCATAACAAAAGTAGATGTAACTGCTTAAAAACAACTATATACAACTAACTCCACCTTATTCACTCAAGTTCATACTCAGTGACATTTGTCCCTAAAGAAATCAGCACCCTTTATACATCGCACTATTTTTAGCTTAACACTCATTTGCATCCTACATAGGGAGCATGACTTTTATGTTTAAACATCTTCACTCCCTTTACAAATTATAACCATCCCTTTGCTAACATAGAAAAATACAAACTTTAAGGAGCACCTACCTTAAAGCATATCTATGTTCCTAACACAAATTTTAAATGATATGCTTTATCTAATGCTTTTAATGATCCCTTCGTGCTCATAGTTAAGTGTCATCTATAGTCTGGGACTATATTATTCTTGTAGTTGTAAATTAAACTTGTACATAATATTTTGAATCTTGATGATATCTTTGAGCCTATTTTGCCTTTGTATTGGATGCCATTTGGCGACGATTACAACTCTGTAAATTTAGGGAAACCATCTATGCCAGGGGAGCAACAGATGCACTGTAGATCCTTAGCCAGATCAAGCAAACATTGGCTCGGACTTGCCTTGCATTGATAAAATTTTCATTTGTTGACTATCTTTTTCTATTTCCTTTTTATTTAACCAAAGGATTAGTATTATAGTTGAGGGTTACATGGGGGCATGTCCCCAGGGTATTCATAGGCATCCTTGTTCCTGAGGCATTTCTTTGTGACTTGTTGCTTGATAACATGATTCTTCTACCATTTGTGATTTGTTGCTTGACAATGAATCTTTCAACCATCCTAGTAAACCTATTTTCAATATGTTCCCGAACTTTTGGTAAAAATTGTTAGGTAAACCGTCCAATACTTGGTCCTTGTCAGCTTGTGCAGAGAAAAGAGTCTTCTTTATTTTAGTTTGTATTATGGTGATCATAAAAACTTGATTCTATAGCTTTTTGATAATTTAAGGATTTTCTGGTGCAGCTTATTCTATTATTTAATTTGTCAATAAATGGTTCTGCCCATAGTAGTACTTTTTAAAATTGAGTTTGAAAATGTAGGTTTGAAGTGGCATTTGTTATAAAGACCCTCCTCCCTCTAGTCTAATGTTATGATTGTTTTAAATGTTATAATTTCCTATATTTTGAATTTTACTAATTTTCCAAAATCTAAAACTGCCATTTCTCACTATCCCCAAAAAAGGTGCTTCTCATTGCTGCCATCTCCAAAATATGTACCCATGTTTTTGGCTGTTTCCATCGTGGAAATCTCATGGAACATGGTCAAATTCTGATTTTTTGGCGTGGAAGCTAATATTCTGTGCATCTAGTATGAAATTCAGGCATAGCTTATTTTCAGAATTCCATTTAGCAATTGGTTACTAGAAAGAAGAAATAAATTATGCATTGTTAATCAAGAAATCATGGCCCTCCTTTGAGTATTCTTTCTTGAACTTCTATGCTGGAGAACTGTGAACACCCTTTTGCTCCCAATGCATACAGTACCTTTTTTTTTTTTAACCCAAATCAGAATCCATTTTTGAATGGTTTTGATAAATAGTCATTAACCCTTTGGGTACTATGGCTTCTCAACTGCTGTCTTTGAGTTTGGTGTTACAATTTGGACATCAACATCTATGTGTGGACTAGTGGCAGCCTGCAAATCATAACCATTTATTAACCATTGCGCAGGAGCTGAAAGCCAAGACACAGAACAGCAATGCTATTTAAGGAAACACTTAATCTCTTTTCAAGATTTGTGACACCATAAGTTAGAAATGGAATGAGGGAGAGTGTGATGCAGATGATCGAGCCCTCACATGAGTGCCTGCTGTAATGTATGATACTATTAAGTTCAAGAGGATTTAGGATCACCTAGTTAACTCACCAAAGATCTTTGCTCCTCTGATTCGACTTTATTCAAGTTCACAACAGTCAGCACGTATGTAACCTGTTTAATAAACTAAGACTTCACATATTATTCAAATAGGGGAAAAGGTGAAAAATAACTGTTCAGACTAAAATTTTCTTGTTAATTTGGCTGACGTAACAGTGGGATTTTTAGAGATTTTCAGAAGCATATCTATCTGCTATTGTTAATTTTACAAGTGGGTTCATCCATAAACATTTATGGCGAACTGAATTGACTGAAGAGATTTTCTTAAAGCTCCAGATTATCAATGAGGTTCTTTTGCTTACTGTACCACCTAGAGGACTATCCTCCCTGGCCAACTGCCTCAGAACTTCTTTTGAGTTTCTGTCAACAACAGTAAGATTTCATAACCACAACAGATAGGGCGCTTTAAGGGATGCTGAAGCCAATCAAAGATCTGTTGATAGCTGGTTGTCTATGAGTTCTTCCGTTTTGGTGGTGATCTTTGAGTTAACTCATTTATTTTCTTGTTTGAATATGTAAAGCTCGTTGAGAAATTTTTAGGCTAGGCTTCAAATCAAAGCTGCTGGTGACAATGTCATTATTACAAATGTTAACCAAAAAATTGCCTAAGAAAATTATTCATGCTGTTTTTGCATTACTTGTATTTTGTGTAGTTCTCAAGGCCTTTATATGTTATATGACATACATTTTTTGTACTGAGCAATACATAATGGTTTGTTGGCTTCTAATTTCAACTTTACAATATGAGACTATAGTGTGTAGAACCTCTAATTTTAGATTCTCTTTATTGAAAGTGCAGCTCAGGTGTTATTCCTTCTATATCCAAGCTTACACCTGGTCAAGCTGCCTATCACTTTTTGGCTGGCTACCAAAATGGAAACTTCATGCCTGCATACGAATCAGGTCCTATGTCTCTTGATCCTGTGGCAGTTGCTAAGGAGTTTTCTTCACAGGTTATACTTTTTGATCTTTCTACTGTTTTGTTTTGGGTGCATGTTTGGATTATCCATTATTGGGACAATGTATGAATTATTGATATATCTGTAACCCTACTGATTCGTTGGTGCCTCTTCAGCTAACAAACAACAAAATTCCTGCTTTTCTTGTCAATACTAATGAAAGGGAGAAGACTCTGTCAGGTATATCCTCGCCATGAGTTTTTATTCAATATCTATGTGGGGAACATTTAAAGTATTTTCTTGGCATGTGCATGGTTGCCCATTGTCAATGGTTGGTTTTGAAGGATGTTTAATGTTATTCATATGGTGGAAACCAGTGTAGCTGGATACACCCTTGCCCCTCCCTAGGCGCGCGTATCCCGTACCTGATACAGATACAATACAATACAGATACACATTGGATACTGTACTCACACGTGCTGAAAAAACTCTGATTTTCCAGCCGTGCTGGATACTATGTGATTTGATTTTCAAAAAATTTGATGTGAATCTTCTTAAACTTAATCTTAAAAAACCTCAATTGTGCAATATTTTTTTTTGTTTTGTATAAACAAAACCTACATTAAATGAGGAAGACAAATGAAATGTTTTTTTTATTTCAACAAATCATTCTTCTAGGTCTTCTTGCAATGCAACTCTACTATTTTTTTGGCATCTTAATTTTTATAGATTTAAGAAAGTTAATTGTTTATAATTTTATATTTATTTTTAATATTTATATTATGTTGTTTAAATGTTCGATATTTTAAAAAAATTAAAATTTATTCTTTAAAAATTAAATATAATTAAATCATATGTATTTAATTGTTTATTCTCTACTAAATTATTAATATTTAAATATTATTTTAATTTCTATTTACTTATTTGCTTTTAAAGCAATGAAAATCTCCTCTAATAACTTAGAAAATTATGTTAAATATATGTGTGTTTTTTATGAATGTCATATCCAGCCGTATCCATGTTGGGGGTCTTAAAAAATGGCCGTATCCGTATCCGTGTCCATGCAACTTCGGTGGAAATCAAATGTTCTTATTTTAATCTTGTACACACAATGTATCATTAAGCTTTGTGTTGCTCTATTTAATTTTGTTTGCTGAATTTGGTTAGCTTTGACATGGTCCAACAGGGGAGGAGGTCTTGAAATTGGTGGAAGGAACTCTTTCGGATAAGTTGCCATCTAGTAAAGGAAAGAAGCCATCTAATAGTGCAGGTACAGAGTATGTTTGTTATCATGGTTACTTATGAAGAATCTTATGTATTATAACTTCTTATACGTTGGCATGATTGGGCAGTTGATGATTTGAAGGCCAAGTACACAAATTTCATGTCAGGGAGGTTTCCAGATCTGCCAGAGGACATTTCATTCTAATCACTTACTATGGGCCGAATAGGCGCTTATTAGAGCACATCATTGGCTGAATGTGCATTCAACAACTACTAGGATGGGATAAAAAGAATAAATTATCAGTAAATGCTATTTGTCTGTTATTCAATGATTCATTTCTTGTACTGATAAACAAGCATGTCACATGATTTGTGCCCAGTTGGAAAATCACCTAATGACATTTATCACCTTGTTTCTAAATGTGCGAGGGAAAGAATGTTGGTTTGGATTCATGCCCATGTGTGAGGCCTTTGACAAGAAAAGCATGCAGAAGTTAAAAATGAGGAAAATTCATTATCTTTTGTCATGATGAGTTTGGCCCCATAACATTTAACATTAAGTGCATTCTTAACAGTTTTTAACTTCAAGCGTTGCATCATTTGTCTAATTTTCTTATGTTTTCTTGAATCTTCCGACAAGGAGAGCTTAAAATTGATATGTACGCTAGATACACACTTAAAACACAAACATCCATTCTGATGTATTCAATTAAAACTTCCATGTCTCACCAACATAAGAGTATAATCTATGACTGGTTATTGTTGAATTTGTGCTCACATCTCATTCCTATTGTGAGCCAAGGGCTAATATGCACCACATATGTACAAAGCATTTAACTTCTGTTCATTGAAGAGCAATTCATATTTGCTAAGGAAAATCTATTTTTTCTTTTGCTAAAATATTAAAACCATGTGAGGATGATGAATGTCTGTGGGATGTAGACAGCAAATGGATTTAGGCTGGCTGCTATATTCTGATGGGCATCGGCAGTTCGGTATAATCAATAATGTAATGCTATGAATCTTATATGTCTCTTGCTCTGTTTTGGACAGAACTTGGCTCATCAGGAAGTAAGGAACCTTCTACACTGAGTGCAGCCTTTGTAGTGTGTGCTCTTATTTTTAGACAAATAGTTATTGGGAGTCATTTTACCTCCATTTTCAGGAGAACCCATACACACACTTGGTACCAGTAAAATGACTCACAAGAAGCACCCACAAAACAAAAGAACAGTATTAGCAGGCACAATGATTTACTCTAAAAGGCTGCCCTAAAATTTTTCGAAACACCACTCTTGCGTTTTATCTTTCTACACACAAGTGGATATTACCCTACTATAGCTACTAACCAAGTAGACGGTCAAGCCACTATATATAGTTGTTGCCCAATTCACCCGGATGTGGCCAGCCCTAAAGATAGTAGGGGGGAGTATATGCATTTATATTTTATTCAGGACAATGTCACATTAAATATATAGTTTATGCCATTTCTGCCACTATAAAACTCACAATCTTGACTTGATTTTACAAACACTACTCTTGGGTTTCATTTTTCTATACACAAGGGAGATGCTGGCATGTGCATTTATATTTTATTCAGGACATGCCATTACATCTCTAGTTTATGCCAGTTCTCCCACTATAAAACTCACTGTCTTGGGTTGATTATCGTTTAAATCTTGCTGGTTACGCATTTCTTGAAGCTAGCATTGGAAAGGATTTAATCTATGCCCGTTGATTGTCCTTTCATCTTAGTCCTTCATTGTGAGTTGAGGATTAAATTTAGCATTCTGTTTCAATTTATCCACGATCCACTTCAAGCAAAAAACAAATTTTAGTTGATATTTTAACACCTCTTACAATGTTTTTGTTCCCAATAGTGGAGAGGAGATTTTCATGTTACATGATTGCCATTCAATGAATTTTTAGTTGATGTCATGTCTAACGCTATAAAAATTACAGATCTAGGTTGTTGATTATATGATAAATTTTGGTGGTTAAGCATGGCTTAAAACTAGGGTTAGATAGGATTTAATCTTATTCGTCCGTTGCTTGTCTTCAAATATTGGTCCTTGATAATGACTACAGGTTTAGTTTAGCTTTTCGATCCAATTTTTCCACTATACACTACAATCAACCAACAAATATTAATGGTATTTTATCACCTCCTTTAATATATATTTTTCCAAAATGTGAGACAATTGAGAATTTCATTTACAAAATAATTGCCTCTTGTTGACACTAAACTTAAGATCCAATATGGTAACACGCTCAGGGCTTGACTATTCAATCAAAACTAAGTAAACTTGGTGTCACCAAGGGGCTTGTTGAAGTTATTTGCTACTTGATATCCAAGTCAATGGTATTGCATTATAATTTCAGCTCCAATGTTTTGTCTATGATGTCCACTCTGATATTGTGTGAAAGGAATATTTTTGGGCAACTGAATGCAAGACACGGGTTCATAGTCAATCAAATTAAATGTTAGGTAGGAGTGATTGCTCTAATTATATGCCTACCAGCACATCACGTATGGGTAGGTTGACACATAAAGGCACGAGGCCCACTTCGTATAATACATATTATGTAAAAAAAGATGGACTTTACACTTAACATCATCACCTCACATCCCCCATGCCAACAAAAAGAAATAACTTGAAGGTCCAAGGCAGGATGACATTAAGAAGTTGAAACGATGAGATGTTAACAACTTCCCTAGTTTGCAACTCCTTAAAACCCAAGCAACTATCACAACTCGATGAACTTCACCTTGACAATAGGCTTCATGAAATTGTATATAATTTGCTCATCAATTCATACAAATTTGGAACTCACCATCCCTTATTAATTGCATTCTGGTTTCTAACTAGCATGAGCAAGTTTATGAGAGTTGAATGGAACTCTTGATTGTTGTAGAAAAAAATAGTTGGTTGCTTTTGTTAAAAGCCATGTAGCAATTTATGGACCTTAGTGACTCCTATGTTGTATTTCTTGCTCATTGCATGATGCCTTTAGTGATGGGTATTGTAATTGACTCAAACATTTCATCAAGTACTAGTCACTGCCTTTAGAGTACATGATACCCATATGAATAGTACATATAATGCACCTCAAGATATCCTTATGTTCGTTTCCCATTGACTCAACTTATGCACATACATGAATTTGCACAAAAGATATGCTGCATACAAACAAATTTTCCAAGTATGTGAAGCATACAAGACTCCCTAAAAGCTACCCTATACAAAATAATAATTTGTGGGATAGATGAATTAATTGTCAACCTAACTCTTCACTAATATGGGTATAGGTTGATGTGAAAATATCCATGCTAAATTTCTTTACCATTTCAAAGTTATACTTAGGCTATGAGATAAGTATTGTTAGTCTAATTGTAAACCCTAGATGCCAAGAAAATAATGAAGTAAAACAAGATATTCCATCTCAAATGTTTTCTTCAATTTTTCCTTGAGACTAATCAATGAAACCCAATCCAAGATATGCCATCTCAAATGTTTTCTTCAATTTTGCTTTGAGACTAATCAATGAAACCCAATCCATCATGATAATAAAATCATCGATATCAAGAACCACAATAAAAATATGATCATCTGGATTCTTCACACGTACATTTTGATTTGCCTCACATTTGTTGAAGTTGCATGACAAAGTAATCTACAAATCTTCTCATACCATGCTCAGGGGCCTACTTTAATAAAAAGCAATTCCTAAAGCCTACACTAGCTTGGAATAATTGTGATAAACAAAAGCATGGTTTTTCCATGTAGATTTTGTACTAAAGATTAAAATTGAGAAAACACACCTCACATCTATTTTGTGTACATCCTCATTGAAGTTGGCTATAAGAGGATGAACTCTATGCATGGTGTCTATCTTGGCAACTAGAGCATGTCTCCCAAAAATTAATACTCACTTTGAGAATGTCTCTTTGCCACTATTTAGCCTTGTGACTCACAATATAACCATTTGAAATAAATTTGATCTTGTAGATTGACTTTTAACTTTATAATTGACCCCACTAAGAATAAAGTCAAGTTGATTCTTCATCAAGGAGTTGTACTCTTATGCCATAGCCTTCTCTGATTCATTCTTACCATTGTATTCTACATAGGATTATGAATCAATAGTATCCATAATTCATGAAAAAAATATTTTAGGTTTATCATTGTAGGTCCTTCATTTTCCATAGCCTATTCAAGGGTTGTGGTGCACTTAGAATCATAACCTCTCCCTCCCCAAGCCCACCCCCACTCTTACATAGAAACAAGAGATTCCTGCATCAAATTTACTTTTAGTAGGCCAATCTCATTCACCACTTTGTGACAACTCAAACTTTCATCAACAACTAGAGCCTTAGTGATGTAACATAACTAGAAAGCTTCTTTTCTCTCAAAAAATTCTCAAGAATCACCACAAGATGATTCTCCAACTCAAGATTAGGTGGCTAATCTTCTTTTACATCAATAATTTAGACACTACTTGGAGTTTTGTTGAAATAGGTGCCTTGTTTTTGATTAAGCAATCACCTCATTAAAGATGAAACTACTTTGAATGATAATCTCACTCTTACCTGGGTGTTCTTACCCAACATGCCCAAATTTGAAAAAAAAATTAGGATCCCCAAATTTTCAATCTATTAAAATTTGCACCATATTTGTTGTTTATTTTTGTGGGAATAATACCATGCTAATCCTTGGTAAAAAATCTTAGCATTAGTTTGTTGTCTCCCTTTGACTTTCATCTTTCCTCTGATTCCCTTGCATCTTGACAATTAACACTTGAAATGACTTAGTTGCTCCATAACATAGGTCCCAAATTGTACCAAAAGTTGGACCCCATGAATTATAAGAGTTTTGGAGTAGTCAATGGGTTAAAACAATCCTAGTTGAGCATTCGTCCACATCCATTTCCATGCCTTCTTAAGTTAGTTTGTCAAATGATAAGACTAATGGACCCAATCACCATGTGAGTTAACTTCACATCCCTCAAGTGATAGGATTAAGTGTTGTACCACATTTAAAGGCCTTTGGAACAATTGTAAATGATTAATATTTTGTATGTTGTAATGTTGAATCCTCTTGAAATGGGGTGCCACACATGGAGGGAATATCAAGATTCCATGTAAGACATACCTTGATACTTCACAATTGTGTTATGGAGGGTGGAATAAATCATTAGATATAGGGCTACAAAGTGGACTTGAAAAGGCATCTTGGATGATTTATTTCAAGCACTACATGAGGGCATCTTGGAAGAGGAGATATATCTTCCAAGTAGAGTGCCTAATTTGACTAGTTAACTAGTCAAATGGTAGGAGTTACACTTGCATGCATGAAAGATGACGTTAGGGTGTGAATTTCCATCTTGAAAATGACTTGGGTGGCCCCTTTGGAAGCCCATGGTTTTGGTTAAATCACAAGTGGTTGTTTGGATGGCTAAACTCTATAAATATAGGTCATGACACAATAGATTAGTAGTTGATTTGGATTATAGGCAAGCTTTGCAAGTTTCGAGTTTAGGATTAGTTATCGACATATGTTGATAGAGTGTTGAAATGTAGGCTACATCATTTGTGGTCTCTTCTCAATCTATTGTAATACTTGTTGGAAATTAATATATTGAGATTTACATTTGATGCTAGTTTTTTTCCCTGAAACAATTATTCTTAGGATAAATTCTATTGTCATTTCTCTTCTTAACTATCCCCTTTTTATTTCCATTCTTAAATTTATTTTAGTTTGATTTTTTAGCTAGATCAACAAGTTTTAATTCACTACATTGTTCTAATTGAAGAGTAAATACTGTAAAATCAACATTTGGTATTTGAGCTTCATTCGACTTGATCTTGTGAAAAAGGGACACCTTCCTTGTGTTTTTAATTTACAATGGAAGCATTTACATTGAGTTGGGATCAAATTTGAAATCAAAAGTCATGACTAACACTTGGAGAGTTGAGATTGAGAAATTTAATAGGAAAAATTGTTGTAAAAATTAAAGGTGGAATATCTTTGAATGAAAAGAGATTAGTGGATCATAGTGATTGTTGCACCTAGGTTCCTACCTTTAGGATGATCAAATGAATGCAATAATTCAAGTAGGAGAGCAATATCTACTAGTAGATCACACCTCTCCAATTCAGTCTTGTTGAATGTTTCAAGTGAAAACACTGCTAAGAGATTATGGGATAAAATTATTGTATTGTATCAAATCACGTGTCTTATAAATACGTTTTTGATTAGCTATAAACAGGTTTTGAAGGGGCCTTGCAACCCTGTACAAAGAAGAGCAAAGGAAACAAAGAAAAAGCAAATTGGCTGCCCAACCAAACACCAAACAACAGTCTGATAACATAACCATTAGGACACCAAACAAGAAAACCCAAATCGAGGATCTAAACAACAGAAGATCCCGAACCAACAAATCTAACACCCTTAGCCCTAGGGCGAAGCTCCCCAACAGATTTGGGAAGCCCCTCTTTCTACGTTGAACCAAGGTCCAAGAAACCTCAGAGTCGAAGTCCTTTGATCAAGGAGAGAGGGGAGGATCCTCCCAGGCCACAACAGCCATGGAAGGCACCAAAAAAGTTGAACCAGAAGAAGGCACCTCCGGGAGGGAGATTGGAGAAACGAAACAAGGAACGCTACTAGGATCCCCCGAGGGTTGAGCTGACAAATCCTAAGTAGGCACAATCAAAGGAATACCCGAAGCTAAAACAAGAGTGAC
Source organism: Sequoia sempervirens (assembly GCA_007258455.2). Classification (NCBI taxonomy): domain Eukaryota; kingdom Viridiplantae; phylum Streptophyta; class Pinopsida; order Cupressales; family Cupressaceae; genus Sequoia; species Sequoia sempervirens. Next base: position 77,398,953 of record VDFB02000007.1, read on the forward strand.
TCGGTCAAGAAAAGCAAGAGCCGAGAGAGGAACAAAAGCAACCTCAACCTCCCCCACCAGAGCAAACTCAAGATGGATCTCACCCTCCTGAGAGGAACCATCACCACAAGATGAACCATCTACATGGGAAGTAGAGATAGTCAAATGGTCCACAAGACAATCCTTCCACTAGGTTGCAGTGCCTCTACGACGTGAAAGAGGACAACTAGTAGCCAAGTGACCAATAGTGAAGCAACACCGACATCTAAAGGGAACACCCTCATAATCCAGTAGTTGCTACCAAGGCCAATCTCCAACCATTAGAACGACGTCTCCAAAAAGGGGTTTAGAGATGTCAATGTCAACTAAAATATGAGCAATAGTGGAGTGACCCATGAAAGTGGTAGAAGAATCTACTTTCAGAAATTGACCGATGGCATTGCCAATGCCCTCATAGCAAGAATCCTCCTAGAACTGGAGGGGGAGGTTCGGGAGACACACCCAAATCGGCTTGATATTAAGTAGCTTGGTAAGGGGATTGAAAGCAAGAGTCCATGGTTTAATGGATAGGGAATGTTCCCCCACATCTAGACCCGACCATTGAGCACTACATCCCGTTTCTTAGAAGAAGAAAAAGTCACTATGAAAAAACCATGAGCACAAGGGAAGAGCTCAATCATTCCGGCTACCAGCGGCCTCCAAGACTCCAAGACTCATTTGTGAAGGTCAAGCAAAGAGGGACAAAGACCATTAAATCTGCAAATTGCACCTGTATTGTTGTAAAACTCTTCATTCTTTGTAACCTATGGGCCACACACCACAATAGGGGAAGAGCGGGCACGGGGGAGAGGCTGGACACCTCGACGCACCCACCCCCCGAAGCACACAAACCCTTACTAGCAACTGCTGCAAAATACCTAGCAGGGGCACACAACCTAGGAACAGGCGCACTAGTCCCAGCCTCCCCCTGCACTCCCAATGAGCCATTGACGATATCCTTAGCTTGCCCACCATCCCGTCCACGCGACCCCTCCAGAGCAGTGAACGAGGCAGTAACGACGCAAGCAGAGTCCACGCCTGAGCCAACACCAACGGTCGGTTGTAGAGGCTCGCATCCTTTCCTGCTCTCGTCGATTGCAGAGGCTCGCATCCTTTCTCGCTCCCGTTGGTTGCAGAGGCTTCACATCCTTTTCCGCTCCCGTGCATTTCAAAAAAGCACGAGTCTTATAAATATGCTATTTTTGAAAAGAAAAAAATATTTCTTAAAGATGCACATGTAGGAGAATTTATAATTGAACATCAATATGCATTTAATGTAGTGGTGAGTCAACTAACTTCCATAGATGCAAAAATACAAGGACAAATGTGTCATTTTTCTTTGTTTATTATCTTATTCATCAAATAATTTCATTATGACTATTAATAGTGCATCTTCTAAGTTAAAACTTGAAGAAGTGTTAAATCTACTAAGTGGAGTTGAGGAGAAAATCCATGGATGTCTTCTCTAAAGGTGCCTTGTATGTAAGAGGTTGGTCTGAACAAAGATAGGGTATAATAAATTATGGGATGTAAATACATCCAAACTAGAGGGTAGGTCTAAGTCCCCTAGAAATTCTAAAGTGAAGTGTTGAGATTATGGCAAAAAGTAGGCATGTAAAGAAGTGTAAAGTTAAGAAAAATGATGAAATTGAAGACTCTATGTAGACAAGTCCTCTAATGAAGATGATGCTAGCAATTATGTTTTTTAACTTCTTCTAGCATTTATTCTAATGTGACTCATGGTTGATTGATTTAGATGCTTACTTTTGTATGATTCCTCATAAGGAGTGTTATTCAATATATGAAAGTATAATAGAGGTAAACTTTTCTTGGGTGAACACTTTTTACAACATTGTTAGTCAAGATAATGGTAGTGGTGTGCACATTAATTCTGACAAAGATAGTTGTAAAATGACAAGGGGGACTTTGATTTTGGAAAAGGTGGGTGAAGCTCTTGGTAGGAAGACAAGCCAAAATAATTGTAGGAAGACATGTTAGATTTATTAGTAGCCAACCAAGGTGATATACCATCTTATAAGAAGAGAGACAAGCCAAAATAATTGTAGGAAGACATGTTAGATTTATTAGTAGCCAACCAAGGTGATATACTATCCCATATAAGGAGATTCATATAATTTGACCATAGGACAAGACCATCACATTGGCACAACACTGCTACCATCTCATAAGAAGAGAGACAATAGGAAGATATGTTCCTCCTAGACCTGATAACTTGAACTAGTAAACTTCAAAAATCATGAGTGGGAAAAACATTGACACAACTAGGGCCCTTATGAGTTAAAATAATTGAAAAATCAATTCTTGTGATATCTTTGGAAAAGGAAACACAACTTTAGATAGGATAACACTCTTTTGCAAGAGGAGTGACAAAATACTCAAGAATATGTTGGCAATGTGAAAATGCACATGCTCATTTTTCTTAAGAGTAAGCTTCTTGTTTGTAATATTGGCTTGATGAACATTACTTGAAACTCTATAGTTTTAATGATAGTTGGATTCCTATCACTCTATTTTCATATCATGTCACATTTTGAATTTACTTTTATAGGAATTCTAGTGATAAATTAGATAAAACAAAAATGAACTTCAAGCTAAAAGATGTTATGCATGCCTTTGGCTTGGAGCATATATTGTGTCATCTCAGCCAAAGTTATGTTCTTTCACTCTGTGTAGTGCCACTCCTATGCTTGGCATATGATTCTTCCTAAGCATGATTCACCTATTTAACTCTATTATTTGATACCAATATTTCAACAAAGAATGTACATATTATCTCTCATTGATGAATTTCCTCTTAAGATATTTCTCCAAATCATGAGGCACAACTTTCAAAAACTAAACCCATGTCATGTTCTCGTAAAAATGAAAGAAGATAGCTGAGCCATGAGGAACATAATCAAAGTCAAATCACATCAAACATAAGAAGAATTGGGTGGATATTAAAAAGGAAATTAATTATCATGTAACGAGTTAACAAAGATTAACCGATTAAATAAAATATGTAATTAATTACTCAAGGGAAGTTGTGACTAGTCAAAATAAAAGTCGCGCCTTTTGAAAGGATGCATAGTGTGAAGGGACATATCCATTCGTCGGGAGAGGTATAAGAATAGGTGAATTAAATGCAAGAGAGGCATGCATCCTTAGCAAGAACATTTTTGAGTGCAAGAAACAGTAGATCAAAAGACTAAGGGGACATATTAGGTTGACAACAGAAATACAAGGAGCACCACAAATCTAAGAAGGAACTTGTGCAGTTCCAACACAACATATTATCATAGAAATATATATATATATATCTTCAAGAAGACCAGGTCTATCTCACATATAGGTGTATATCTGCCACTTATTTCCTCACATTTATATAAGTATAGCCTTGTATAAGGAAGGGAGAATAAATGCACCTCTATACATAATCATTGGCCTATGTATGCATGTTACTTATAGATAATAAAGAAGGATCTCTATGATTGAAATTGTATTATGTTAATTGTTTGAAACCCACCCTATGGGAAGGGCTAGGGGTGGAGTGGTAGAGAGCCAAAAGCCCACTTACGAACTCCGCCCAATTCCTCAAAAGGAAGGGCTAGAGGTGGAGTGGTAGAGAACCAAAAGCCCACTTGCGACCTCCACCCATCCCACAAGATGGCAAGTGTCATTTGTTGAGAAAATGTGTCTCAACCTTGCAATTACATAAGGTATTGTTCAACCGACGATGACGAGGGGTGAGAGGCCAACTAGGGTCTAGGGGCAGCGAGCCTTGGCGGGGGCTCAAGGGAAACACCCTCGAAAGGAAAATTTTATTAATATTTTATTATTGTAAATCTAGACCGTTCATCATTATGTCTCATATTTGATGGCTAATATTTTATTAGCCTGGTTTTCCCTATAAGGCAACCCTATTTTATGAGGGCATTGTATTATGACTGTGTATTGCGATGTATTCTAAGAGTTTGATAGTGGTTGTATTGCCTCTGGATCTCTGAGTGATAATACTCCTGTGAGAAGCTTGCTTTGCAAGTATATTGTAATCTTTGTGATTATTGAATAATATATTGGGTGGCTTTTGGAGTGTGGGGTTTTTCTCCTGAAAGGGTTTTCCCCACATAAATCATTGTGTTGTGGCATGCAAGATATTTATGCCTATTTCTGTTTAAGTTTCTGTAACTGTTAAAGATTATAAAAGTTTTGCATTATTCTCCTCTCAAGATTAGTGTAGGAAGTTATTCCGCTACCTTAGCTTCCTTACAAGTGGTATCATAGCCTAATCACCTTTTGTTTCAGTAGTGGGTTGTTGGATTTTTTGAACTAATCTGGATTTGAGTGGGAGCTTGTGTAGAAGACACTTTGTGATCTTGTTATAGGAATTTTTAGATGGCAAGTTCATTAGGGAGAATAGAGGTGGAGAAATTTTCTGGAAATAATTTTGAGATGTGGAAACTGAAGATGGAGGATCTATTGATAGATCGAGATCTATGGGATGCTATTGATGAGAATGTTTCAAGGCTTGAAAATCCTACTCAAGTTGCTCAATATGATGTTATGGACCGCAAAGCCAAGGGTCTAATCAATTTATGCTTGATAGACTCTATTTTAATCAATGTCCATGAGGAGACCTCTGCACAGAAATTATGGAAGAAGCTTGGTGAGATGTATCAAGCCAAATATTTAGAGAACAAGATTTTTTTGAGGAAGAAATTGTATTCCTTGAGAATGGAATAGGGTGGATGAATTATAGACCACCTGGAAGCATTCAATATGCTGGTGGCTTAGTTGGCATTAATTGGTGTCAAAATGTATGAGGAAGAGAAATGTCAGATTTTGCTTTGTTCTTTTCCTGATTCGTGGGATTCTCTTGTTATGACTATTGGGAACTTACTTCTATTATATTGAAGATTGAAGATGTGGTGGGTTCTTTCCTTTCTGAAGAGATGAGAAGGAAGGTATCCATCAGTGCCAAGGAGAACTTGAATGTTCGTGGAAGACCTAAGGAAAAATGCAAGAAGAATGAGAAGCATGGAAAATCCAAGTCCAAGGGGAGATCTAAGTCTCCTGGAAAGTCCAAAGTTATTTGCTAGAATTGCGATAAGCTTGGACATGTTCTTAAGGATTACAAAGAAGAAAAGAAGAAGAAAAAGAAGAAATTTGATTTAGATTCTGAGTCCGAGAAGGAAGATGGTGACACATTCATTGTGGCTTTGGCAACTCGTGCGGGTAATGATGCATGGTTAATTGACCCAGGTGCATCTTTCCATATAACCTTTAATAGAGATTGGTTTTCCGAATATGAAGAATTTTATGGAGGTAAGGTGTACTTGGGTGATGATTCTCATTTAGAAATTGTTGGCCATGGTAAGGTTAAAATCAAGTTTCCTGATGGTAGAATAAGAAGGATTAATGGTGTGTTGCATATCCTTGGTTTAGCACATTTTTTTATTATCTGTGAGCAACCTAATAGATGTAGGTGTGCAGGTAGTATTTTATGATGTAGGATGCAAGATGGTCAGAGGTGCTATGGTGATTTCTAGAGGTGTTAGATATGACACATTGTATAAGCTTGATGCATGCACTGTTGAGTGCAATAGTACTTCTGAAAAAACCAAGTCTGTGGAAGAAGTGAGGATTTCACCTTCAATAGATGGTCATGGCTTTTGGGTACCCAAGGGTGCTATTTCTTCTAAAACAAAGTTACCTACAAACAAAACTATGTTATGGCACTAGAGACTTGCCCACATTGGAGAAAAGGGTCTAAGGAACTTGAAAAATAAAAACCTTGTTGAAGGTCTATTTGATTGCAATATTGAATTTGATTTATGTGAGCATTGAATTTATGGAAAAAAAACCACGTTCAGTTTTACTCGAGCTCTCATAAATCTTGTGGTGTATTGGATCTTATTCATTATGATGTGTTTGGTCCTATAGATGTTCCTTCAATTGGTAAATCCACATATTATGTTTCATTTATTGATGACTATAGTAGGACATGGGTATAATTTCTAAAGAGTAAATATGAAGTTTTCAGTTGATTTAAAGAATTTAAAGCAATGGTTGAGTTGCAGACTGGAAAGAAAATAAAATGTTTAAGGACTGATAATGGCGGTGAATTTTTCTCTAATGAATTTGATAGATTCTATAAAGATTGTGGTATTCATAGACAAAAAAAAACTCTATATTCTCCACAACAGAATGGAGTTGCAGAAAGAATGAACAAGACACTGATGGAGAAGGCTAGGAGTATGTTGAGTGGTGTTGGTCTAGAACAAAGGTTTTAGGCTGAAGCTATTGCCACTTCTTGTTACCTGATTAATAGGTTTCCTACATCAACTCTTGTTGATAAGATTCCTGTAGAGGCATAGTTGGGTCACAAGACTTCATTAAGACATATTAGAGTTTTTGGTTGTGAGGCATATGCACATGTGCCAAAGGAGAAGTGATCAAAGTTGGAGAACAAGGTTGTGAAATGTATGATCTTCATTAGATACAGTTATGGTGTGAAAGAATACAAGCTTTGGGATCTTGTTGCACAAAAGGTAATACATAGTAGAAGTGTTATTTTTAGAGAAACTAAGCCTTCTTTTGTTACATTGTAGCCAAAACAAAGTAAATAGGAAGATGTGATTCAATTTCCTTCTAAACATCAGAAAGTTGAATTGAGGCCCAAGGATAGACAAGAAGTTGAGGAGAGCTCATCTAGCTCTGGGTCTTTAGAAGAGGAGGAAGAACCTCCAACTCAGCTTGTTCGTAGGTCTACAAGGCATAGACAACCACGTGAAAGGTATTCACCTGATGATTGGAGATGTATTTTTGCTTTGAATACTAACATGGATGAACCCAAATCTGTAGAAAAGGCACTAGGTATGAATGATGTAGAATCTTGGAAGATTTTTATGGATGAAGAAATGAAATCTTTGAAAAAGAATGATAAATGGGATCTTGTACCATTTCCTAAAGGAAAAAAACCTATTGGTTGTAAATGGGTGTTCAAGAAAAAGATTGGTTTAGATGGAGGTATTGAGAAGTACAAAGCTAGATTGGTTGTGAAGGGTTACTCTCAAGTTGAGGGTGTTAATTATGGTGAGATATTTTCTCGTGTTGCAAAAATGACATCCATTAGATGTTCACTTTCTATTGCTGCTGCTTATGAAACCATAAAATTTAAGGGTTTTGCAGCAACCACCGCTACAGGAGTTAGAGTCCAATGCACAAAAATAGTTCCCCAGCTATAAATGACCTTAGGGAAGCACCCCATTAAAGAATATTTCTATGTGGTACCATTAGATGCTGATGTAATATTAGGCACCCCTTGGATATACTCCCTAGGATGCTTCATGTTTGACCTCCCAAACTTAACAATTTTCTTCCAACATGAGGGACAAGAATCCACCTTGAAAGGGTTACTCGATGGATCTCCAAAAGTAGTTTCATGCAAAAGAATGGAAAGGATTTTTAGACATGGGCTGCACAATGTATGAACATTGAAAAAACCTCCTCGTAGGGTAGAGCAATTCACATAGGCATCCAACCAATCTTGAGTGAACACAAGAAAGTATTTGATGACATTCCACCAGGGCTACCCCCAAATAGAGGATTTGAGCACACAATCAAACTGGAAGAGGGAGAAAAAATTGTAATAACCACACCATACTGACACCCCCATAAATTCAAAGAAGAGATTGAAAAAAATGTTAAGGAACTGCTAGAAATGAGCTGTATCCAACCTAGTTCCAACCCTTTCGCATCATCCATGGTACTAGTCAAGAAAAATGATGGTACCATGAGAATGTGTATAGACTATAGGGCCTTAAATAAGAAAACACTCAAAAATTGCTACCCCATACCAATAATTGATGAATTAATCGACAAAATCCATGGAGCGAAATAATTCTCCAAAATTGATTTGCGATCAGGGTATCATCAAATAGGGATGAGAAAATAAGATATTCTAAAAACTACCTTTCGATGCCATTATGGACACTTTGAATTTCATTACCTACCTTTTGGACTAACAAACGCTCCAACAACATTTCAATCATGGATGAATCATATATTCCATAAACAACTAAGGAAGTTCCTACTCATATTCTTTGATGACATTCTTATCTAGAACAAGACATGGGAAGAACACCTCAAACACATTGAGGAAGTCCTAAATTTTTTGGAACAGGAATCCTTGTATGCTAAAGCCTCAAAACGTGAGTTTTTCCTAAAAGAAATCCTTTACCTAGGTCAGAAGATCAATGCACAAGGGGTAAGTGTAGATGAGAAAAAACCACAACAATTAAGGGATGGACAAAACCCAAAACCCTAACACAACTAAGGAGCTTCATAGGACTATGCAACTACTATAGACACTTTGTGAAGGGATTCTCCAAAATTTCTGTACCCTCACAGACCTAACCAAAAGGGGAGCATTCGTATGGAGTGAAAAGTCTCAACAAGCTTTCAAAAGACTAAAAGAAGCAATGAGCTCGTGCCTTGCTTTAGCCATCCTTGATTTCACACTACCCTTCAAACTACAATGTGAGGCCTCTGGGGAAGGAATTGGAGCAGTCCTGATGCAAAACAAACATCCCATTACATTTGAAAGTCGTAAACGCATGGATACTGAAAGACACTATTCAATTTATGATAAAGAGATGTTAGCTATCATGCACGCCTTAGCAAAGTTTCATCAATATATGGTTTGTAGGAAGTTCAATATTAAAACGGATCACAACAACCTAAGGTACTTCATGAATCAAAAAGACCTAAATGGTAGGCAAAAAAAGTGGGTAAGCAATATACAAGCTTATGATTTTGAGATTGAATACATGAAAGGGACAAATAATACTGTGGTAGATGCTTTATCAAGATGAGCCCACTTGAACACCCTCACCAGTATAGCTGCGGATTGGAAGAGTGATATCATTGTAGAATATGTCAAAGACCCCTAGGCTAATAATATCTTGGAAGGATGATTACCCAATGAAGAGTACAAAGTAGTGGAAGAGCTTATCATTTATAAAAATAGGATCTTTTGGGTGCCCAACTCAACGATGAAGGGAAAAATCCTCAAGGAATGCCACAGAAACCCATTAGTAGGCCACCAAGGATAAGTTATAAAACCTACAAAAAAGTAAGGGAGAGATACTCTTGGAAGGGCCTCAAGAAGGATGTCTTAAAGCATGTGCAAGAATGTATGACCTGTCAAAGAAACAAAACTGAGCAAAGCCATCTGGTAGGGCTTCTACAACCTTTTCCAATTCCCAATTAAAAATGGGAAAGCATCTCAATGGATTTTATAATAGGATTGCCTAAAGTTCAAGGGAAAGATTTTATTTATGTAATAGTGGATCACTCACCAAGTACGCCTACTTCTTCGCAATATCCATTGAGTATTGGGCTCCCTAAATAGTGGAAGTATAAATTTCAAAGAGATCTTCAGATTACATGGTCTACTAAGGAACATAATCAGTGACCAAGACAATTGATTCCTTAGCCAATTTTGGCAAGATATCTTCCAATTAGTTGGGACTGATCTTAGACACAACAAAAGTTACCACCCTTAGACGAATGGACAAACAAAAATCGTTAACAAATGGTTGGAGGGATATTTGAGGTATTACATCACAAGCCAACATAACACATGGGTAAAATTGCAACATCTTGGGGAATACTGCTACAACACTACTCATCACATATCTATCAAAATGAGTCCATTCAAGGCCTTGTATGGTTACAAACCAACCTCCTTCAAAAGCTTGATTTCACTAGAGAGTCAAGTGCCAGGGGAAAAGGATTTTGTGCAATTTAAACTATGAATATTATGAACACCCTCAAAGACAATTTGCATCAAGCATAGAATCAACAAAAGATCTATGCTGATTGGAACCACACTGAGAGAACATTTGAAGTTGCAGATTTAGTGTTCTTACGACTACAACCATGTAAACAGTCATCCATCAAAACAAGTGGAGTAGAAAAGCTAAAACCTTGATTTTATGGGCCTTATAAGATCTTAAGGAAGATCGATGAAGTAGCCTACGAATTAGAGTTTCCCAAAAATAGTTGTATTCACAACGTCTTTCATGTGTCAAGACTGAAGAAAGTGTTAGGGCAGCAAGTCACCCCATGTTTAGATTTACCCCTACTTGACGACAAAGGAAAACTAATCTTGGAACCTAAAGCAGTTCTCAACATGAGAGAGAAGCAACTTAGGCATAAAACTATCCCATAATTTTTAATCAAATGGAAAGGCCTACCTGAGGAAGATGCTACATGGGAAGGAGAAGAGATCTTCAACCATCCAAATCTAAAATTGCTTGTGGGAAAGCAAATTTAGGAGGGGAGGACTATCTATGTCCCCGCCAAAATGAAAGAATATAGTTGAGCCATGAGGAACATAGACAAAGTCAAATTGCATCAAACATAAGAAAACGTGGGTGGATATTATAAAGGAAATTAATTATCATGCAACGAGTTAACAAAAACTAACCAATTGAAGAAAATATGTAATTAATTACTCAAGGGAAGCTGCGACTAGTCAAAATAAAAGTCGTGCCTTTTGAAAGGATGCACAGTATGAAGGGACATATCCATTCATCGAGAGACGTATAGGAATAGGTGAATTAAATTCAAGAGAGGCATGAATCCTTAGCAAGAAAATTTCTGAGTGCAAGACACAACAAATCGAAAGACTAAGGGGACATATTAGGCGAACAACACAAATACAAGGAGCACCACAAATCCAAGAAGGAACTCGTGCAGTTTCAACACAACATATTACCATAGAAATATATATATATATATATATATATATATATATATATATATATATATTTATTCAAGAAGACCAGGTCTATCTCACATACAGGTGTATTTCTACCACTTATTGTCTTACATTTATATAAGTATAGTCTTGTATAAGGAAGAATAAATGCACCTCTATACATAATCATTGGCCTATGTATGCATGTTAACTTATAGACAATAAAGAAGGATATCTATGATTGAAACTATATTATGTTAACTGTCTGAAACCCACCCTGTGGGAAGGGATAGGGGTGGAGTGGTAGAGAGCCAAAAGCCCACTTGTGACCTCAACCCAATTCCTCAAAAGAAAGGGCTAGGGGTGGAGTGATAGAGAGCCAAAATCCCACTTGCGACTTCCGCCCAATCCCACAAGATGGAAAGTGTCTTTAGGGGTTGTGACATTGATGGGGAAAGTAGGTACAAGTCACCAAGGGGGAGGGCTATGGTATACACCCTTTTAGGCTTGACATATGGCTTTGGGTGGACCCATCATGTCCCTTCTCCTAGTTTCATAATATGTTGCATTATTGATAATCTATAAATGTGATGCAATTATCTAATGCTAACAAATATATATTCATATTTGGGAATGTTGTTCATGTGGTGAATGTAAGTTTCAATCCAAGATTACATCATTAAGGAGTTATTTATTTGATAAGGTGAAAGCCCTAACCCTAGTTTTTGGAATTTGTGATCAACAGGTGAATTCTAGGGAAAGTTAGGACAAGGGACATTACAACCCATGCATATATAGATTTTTTTAGGAAGATCAAAATGCATCTTGATCTTGCAAGGGGCTGGCAAGTCAAAGTGCATAAGTTGAAAAGAAAGATGTTTGCCACCAAAAAATCTTATACACATGGATTCAAATTGAGAAATAGGAGGTGTACAATAGGGTTTTGATGAAAGGAGAAAACCCACCTTGAAATACAACTCTTAAAACTCATACATGCAACACAATAAATGTTAGAAATTAAATCAAATTTGCTAGAAATGTCTCATATTCCTCATTCAACATCTCTTGAATTGTTACAATAACAAAGCAACAATTAAGCATAATTGAAAACACATTCATTTGCAGCCATATGGGCTGATTAATTCCACAACAAATCTGATATAAAACTGATAAGAGGAAGTAAATAACAAATACACAAATAACTCCTTCAATCAATCTTCTTAAATTTACAAGGTTTTACCCCTACAATCTGTAACCCTCAATGAAAATCTCTGCTACAATAAACCATAGATTCTCCAATCCATTTTCTGCTGCAAATACTTCTTCAAACCTGCAAAAACATATTCTTTTTCCTCTCCCAACAAGAATATATGCTTTAGAATGATGAGCTTCAAATATGACAACAACAACCCTTAAAAATGACCAAAATGAAGCATATAAATTAACTCCTTCAAACCTTTCTTGTAACTCCCAATTTATATGAAAATGGGCAATATTCTTTCAATAATAATATAAAATCATTAAATGTTGAAAAGGCATCTTTTTGTAACCTCTCTCCATGATTGGCCAAGAAAAAAGTAGCCACTTCCTCACAAATTACAGCCCTGGAATAGAATTTAAGGCCAAACCACTTGCTCTTGGGCATCCAAATTCTTCATGCAAAAGTTGAGGAACAATAAATTAGTTATAATAACTTGTAAACCCACAAATCCCATGCCCAAGAAGGTATATTTGGAGATTTTGCCTTGAAAAAGCCACAAAATGAGCCCAAATCACCATAAAAATGCAACATAACAACTTGGCCAAATATTTGTCAAATATTTTAGGCCTTATTACACAAATTTATTCACCTAAAATATTTAAAGACCAAACTAAATAAAAATTTAAAATTAAATATTTTTGGTTGATGCAAGATTGCCAATCAACCGTGGATGCTAATTACATTATTATGAATTTATAACTTGTACCAAATGCTCATTCTCTCTATAGATGACCTTGGATCATTTTCTTTAGATCCAAATGCATATATAACTTGATCCTCAAGAGCATCACTAAAATAATAGTTATAAGCTTGTGCTTTCTTATCGTGCATGCAACTAATAACCACATGAAATTTATTGTTAATATCCTTCAAATCTAATTTACGACATTAGAAACCACTTTCTTTCTTGTGGAGTTGTTTGGAAAATAAAAAAAAGATTCACTTAAATCAAGTTCTTAGTAAAAATCACTTATTAAGCTATAATCTAGCGCAACATCATCACTATCAATAATAACAAGTGTAAAATCATCCGAGTCTATCTAGAAACTCTCATTACCAACATCATGTAGATATTTAAATAAGCTACCATTCTTGGCCATATTATTAATATATTTAGAGTCCAAAATAAAATCACATTTTGTAGTACATGAACATGTAAAGATTGAGAAGGATGAGAAATAAGAGTACTGTATTTACTATTACCATGATCCTTGCTTTGATATTTGTTAAGAATGTTGTTCTCCTTCACATGATATTTCATAAAAGTATCTTCTACACACCTTGAATTTCACAACAGAGGCATTCCTTGCACTTCTTCTTGTTGCCTTTCTGACCACCTTTGAAATCACCATCATGAGAACTCCTTGTTCTCATTATTATTTCCTCTTTGAGGTTTCATTGGATGGTTGTCCTTACCTCAATGTTTGATGTGATTTTATTTTCCTCTTCCCTTTTGCATATGAGCTTGTTGTCTCTAATTAAATTGACCCAACTTTGCATGTTTTTCTCATTCAACAAACAAAAATGTTTACAATACCTTAAAATTAATGTTTTTAAATTTTATCCTCCATATTGGATTCAATAAAGTGAAAAATGAAGAGAACATGCTGTTTTTAAGTTCTTAAGAACAATCTCAATCAACTAAATGTCCTTTTCATTGAGCTCTTCCACACTCTAAATGAGACATACACACCCTTCATATAAGCTAGATAATACTCAATCCTATAAAAATTAAGTCATGTGAACACAACTAACTTTTCAACATGGAAACCTTTGACATATCCTATTTTTTATAATTCTTGAAACATGGATCACATCTCCTTTGGATAATTTTTTGTTAGAGATCAGAGTGAAGGTGAATTGTGGTTCAAAATGATTTCTCTCATGTGATTTTCTTTATTCAAATATGTATCCTTCTCTTAGACAATTAAAAATCTTTAGCCACAAATTTCCACCACAATCCCTTAGTCCACAACTTGAGTGCCTTTATAATATGTAGTTTCATTGATAGGATCCACTTTTCTCACAACCTTATATTGTTGTCACTATCCTTTAATCATGATCCAACAATAATTTCTCTTTGTGCTTACATTTGTAGCTCTCATTCTTAGGTGCATTCATGCTCCTTAACATCACTACCTTATAATTTCTCACAATTTTCTGTCACCCCAAAATACCTTATGCTTGGAACCTAGACCTCTATGTACATTTGTGCTAACACTTTGACAATGGATGTGTGCAAATTTTTAGGGAAAATTTGGAGGAATAATCAAAATATTTTTTTGATAGAAAAAATTGACCCATTAGAACTTTCACAAATAATTCAAATTGTAATAAAGTATAGAATACTTTTCTCTTTAATATAATTTCTTTAGATACCCTACTCCTATGCCATAAAAAATATGGCACTAGAGAAGTACCACAAAACCAACCCTTGAATGAATATTTTTTATTCTTACATTTAAGATGACATTTACTATGCAATTAGAGTTTATTCTCTATCCATATTATAGGTGGATCACTAACTCCGCTTAAAAAATCAACCTTTAATGAAAGATAATTTTTTACCTATTACTTTTTAAGATATCACCAATCCTTTGTTATTCTCTTTGAACGTAAAGGATCAAAACTAAGGAATTTTTAAGCCCTAAATTATTATAGTGTGTTAGTTTAATGCAATAATCCCATAATTGAACAAATATTAAACTCCACAAAAAATAGAAATGTCATATAAATATGCTATCAAGAGACATCTATAAAAATAATGCCAAATAGAATTACAAAAAGAGCAAGTCAATCTGTAAAAATTATGTATTTAAGTTTAAAATTTAAATAAATCAAATCAAATCAAGTAGGTAAACTTTAATTACCTAATTGTAGTAAACTTAAAAAAAATACTAGCAATAATTAAATTATTTATATATTCAAAATCTACACTCGTGGACAAGCCAAAGGATATTGTGAGATTTTTTTATAAAATGTATGCAATGCGAGAACATTTGGTGGGAAATATGATTTTAATTTTTTTAGAAAACTATTGTCGACACATCATTTCACATGAAACAATTGAAGGAAAAAATATTTTGATCGAAACTAGTCTATACTAAGTTTTAAGATATGCCTAGGTTATGTATAGCTAGAAGTTGAATAGTTTTGATAAAAAATATTTTGACAAAAATACTTTTGGTCAAAATTTTTGAATCCACATAGGCAACACAATGCTAACCATTATTTAAGTTGAAATTATTCTAAACAATTTTTTTTAGGTTGGCCTAGAGTGTGACAAAACTTTGAAATTTTACCCCATGTGAAAAGAAAGAGGATTAGGTCTAGGTGAATCAAGTTTAAGTTATCCAATACATAAGGGAAAAAATAAATTCATGGAAGGAACAACACCCCTTTTGGAAATTGCATGGCATGGAACACACATGGTGGAGGTCTATTTTATCAAAGATGAACATGATCTATGAACATTAATGGAAGATAAAGGATAATAAAATAAATATCATCACACAAAACTAGATGAATCCCTAAGATTTTCTAGTGAATGGCCACTAAGAGAATAAGGTAATGAACCAAAAGTTGAAAAACTATAGATCATTTATGCAATAATGCAATAAATAATAAACATATAAGAGTATATAATAGCATGAAAAAACATACATATTACTATTGACACTAATATTTACTTATAATTATCTACTATGTTAATGAAAGGGTTAACAATATCCTTATTAGAATAATTACTAATATTACTTTTCAATATTAATATTGTAGTTAAATGAAGTTTACTCTCTCAATATTATTTTTATTATTAATACTCTTGCCAAGAATATTAGATTAACATTATTGTAATTAACATTGAATTGCTTTAATAATATCATTATCATTGTTTGCCTTATCTTCTTTCTTATCTAAGTAATGATGATATTGTTATTATTTTTCCTTAGCATATGCATTATGCTTATGGATAATAGTGTTTCTCATAATGTTTATAACATTATTATCATAATTATTGAATTGCTTTAGGTATTTATATTACCATTTACTAATAGTAATATTCCTCTTAGAAAGGCTTAGCTTAGTTAAGGTTTTAAAACATATATCCATCTTGAATATTCTACATCTAATAAGGAAACATAGGCAATATATCACATAAGGAGTCAACATGGGAATGCAATCATTACCTATAGCATTATCATGAGAGGAAGATTAATCATCATCAAGGCACAAAGATGGATCCTTTATAATGCTCAAGTTTTATTTAAAATTAAAAATAGAGAGCTATGATATTTGATAATGGAATCAAAGATCCAAACCCTAAAGGAAAAACCCTAGGGAATGTAATATTGTTTAGGTTCAATAATTTATGTGTGAAAATAAAGCACACCCATAATTTTATCTAGGGAAAATCAATCACAATACCTAGATGTATGAGATGCAATTTAAATAAATACTAAAACATATTGTAACAACTCTCAAGTTGTACCCCAAATTTATTCACAAAATTTTTCTTTCATTTTTTTCTTAATCTAAATTTTATCTTTTTTCCATTGTAGAAGAGGCTCACGAGTTCTGTTCACTCAGAGATCCTCATAGGGTGAACTTCCCTAAACTACCTCAAGGAACAATGCGAAAGTTTCAGAATCGGAAAGAGCAGGTCACACAGGTTTTTTGGACAAAATGACAAGCTCTCGGCCAAAGGACGTTAGTGCAGAATATAGACGACAACACGGCGTGTTGGCGTCTCGTACAGACCAAAAAGCGAGAATGTCGCAAAAAATAGCTAAATGACTACTTCTACTTCGATTATTGAGAAATTACAAAATACGATAAAGTAATAGAAAGTGATAGAAATGAAAATAAAGCAAAGTAAATGATAAAGATAAAGAGGAGAAAGAAAGAGCTCACAATCATGCAAGTGATGCAGCCTCCAACAAGATGAATATCTTCAAAACCTGCATGCATGATATCTAGAGAGAATGTTGGGACCATATAGGGGTTTGCCTCAGTAAAACCCCCGTTTTGGTGTTCCCACCTCCACGGAAAACCAAGAAGATAGAGAGAAAGAGAGAAGTGAACAAAGCGTGTGGTGAAAGCAAAACCCACTCAGGAGTAGAACCCGCACCACCAAGTAGGAGTGATAAAAGTAATCCCCGCTCAAGGAGGAGAACCTGTATCATGAAGTAAAGATGCAAGAGATAGGGGATATGGAATCCCAAGATGCTCACAAGCATGAAATGAAGGAGATGAAGCTACAAGAGCCAAAGGAGATGCCAAGAGGGAGAGCAAGATAGCTGTAAGAGCCAAAAGTGTTGTAGAGGGTGTTGTAAGAGCTTGAGAAAATGTTGTTATGGAAAGCAATGGAGCTGTGCAAGCAAGAGCAAGATGGTAGAAGAAGTGAAGCTAGAAGTTGGAAGAATGGAGCTAGAAGAACTTAGAAGATGTAAATGGAGTGAAAAGACTGCTTTTAAGGAGAGAAAAGAAGCTTCTTCGATCGTTACAAGGCGTCTCGGGCCGTTACCACCGAAAAAAGGTGAGGAAAAGTGGCAAGCATTCTTAGAGACAACTATTTGAGCGTTGAAACGTCACAAGATGCTAGCATGACACACATAAATTCATGCGGTGCACTAGTGTCTAGACACATCACACTACAAAATGACAAAAACTGAAGAAGCACAAAGTTCGACGAAAAGATGACATGCGGGGGTAGCTATTGAAAAGGGGTGTTGGAGCATCCTGAGAAGGGAAAAAGGCTGGTGCAAGGGCTAAAATTAGCCTACTCAAGATGCTAAGGGAGTGGAAACTAAAGCAGATGCAAGAATGTATGTAAAATTGCAAGGGGTGCAATTTTACACTTATACATTTTGCCCCCACTTTAGCGGGCATATGAATCTACATTAATATGCACACTAAAGGAAATCTACTAAACATAAATAACATCATATGGCAAAAGGATACTGTAGAGGAAGCAAAAAATCTTCGAACCATGGAAGCATGCTCCCAGGTTGATGATTTGCAAAACCAATACATTAGACAAGAAAGACCTGCACCAAATAACAATGTTAGAACATAAAAATCTAAAGGATTCAAGTCAACAAACTAAAGAGACCTCGATGTAGAAGGTTGTCTCAGTACTATGCATCATCCCCAAATTAAGAAATTACGCATAGAAGAATTCTAAGGTGAAGAGAGGAAGGGTGTATACTCAGGATGAAGAAGATGTAGATTTCTGATCTGGTATATGCAAGTTGAGAAGAGAGAGATAAAAATGAAATGAATGCATGAGTGATAAAGGTAATCCCCGCTCGAGGAGGAAAACCTGTATCACAAAATATAGGTGATAAAAGCAATCCCCGCTCAAGGAGGAAAACCCGTATCATGAAGTAAAGGTGATAAAAGCAATCCTTGCTCGAGGAGGAAAACCCGTATCACAAAATATATGTGGTAAAGCAATCCCCGCTCAAGGAGGAAAACCCATATCACAAAATAAGGATGTAAAGGAGCTCTATAGGTTCTTGGTCCTGCAGAGCAAGAAAAATCAAAGAATCCTATGGCTGCTACAAGCTGCGTTGCAGGACAGTCACAAAAAAGATAGGTCTAGTCAGGCTGCCCCCAAGCTAGACGCGACTGAATGAAACAGGTCTAGTCAGGCTACCCCCAAGCTAGACGTGAAGATATGGAATGGGTCTAGTTAGGCTTCCCCCAAGCTAGACATAAAGAATTCATTTGAGAGAAATAATTTCAAAGGGGGTCCCTCGGGAACCCTTCAAAAGAGAGAGGGGTCCACTCAAGGGATGCTCAAATTGGAAGTCATAGAGAAGAGAGGGGGTTCTTATGAAGGACACACCCCTCCAAAATGAGTTATCATTGCCCCCAACATATAGGGGAGGAGAACCATGCTAGATATACAGGATAGAGGTAAACCTCAATATCACTTGTCATGTGAAGAAGAGGCAGGTGCATCAACAGATAACTAAGTGATGACACCTGAAGTATGAAGTTGATGTATTTAATCCTTCAAGGCCTTACATTCATTAGTGGAATGGCCAGGCACTCGATGGTATACACAAAAAGAATGTTTATGCTTATGAATTTTCTTGCGTGTAGGAGAAGGAAGAGTGATTAAGCAGGCTTTTAGAAGCCACAAAAAAATACGCTCTTGCTTAGATAAAGGATGAGGAGCATGAATAAACCCTTTCTCTTGTGGAGAAAGGTTTGACTGCTCACAAGAAGAAGGCATGAAGGTAGTAGATAGAGGAGGAGGATCTTCATAGAGTGCATTATTCCAACAACGGGGATCATACTCCTCTACGTGATCGCCATCATCCTTTTTAACAGGACTGCCAACACTATCCTCTCTAGCTGAAGTGTAATCCTCTTCCTCAGAAGGAGGATCAATACTAAGAACATTAAAATTCACATCCACATTATCCTGTGATGCAGAAGAATGACCATATTCGATAGCGGGTGTTGGCCTCCTACAATGATCTTAACAACTAAGCTCTTACAGTTGTGATTCAGAGATTGGACATCTAACCTGAATAGCTATTTCAATCATCATGAAGGTGCATTTAACTTGTCAACTTAGGGACATGAACTTGAAATGGGTCAACACATTATGTGCACTAATAAGCCAAAGTAGCCATATTCATTCTACAACTAAGAAAAACATAATGCTGAAGGTAAATTGCTTGGAAAGAAATAACATAAGTGCTGAGCATCAACCAACAACTAAACTAAGTTGAAATGCATGACAAAAATGAAAATTTGAGCAAACAAACAGGAAAATACTCTGTCTACTTTGGCTGCAGGAACAACCACATAATGGAATTCTAGTGGCTGCAGGAACAGTCAATGCTAGATTTTTAACTAATTATTGAACAGAAAGTAACAAATAAGCTAAAGGATGGAATGCTCACCAAGTGGGCCCCCTTGGATGAGTATTCCTTAGGAAAAATGTAAACTCAGATGCATGAACTTATAACTTCAGTTTATTCATTGAAAAACAACAGTACAATGGAGCAACATAACTATATTGCTTGCAAAACTAAGAATGCGAGTACATCCTCAGATTAAGCAACCTCTTTTGAAGGAGCATCCAAGTCTTATTTATAGAGAGAAAAGCTACTAACTAATCACCTAGCAAGGCCGTCAACTCCAACAGATTAGGAGGACGCTACTTAGGGAAAGCATGAAAAGTGGAGAGGCGGTTATGCATGCACGAAATCTGGTCAGGCATGCTTACCTCAACGTAGATTTAGCACAACAGTAACATCTATATTCGCTCAACAGATAATTAAGACCATTTACAAGGCGGTTACAACTTTGATTTGAATGAGGAATCTCCTGCCATCATGAGTCTTCCCTTTGTTGACCTTTGAATGTCCACCTTGTTGGTCATTATGGCGAATGACCAGCTAGCAGAATCTCCTTTAATTGTGTAGGTGGCTAATTACATCTGCAAAAAAATATTAGTATGCACAAAAATTGCATATCCATAACTATTTTAAAGTAGCATTCATTAATCCACATGTAAAATCAACACAGATAGTTCATATAGCATGTCACTATCATTAAAGATTGTAAAAATAAGCTTATGCCCAATGCCTATGGTTTTGAGGAAATATCATAAAAAATATTAACATCCAAACATCAAAGTCTATGACCACTATGGCAAATAGACAATAAAATTCTATCAAAATTGAGTCATAAATTGGACTCATCACTCCCCCCAACCTAAGACTTTGCTGGTCCTCCAACAAAAGAAGAAGGGTTGTTCCTTTGCTTTGTTAATGCCCTAAAGTTTGCAACTGCTAGCTGTCCTGTATCAGTTTCTGTAGTTTCTGAATTATGGTCCCAATAGAACCCTTGCTGTTTGTCTAATTTGCTCCATATCTGTCTCTCTATAGCTATATCATACTGGTAAAACCTAAAATTTGGCATAGGCCACAATAGAATAGGTGGCTGAAAAGTTAGTGGGAGCCAAAATTGTTTCTTTTCCCTTCCAATTTGTATATATCTATCAACTCTCTTAAGTGCTGCAACATAGTTCTGCATGGAGTGAGGCTTAGCTTGTTTTAACTCATCATCTAGGCTGTTCCACCTTTGTGACAGGTATCCCATCACAAATTCTCCTTTGGTTTTTGCTACCTCCTCATATTCTTTATAAACTTCCTCTCTCTCTCAGACAGGATCCTATTGCCATAACTAAGTCTGTAAAGAATTCTATGCCAATCCATGAAAATGTCCCCTGGATTTCTAGATTCAGCCTTGATAGATAGGGAAGTGTCGAATTCTATTTGCCTATAAGCCTTGAATTGTTTTCCCCAACTAATCTCATTCTGTATCCATGAAATGAATGCCCTTAATTGGACATCCCCAACATACAACAGTGGATTCCAATCATGGTCTTGGGTCATGACATAATTATGTAAGTAGAATTCACACAACAAATTCTTCATTTCAAGAGGAGCAATCCTATAAGCATTGAAAAATTCAAGAGGAGTCTCAATGGAAGGGTTCAAACCTGAAACAATCTTTGCCAGTTTAAAAGAAAGATGCTTCTCCTTCAAATACAAGGCATAGACTCTTAGAGGAGTCTTGCATTCTAATATTTGAGGTACTAGAGCTGCCATATTATTCACTCTCTCCTTTAAAGTAGCAATTTCTACATTCTTATCTTCAATTTCCTCATCTCTCTTTTGAATTTATTTCTTCAACCCACGTTTCTCCTCTTTCCATTCTTTTTCTCTTCTTTGCATCTCTTTCCATAAATTCATAGCTACCATGTGTATTAAAAAATTAGAGGGCCTATGTATTCCTACCAGAATTTTTCCTGGCACAGATGCTTGCTCTTCCTGTAGCATGAGCTATAGGAATTCTAAATGTTCAGCCAATTCTGGCTACAGGGGTGCTAATTGTTCGCCCAGTTCTGGCTGCAGGGCCTCTTGTTCTGGCTCTTGCTCTTGCTGCAGGAACTCTTGCTGCTGCTCTTGCTGCAGGAGCTCCTTATTTTCCTCAAACTCTTGGCTTTCAACTTTTTCAGCGATGGCAACAAGGTCTACCAACGTTACATTTGCTTCTTCCTCAAATATGTCCTTTTCCTCGACATTTACTTGCTCCATTGGGGCCTCTGTGTCCTCTTGTGATGTTTCTCTAGTCCTAGGGCTTCCCTGCGGAGACACACCAAAGGATGGCCCAAATGATCTTGATTTCCTAAGAGGGCTCTCATGTTCTTCTTCGGCTGCAGGAAGAACAGTGTCAGCCTTCCATTTCTTAGAGCTTGGCACTTTCTTTCCTGCAGTTTGCTTTTTAGCTTTTCCTTTCTTTGTTTCTACCTCTTTCTTCTGTGCCCTAGTTCTCATTAAGATGCCAAGAGGAACATCATCATCAGAATCTGAAGAGGAACTTTCTTTTTTTGAATGCTCTACCTCAGAAGAGCTAATCTCTATGGTTTGTTTAGTTGCAAGAGGGTTTGCACTAGGGCCCACACCAGAAGTTGAGGCATCAGGAGTAACTTCAACTATGCTCAATCTTTTGCTAGCCCTACGAGGTTGAGGCAAAACCCTAGGTTGCAAATGCTCAGGTCCACTTTTATCAACATTTAAGAATTCTTCCCAAGTTATGTAAGACACATCATGCAGATACTTCTCAACTAACAATTTGATTAGACAATGGTGGGAAACAAAATTATCCCTACCTTTTTGGGTCTCGACCACCATGATTGAGAGAAGGTGGTATAGCATGTTTGGCACATTCATTCTTCTCCCGTGCCTCATATGATTCAAAAGTTTGAAATGCACAGAGTGCAGATTCGACTGACAACCTTCATAAGTAATGTACTTTACAACATGAACAACTACTTGCTTCCATGGTTCGGGTAGAGAGGTTTGTTTTGTACTTTGTTTATCCACACTCAATGGAGGGTCACCAGGTTCTGTAAATTCAGCCCTAGCTGACTTGGCGTCTTTGGAAGAAGGGTAATTTTCACTGTCGACAGGAAACCCCTATAACTTTTGCAATTATTTCTTCAATAGCCAATACTTCCAACCCTTTTATCATGGCTTTTCCTTCAGACAATGTCTGGGAAAATTCCAACGCAACATCTTCTTTAAAATCATTCAGCTTCAAGAAATAATCTAACCACCTACAATTTCTGAACTCGGCCTGGCTAGGTGCATCCTGTAGTAATGTGTCATGAACCATGGGTCCATTCCTAATTAACCCACCTCCCATTGTTTAGTTGTCTGCAATCAAACAAACACTCTGCAAAGTTTCCCTTCCTGCAATGCTTGTCTGAAAACTAAACTTCTCCTTCCTACAACGCTGCTAAATTTCAAATGCCACTATCGTCTTAATTTTACCTTTTTTGGCTTAAGATTATGAAAGGAGTAATAAAGGCAATAAAGGAGTAATAAATGAAGGCTCATGATCAAGAAAAATGGTGGCAGTTTATATTACTTCACACATGCGAGCCGTCATCTCACTAAGAATTTGAATCGACTCAATTTAAACTTGATGACGTGAGCCAACATGGATAGACACGTGGACATAACATTCACACTTCCCCCCCAACCTAAATTTGAGCATGTGTCCTCACATGTGAGAGAGTCAGGACAATTTGACAAGGCAGGGAATAATGACATGCTATGGAGAACATCTATATTAATTTACAACAATTAAATGAATGTACTAAAAGACAATTAATAGATAACAACTTGATGTGCATGTACCTGGATTCTTGGAAAATATGCTACAGAGATTATGGAGAAAGTACAAGTCACCTTTTGAGAGGTCAGTTGAGCAATTAATGAAAGTGGAGTGGAATGGAGTGAAATGATGATGGAATGAAGTGAAATTATGGAGGCGTGATGAAAAAGAGAGAAAGGTGGATATGGATGGGTGGATGGGTGAAGAAGTGGACCCCCACAGAAGTGGAAGTCTTTATTATGACAAATTACGTACCTTAGTTAGCCAAAAGGAGGGACACTAGGTCCAATTCCTTTGGTTGTAGGAAGTTTGGGTGTTGCATGCTGAGTGAATTGCTGCAAGAATTCCTCCTTGGAAGTTGGCTTGTGATACAATATGAGGTGATGACCATTGAAAAGCAACTTAAATATGACTGGGTCAATAGTAATGAGCTGGACAACACCATTGGGGAATACTTCAACAACCTCATATGGTCCTAGCCACCTTGTCTGCAATTTTCCTGCATTATCTTGATACCTTGAGTTGTAGAGCAGGGCCCAATCTCCTGGTTGGAATTTCTTGTCCTTAATAAATTTTTCATGCCACTTGATTCTTTTATTTTTCACTTCCTTTGTATGATGTAAGGTTGCCTTCCTCATTTCATCCAATGCATTGAGCTGCATGATTCAATCTCTTTGTGCTTCAGAGATGTCCATCCCCAATTCTATTGCAATCCTAAGAGTTTTATGCTCAAATTCAATGGGCATCATAACTATCTTTCCATATAACAACTCAAATGGTGTGAAACATGTAGTTGTTTTCTAGGTTGTCCTATAGGCCTAGACAACTTCTGGTAGCCTATTTTCCCAATCCTTCTCATGAACAACCACTATTTTGGTTAGAATTGCTTCAATTTCTCTGTTAGTCACCTCAACTTGGCCATTGGCTTGGGGGTGATAAGGAGTAGACTTCTTGTGCCATATGTTGTACTCATTGACCAGTGCCGCAACAAGGGTTGATGTAAATTGAGTCCCTTGATCAGTTACTATCTCTCATGGAACCCCATACCGTGTGAAGATCTCCTCATAAAAAAATTCAACAACCTTATTATCTCTTGCATGCTTCATGGCCTTAACTTCTACCCACTTGGTTACATAATCAATGCATACTAAGATATAAGACTTACCATTGGATGGATGATCAATGGGTCCTACAAAGTCTAATCCCCACTTTTCAAATGAAGTGATTACTACCTGAGGGTAAAGGGGCATCTCATCAGATTTGGTTGGCCTTCCCATCCTTTGGCATCTATCACACTTTCTTGTATATCTCCCCGCACCTTGTGGAGTGTTGGCTAGTAGTATCCTGTATTCAAAATCTTCATTGCTGTCCTCTTGGCTGAAAAATGTCCTCCACATGGTTCGTTGTGGCATGCATGCAAAATATCATATGTCTCATCTTCCCTCACACATCTCCTCATGACATGGTCTGGTCCAGTATAAGACAAACATCCTGCAATCCATGAAAAAGGAAATGATTTTTCAATAAGCACTCTTCTCTCTTTTGGAGAGAAGTGAGGAGCGACTCTCCCTATGACTAGATAGTTGGCTATGCCAGCATACCAGGGTGTTTGCACACTGATGGAAAATAAGTTCTAATCAGGGAAAGAGTCATCTATGACCTGATTATCCTTTGATATAGTCAGTCGTGAAAGAAAGTCTGCAACAACATTGGCCTTTCCTGGTTTATCTACAATGGTTATATCAAATTCCTGCATCATCAATAACCATCTTGCTAACCTACCTGATATCAAAGGTTTATTCATGAGATACCTAATGGCTGCATGATCTGTGTGCAAAAAGATTTGATAGCCTGTTATGTAGTGCTTGAATTTGTTGAGGGCATAGATTGCTGCCAACATTTCTTTTTCTGTCACTGTATAATTGAATTTAGCTCCTTGCAAGTTTTTGCTGACAAAATAAATAGCATTTTCAATAGCTCCTTCTTTCTACCCTAAGACTGATCCTATGGCATAATATGATGCATCTGCATGGATGTGGAAATGAAGCTCCCAATTAGGATGTTTGAGTACAAGAGCATGAGTCAAAGCTGCCTTTAAATAAGAAAATGCCTTGTCACAGTCTTCAGTCCACTGAAACTTAGCATCTTTAGTGAGAAGAGTATATAATAGTGCTGCTATTTTTCTGAAATCCTTGATGAAACACTTGTAGTAGCCTTAATGGCCCAAGAAACTCCTAACATATTTTTGTTTTGCAGGTATAGGTAGGTTAGTGATCACCTCAATCTTTGTAGGATCTACTTGAATTCCCTTGTGAGAGATGTAGTGGCCAAGGACTACACCTTCTTGCATCATCATGAAGCATTTTTCATTGTTTAGAGATAGATTGTGTTCTTCACATCTCTTTAAGACTCTCCTAAGATTCTCCAATGCTTCATTAAAATCAGTACCATAGGTGGTAAAATTATCCATATAAATTTCCATGCAGTCATGAGAGATGTCTGAAAATATGCTAATGTCTGCCCTTTGAAAAGTTGCAAGTGCATTGCATAAGTCAAATGGAAGTACTGAGTAGGAATAGGTCCCCCATGGACAGGTAAATGTGGTCTTCTCCTGGTCCTCAGGTGAAATTTGGATCTAGTTATACCCACTGAATCCATCTAGAAAGGAAAAGTATTGCTTTACTACAAGTGAGTCCAAAACTTGATCTATGAACGGTAAGGGAAAATAGTCTTCTTTGGTGGTAGCATTGAGTTCTCTGTAATCAACATAAAATTTCCACTTCCCTCCTTTTTTGGGCACAATCACCAATGGAGACACCCACTGGCTATCTAAGATGGGGTAGATAAATCCTGCATCTAGCAATTTTTGCAGTTCTCCTTTTACAATTTCTCTTAATGCATGGTTAATCCTTCTTTGCGACTACTTCATTGGTGTACAATCATATTTGATGTAAATTCTATGAGTGCAAAGCTTAGGGTCTAATCCCTTCATATCATGATAATCCAACACAAATGCATGCTGGTGGGTTCTCAGTAAGTTTGTCAATGCCAACTACTGTTCTTCACTCAATTTATTTTCCTTCTGTCACTTGCACTTGTGTAGTTATCTCTACTATAGCTGTTTCACTAATGCTAGGTACCTTGAGTTCATGTGGCAACAAGGTATGAGACATACCCATTGCTGCAGGAAGTTCGACTGCAAGAAGTGTGGCTGTAGGAAGAGCAAGCTAAATTTTCTTGACTGGAGCAACATAATGAAAGGATGATGCTTCCTCCACTTCACAATGATTCTGAATTATGTTAGAAAATACTTCATCTTCATCTTGAAGCTGCATGAAAGAGATTTTTCCAAACATCATAAGCTGTGCCACATAATTAAATTCCTCGGCCTCTTCACCAACATGTGGCCATACAGGATTATCCATGTCATGGGATGGCTGAGCAGGAGGGTATAGAACAATATTTTTGGTGCTCTTTCCATTAGAAATGGTCATGTATCCTATCTTGCATCCAATAGATGCATCTGCTGTTGCTAACCATGGCCTTCCAAGAATGATAGGGTACCCACCTAGTGTGGCATTAGGAGAAAGAATCATGAAATCTGCTGGGTACTCCCATGACTCCATAGTTACCACAAGGTCCTCTACTACACCATCAGGTTTAACATTTGAACTATCAGGAAGCGGCAGGATAGTAGGAGTAGGACTCATGCTTGTAACATTTAGTTGCTACATGATATCCTTAGTCATTACATTTATTGCTACTCCCAATTCAATCAAAGCATTCTTTATCTAGATCCCATTTATGACAACTCCTACCACAAGACTCCCTGGATCATTATATTTGGGAACAGTCACTCTCCCAAGCATGATGTCAGCTAGCTATATCCCGCCACATGAACCGTAGTGGGGTCTTTCTTCTTCCTGCCTGGCTTCTTAAGGCATTCTTCCTTAATTTCCTTGCCATAGATTGGAACATCTTTTATGGCCTGAAATAGAGGTTTCTGGACACATA
Organism: Sequoia sempervirens; assembly: GCA_007258455.2. NCBI lineage: Eukaryota > Viridiplantae > Streptophyta > Pinopsida > Cupressales > Cupressaceae > Sequoia > Sequoia sempervirens. The sequence continues at coordinate 77,426,726 of VDFB02000007.1, forward strand.
TATGCTTCAACTGATCTAAAATGTCAAAAGTTGTGTCCTCCTTTTCTTCCTTTTCTTTGATAGTTTCTAATCTTTGAGGAAATGGGGGTGTTTGTGTAGTATGTTTGATTGGAACTGGTTCAAGATTCTTAGGTGAACTGGGCTGAATGGGGGTATTCAGAGGCTCCTCTTCTTCCATAGGAAGCTCAGTGATAATGGGTGTGGAAGGAGATGGATAGGTAGTTCCTGAACGCAAGTGGATGTCACTTACACTCACAACATATGCGGGGAATTGATTTGGATCAATAGAGTATACAAGCTGTTGCTGTGGTTTGTTATTTGGATTGGGTGTGGGTTGAGCTGGTAGCTGAGTAGGTTTAGGTGCAGTTGAACTTGAGCTAGCAGGAGGAGGCATTATAGCAAGTTGCTGGGGCTGAGAAGGTGCCTGCATGTAACTATTTGGCTGGTTTGGCCATTGCTGTCCTCCCCTCCATTGATTTGTTTGTTGCCAATTTTCTGGAGGTGGCTACCAATTTCCTTGAAACTACTGCCAATTCCCGTAAGGTTGCTACCACTGGGGTGGAGAGTTTTGGTGATTAGGCCAGAAATTTGAGGGGTTACTCCAAGGTTGTGGTGGATATCCTCCATAGTTGGATGGATATGGGGGCTGCCATTGGTTACCAAATGAATAGGAATTGAAATATGGCCCAACAAAAGAGAGTGGATCTCTTGGCATACCTTGTCTTGGAGCCCATGGCCTCCTTTTTGCAACATAGTAGACTTGATCTTCTTCAACCTGGATTGGCTTGAACTCAGGTGGAATCTTCTTGCTTTCAATATTAGCTATCATCTTGCATCTACAATCCTTCTTCTTTTGTCTACAATGGGGGCAATACTCTGCCAATGTCGCCTCTACCTCCTCTTGTTTCTTTTTGGCCTGAAGTGTATCCAGCTGAGTAGCTAGATTATTTATAATGTCTTGCTTGAAGTTTTCCAGCAAGTGAGTAATCTCCATTCTTGAAACTCCACTGGTAGATGGCTTACCCATAGAAGATTGATAAGCTCTCCCTTTCTTTGAAGCTTCCCCAGAGTAGTTCTGGCATATCTTCTTGATGTCCTCCCAAGGAACTTGGGAGATATCTCCTCCTTCCATCAAGTCTAAGGCATCATTGTAGCTATCATTAATTCCTCTAAGGATTTTTTTTTTGTGTTTCTTCATTAAGCATATGGTGTGGAGATTTCTGCAGACAAAACAAAAACCTTGCAATATAATTCTCCAGGCTCTCATCTTCCTTTTGCTGCATCCTAAAAATGTCATCTCTTCTCATGTCACTACCCCTGCAATATTCCTTTTATTTCTCAAGGAATTTTTTCTTGATGTCTTCCCAAGTCTCCACACTATTTCTGCCTAGGCTCATGAACTATCTTAATGGAACTTCTTTCAAGGCGGTAGGAAATAGCTTAAGCCTATGGGCATTGGTGGTATAGTCACAACTCCTGCAGAGTATTTCAAACTCGAACAAGAAAGTATCATTATCTTCTGTGACAAGTCCATTTAAAATTAGGAAGGATTGAAGCAAAGATATTTTTGAGGTTGTCAACTTCATTCTGATGAGCAATGGGGAAAGGAAAAGCTGGTTGGTTAGGTCTGTTTCTATTTGCATCACCCATGCCTGCTTGATGTAGTTCCAAAGAAAAAGGGTTCTCAAGTTGATTTTTTTCTTCAAAGGAAATTTCAGAACTGGTCAGGTCAGGAAATGCATCAGCAAAGGGGTGTGGATCTTCTTCTTCTTCTCTTGGCAGGTTCTGATACTCAACTAGCTGTAATGGATCAGGATTGTTAGGAAGGAATGTCCCATGAGCATCTCTCCTCCTTCCTCTATGCATACGGTATCAACTCACTATCAACCAACTCACACAAATAATTGGAAAAGTAATGGTGGATAATTACTTTCCTAAATGAGGGGTATACTAGGAAAAAAATTTTAGAAATACTACAACAAGAATACTATCAATGAATCCAAAGAACTCCCTAGTTTGACACCATCCCCGACAACGACGCCAAAAATGTTGGCCTCCTACAATGATCTTAACAACTAAGCCCTTACAATTGTGATTCAAAGATTGGACATCTAATCTGAATAGCTATTTCAATCATCATGAAGGTGCATTTAACTTGTCAACACAGGGACGTGAACTTGAAATGGGTCAACACAGTATGTGCATTAAGGATCCAAAGTAGCCATATTCATTCTACAACTAAGAAAAACATAATGATGAAGGTAAATTGCTTGGAAAGAAATAAAATAAGTGCTGAGCATCAACCAACAACTAAACTAAGCTGAAATGCATGACATAAATGAAAATCTGAGCAAACAAACAAGAAACTACTCTGTCTGCTTTGGTTGCAGGAATAGTCATAGAATAGAATTCTAGTGGCTGTAGGAACAGTCAGTGCCAGATTTTTAACTAATTATTGAACAAAAAGTAACAACTAAGCTAAAGGACAGAATGCTCACCAAGTGGGCCCCCTTGGATGAGTATTCCTTAGGAAAAATGTAAACTAAGATGCACAAACTTATAACTTTAGTTTATTCATTGAAAAACAATAGTACAATGGAGCAACATAACTGTATTGCTTGAAAAACTAAGAATGCAAGTACATCTTTAGATTAAGCAACCTCTTTTGAAGGAGCATCCGAGTCTTATTTATAGAGAGAAAATCTAGACTAACTAATCACCTAGCAAGGCAGTCAACTCCGACAGATTAAGAGGACACTACTTAGGGAAAGCATGAAAAGTGGAGAGGCCATTACACATTCGTGAAATTTGGTCAGACATTTTTTCTTCAACACAGATTTAGCACAATAGTAACACCTATATTCGCTCAACAGAAAATTAAGACCATTTACAAGGCGTTTACAACTTTGATTTGAATGAGGAATCTCTCGTTGTCGTGAGTCTTCCCTTTTTTGACCTTTGAATGACCACCTTGTTGGCCATTATGGTGAATGACCAGCTGGCAGAATCTCCTTTAATTGTGTAGGTGGCTAATTACATCTGCAAAAAAATATTAGTATGCACAACAATTGCATATCCATAACTATCTTAAAGTAGCATTCATTAATCCACATGTAAAATCAACACAGATAGTTCATATAACATGTCACTGTCATTAAAGATTGTAAACATAAGCTTATGCCCAATGTCTATGGTTTTGAGGAAATATCATAAAAATGATCAACATTCGAACATCAATGTCTATGCTAACTATGGAAAATAGACAATAAACTTCTATCAAAATTGAGTCATAAACTGGACTCATCAACAAGTTTGGATGATGTTGTCAGAAGGTCTAAGTGGATCAGGTTGACTTTATATTCCTGAATGAAGGAATCTGTAAAGTCTAGAGAACCCCAATCATCACCAAGACATTCATTCTTTTGAGAAGAGGTAGAAGGAGTAGACTTAAAATTTCTTTCTTCAGAAAGGTCTTCCTTAGGGACATTTATCTCAAGAGTATCCTTTGTAGTAGGTACCACTGGAGTAAACATTGACGCACTGGAAGACACTGAAGGAATAAGAGTAGGCACAACTGAAGCTCAAGCAACAAATTCCATCTCACATAAGTGCATAGCCTCAGGGTCAACCTTGACTGTGACTACTCGATTATTACAAATTAACTTAAGGGATTTATGTAAGGTAGACATGATTGCACCCATAGCATGAATCTACGGTCTACCAAGAAGAAGGTTATATTGTAACTTTTCTTTCATAACATATAAAAGGGTGGGTACAGTAATGGGTCCCAACCTCAAAGGCAAGACTATCGTGCATGGGGCTTGTCAACCAACATTATCAAACCCACAAATGTCAACAAAAGAAGGATTAAGAGAAGATGAATAAATATTAATCTTAGGAAACAGGTCGATGCTACATACATTGAGTGCCAAACCAACATCAATGAGAGTACGTCTAATGCCAATTTTATTAATGTTGACTATGATCATTAAAGGGTCCACTTGCTTTTGTACTTCCGGAGGTGGGAGCTCTTGTGGATGGAACGTAATATTCGGCGAATCCACATGAATATACACCATTAATGCATTAGCATCTATCGGCCTAGCAGAAGAAGGAAAGAGGATCTTTTGCAAGGCTTCCTGAAGCATACCTTGATAAACTAGAGCAGATTGAAGCAAATCCCATAGTGAGATCTTAGCCGGAGCAACACGAGGTCGCTCTTCAAGATCATAATCACTAGGTGCTTTAGATGTAGGTTTAGGAGCTTGAGGAAGGCTTGGTTGTTTGTTCATTTTATTCTCATAAGTGTGGGCTACCACTCTTTAAGAGAGAGCCATAGGAATATCATTAGGGTCACTATCAAATGGAACACTATTAATAGAACAAACCATTTTAGGAGAAGGACTAGCTAGAGTCACGTAAATGACCAGTCTCTTAGGCCTTTGAGGGGAAACATCTAGACACATTTTACATTTACAAAATCATCACAACTAGTAGAACAATTATTTGAAGACATTCTCAACATCAATCTAAACAAGATCAAATGTGGAATAATTATTCGAAGAAACATTCTCAACATTGATCCAAGGAGAATCAGATGTGGAAGGAGGTTCATCGTTCACTAATGCATCATATCTAGAAGAGAACACATCAAAACAAAGATGAGATTCATCATTCACCAATGCAACATCTCTAAAAGAGAGTGCATTGGGATGAAGGGTAGATTCATCATTCACAAATGCGTCATCCCCAAAAGGAAGTGCATTGGAATGGAGAGGAGTTTCGTCATTCACAAATGCATCATCTCTAGGAGAGTGCATTGGAATGAATAGAAGGTAGAGTAATGTTAAGAAAAGTATCAATGATTTCATCTTCTTGTGACAAAATATCCTCCAAAGCAAGAGAACTTTCATGAGAAGGATCAAGGATACCAAGTGACATGGGAAAAAGCCAAGTCACCATCACATGCATGAAATAGAATATCATTAATATTTTGAACAAAATTAGATACTGAACCAATAAAAGAAGATATTAAATTCATTACGATTTTTTCGGTATTTTCTATGTTCTAGTAATTCACATTTTTGGAGGTCTTTGAAGTGGAATTTGAGGTCGGAACTTGCGTCGGTCCCTAAAATTTGACTACCAAAGACACTTGTATTTTAGGGATTGAACTAGTTCTCTAGGAGATCTTTCCAACGGTGCAAATGGTTCTGAATTTCGAGCATTGAGTCAAAAGTTATGACCCCGCCAAGTAGGGGTAAATAAATTCCTAGTTTTTGAAAAATAAGTACCCTTTTCACATCAGGCTCACCAAAATGTAGAAGAGGGGGATTTGCTACTCATGAGTTCTCTTCACTCAAAGATCCTCATGGGGCGAACTACCCTAAACTACCTCAAGGAACAACGCAAAAGTTTCAGAATCAGAAAGAGCAGGTCACAGGTTTTTTGGACAAACTGACAAGCTCTCGGCCAAAGGATGTCAATGTAGAATACAAACGATAGCGCAACGCGCTAGCGTCTTGGAGGCACACTGGCGTCTCGTATAGACTAGAAAGTGAAAATGTCCCAAAAAATAGCTAAATGACTACTTCTACTCTGATTATTGAGAAATTACAGAATGCAATAAAGTAATAGAAAGTGATAGAAATGAAAATAAAGAAAAGTAAATGATAAAGATAAAGAGGAGAAAGAAAGAGCTGACAATCATGCAAGTGATGCAACCTCCAACAAGATGAATGTCTTCAAAACCTGCATGCATGATATCTAGAGAGAATGTTGGGGTTGTATAGGGGTTTGCCTCAGTCAAACCCCCATTTTGGTGTTCCCACCTCCACAAACAACCAAGAAGATAGAGAGAAAGAGAGAAGTAAACAAAGCATGCAACATGGTGAAAGAAAAACCTGCTTAGGAGTAGAACCCACACCACCAAGTAGGAGTGATAAAAGTAATCCCCGCTCAAGGAGGAGAACCTATATCATGTTCGAAGTAAAGATGCAAGAGATAGGGGATATGGAATCCCAAGATGCTCACAAGCATGAAATGAAGGAGATGAAGCTGCAAGAGCCAAAGGAGATGCCAAGAGGGAGAGCAAGATAGCTGCAAGAGCCAAAAGTGTTGTAAGAGCTTGAGAAAATGCTGTTATGGCAAGCAATGGAGCTGTGCAAGCAAGACAAAGATGGTAGAAGTGAAGCTAGAAGTTGGAAGAATGGAGCTAGAAGAGCTTAGAAGATGCAAATAGAGTGAAAAGACTACTTTTAAGGAGAGAAAAGAAGCTTCTTCGGCCATTACAAGGCGTCCCGGGCCGTTACCACTGACAAAAGGTGAGGAAAAGTGGCAAGCATTCTCGGAGACAGCTGTTTGAGCATTGAAACGTCACAGGATGCTAGCATGGTGCGCAAAAATCCGCATGACGCGCTAGTGTCTAGACACATCACACTACAAAATGACGAAAATGGAAGAAGCACAAAGTTCGATGAAAAGCTGACATGCGAGGGCAGCTACTAAAAAGGGATGTTGGAGCATCCTGAGAAGGGAAAAGGGTTGGTGCAAGGGCTAAAATGAGCCTACTCAAGATGCTAAGGAAGTGGACTCTAAAGCAAACACAAGAATGTATGTGAAATTGCAAGGTGTGCAATTTTACACTTATACATCCATATAAGACAATATTCCATCCAAAATGGGATATGAATATGTAATAACCCAAATTCCATAATTCTTGTACATAATGAATAATGAGGATTTTTTTTTTTTTTTTTAATATCTGTAAATATCATTTTAAGCAACTTATTTAATATTTTATAGTCTTAACTAAATGCTCATGAATTAATAATAGCCAATTTAGGATATCTTGTCCAATATAGGACAACAAATGATTAACCAATCCAAACTCTTCTATCTATTGGGATTCTCATCCATACAAGAAGATTAATATAACATAAATAATTTTAGTCAATCCTCTATCCAATACAAGTTAGGTAATATAGTCAGCCATATACGCTTACAAGGAAAGGGATAATTATAATTAACCTTCGGCTAGAGACTTAGAATCATCAAGACCAATTAGATCTTGATTCACTTACAAAAAATCAAATTGTATGTCCATAATACTATATCTTGAGATTTTTTGAAAATCTAAAAAATAAAATATCATGTAAGTTCTTTCTTAGAATTATGGGCTAAGTTAGACAAGTATAAGGTAAATCCACCTTGATATTTTTTATGAGTATCAGTGACTATCATATTTTATTTTTATTTTTATTACTAGTTAAATTTAGAGTTAGCTTCAAGAACAACATATAAAGCCTCACAATGATATCTCTCTCTAAGTATTGGGAACATCCTTCATTTCCTAGGCTGCCTACACACCTTATATCCACATATAGTTGTATTTGAGACTATATTTATGCAACTATATGAGTGGGTATACAAACCTTTCTAGATCCATTTTCCCATATTTAATTCTTCGTTGAATACCACCCACTTAGGTGAAATAGGGATGATAACCTGATTAAAAAACTACTTGCAAACATCCTAGAAAAATGTTTTTGATGTTAATTTTTGCTTGAATGATGCTTTCATGTTTACTTAAGATGCAAGTTTGGTCTAAGGAAGATTTCCTATTCATTCAGACTAACAAGTTTTAGATCTCCTTATTCAAAGAGGTTATTAATTTTACATATTAATTATAAATACCTAATGCCTAAGAAGTTTCTTTTAAAATAAAACATCTTAAGTTAACTGATTCAAAATAATTTATTCACAATTAATTTGATTCTTATCACATCTAACTAGCATGATAATTAGACCACTTATACATATAATTAACAAAATAATTGTTCAACTAAAATTCAATATGACACTATAACACTATGCAAACTTATCATCTACTAAAAGTAACCTACAAGAAATCACAATAATTAGTAATCTACAATATTTCCCTAACTCAAACTATATCTCAAACTATCTACAAAATACATAACCAATATCTATTAACTTATTTTCTTATGCATTTTAAGTTGGTTTATTTTATATATTATGACATTATCAACTTTAAATTACACACACAATCAATAGAACTAATATTTCATTCTTTATACTCATAGTATGAATCAAATCCATATATAAATTTCTTATCATGCACATAAAAATAAATATGTAATCTAAACAAATTAAGTTATAAAATAAAATCCACTTTAAAACACTAGACAAATAATGTGTTTAACTTCAAAAGTTAACTCAATGTAGGTCTTATATTTATATTTCTAATAGTTGTACCACCTACTTATTCATTTTAACAAGTTCATTATGGAGTAATACCTTAAGTGTTGTAAACATCAACAACTCTAATATCCATAAACTAGGGACACAAACCAAATATTCCAACTAGAAAGATTTAAAATCCCATAGGTGAAATATAGTATTTCCAATAAATATTAAATCTCCCTCTAAATAATCATTATTGAAAATACCATAAAAATTAAAACCTTAACAAATCTAATTTTATTTTGACATAAACCTTCAAATGAGTAATTCAATTTTAGTTCTTGCAATTTAAATCATGTGTTAGATAAAAAAACATTATTTGCCATTTTTTGATGACCAAGATCCCTATTGGATGAAGTGAAACAATACAATAGTTTCATGAGCCAATTTTTGATAATCTAATCAACTAGGACATAGATATGAATTTTATAAATTTTATATTCAAATGTTCACGTTCTTGAGAAAAACATGATAATTTAAAATCATTTAAACTATTTAATACAAGAACTATTATCATTTAACTTAATAGGATTTTTTTAATATATGATAGAAGAAATAACTACAATATCAAGGATTTATATCAATGGTTATTAAATTTAGTCATGCATCCTTATAGATCTAATATCAAGGATAAAATCAATATGTATACCACATTTATAACAAATGAACTTCTAATACCGTGCATTCCAATGAGACCACACTTGATGCAGAGTGTCCTCAACCTCATTATGATAAGGAAGTCTTGGATACTATAATGTGTGTCCACAATAGTAAGGTTAGATTGATTAGACTGTTGTGAGCCCTTCGTTGGAAAACCACTATCATGATGTCAAAGGATCCATGTACATGATAACAAGGAAATCAATGTGGTGCTTGGAAATAATTCTACTGAGTTGTATCCCATGAATACCACTCTTGTCCTGCCCCTCATTTGAGGCCTCTTCAAAATTTTGGTTTCAAACTGCTCAATCATTCTGTTGTTGCCAATTTTTTGGTTCTTTCTGAAACCAACTTCCAGTTTCTTGCTCCAATCTAAAGCTTATGCTGGTCTTTTTTTTTTAATTGCTCTTAAGATTTGTTAGTCTTGTTGTTCTATGTAGTTGGATTTTATCTCTTCATGGGAGATTTTTTATTTTGTTGTTTTTCTTGTCTCATTGTTGGTGAGATTCATCCTACTTGCCTCTTTGCCTATTCTGTAACATGTGTTAAGGCCCTTTTCCCATGTTTACCTAATCAAAACAAATGAAATTCTAAGAAATATCAATCATTAACTAATAATAATAGCCATTTGATAAATATTAATAAATACCATGCAAACCTATAACTTAGATCAATATTACTAAATACCAATTTGATAACTTAGATTAATATTAATAAATACCAATTTGATAACTTAGATCAATATTAATAAATACCATTTTGATAACTTAGATCAATATTAATATTAACCATGCAAACCTATAGCTTAGATCAATATTAATAAATACCAATTTGATAACTTATGCCAAGCAATACTAGGAACTACCAAATTGATAACTATACAAAACTAATGAATATCGATTGATAACTATTCAATACTAATGAATATCACATTGCTAACTAGTGTATGTAAATGATATCAAATTGTTAACTATATCCATTCAATACTAATGAATATCACATTGATAACTAGTATATGTAAATGAATATCAAATCTTTAACCATATCTATGAACAATACTAGTGAATATCACATTGACATATACTGAATGCAAATAAATATCAAATAATTAACTATAACTTTTAAATACTAATAAATTGATAACTAGTGTCTGTAAATGAATATCAAATCATTAACTATATCTATTCAATAATAATGAATATTAGATAGATAACTATTGCATTTAAATGAATATCAAATCAATAACTATAACTATTCAATACTAGTGAATATCACATTGATAACTATTGCATGCAAATGAACATTAAATTATTAACTATACTAATGAATATCAAATCATTGACTAAACATTACAAATGAATACGAAAATGATAACCATACAATATCAATGACTATCAAATCAATAAACATAACATGCAATACAAATGGATATCTAAATAATAACCAAAAAATAGTAATGCCAATTAATCAGTAACTATAACATATAACATGGTAATAAATAACAATATGATAATTATGAAATAAATTAGTGATTGATAAATTGATAACCATAACATGTAATTACTAACATATAACGATTAGATATCTATGTCAAAATAATAACCATGCAATACTAATGTGTATTGAGTCAATAACCGTTCAATTCTAATAAAAATAACAAAGAATTTCGAGCAATTCTTAAATATAAATTGATATAGCCATATACCTATGGATTCTATTAAGAATAGTAAAAGGTTTAGATTAATGCATAAATACCAATCGACATAGCCATGAACATATATATTTTACTTAAAATTCAAAACAATGCATAGCCAAATTGCTACAACCATGAATTGAAACTCATAACTTAATGCATCTTCAGATTGATTTAGGCACAAATTAAAACTCAGAGCAATACGCATTTAGATTTACTATAGTCATGAATGATTTTAAATGATGTACAACCATGAAGGTGTATTAATGTAAAGTCATGAAGGAGTAATACATAGCCACAAAGTTTTTAGTACTTAGCCACAAATCTATGGATGATATTAATAATAACAAATGGGTTTTGATCAATGCATAAACACCAAATCAATTGTATCCTCAAACCTATAGATATTAAAATAGATCAATTTATATCAAAATTACTACAGTCATGAAGGATTTTGAATGATGTGCAACCACAAACTTGAAAGAATATGGTGATAAGGTTCACTATGTCCAACTCCAATGATGTGGCAAAGTGTTTGCAATTGTCTTTTGACCTTTTTTCCTTCATTGCCAATTTTCCATCTCCCTCTTTTTGTCTCCCTGCCTCCTGCTAGCACCCTCAATGTCTAAGATGATTTCTAATGGTAGTTTCCTTTTCTCCCTCCACACCCACTACACTTTGGAAATTTTTAGCCTTTCCCATGTAGTGGTGCCATAGTGAGGTTTTGTAACGGTTAGAAAATAAAATAAATGAGTAAAGTAAATAAAAAATTGATTTTAATATTAATATATATATATATATTTTAAATAATCAAGTGTTTAATTTTTATCATTTTTAGGAATTAAACATAGTTATTAATTTTATTGTAATGATTAAAATATATTATAAATATTAGAAAAAAATAGGATAAAATATGTTATTATGTCAAATAATGATAATCAAATCATGGTCCAACACAATGAATCTAGATGATCATATAAGAATAAAATGTCATATTCATATTCATATAAGTGCCATAAAAAATCAATATTTATCACAAAATAATTTCAATCAAATCATGCAATTATTCACGATAATATAAATAATAAGAGAGTGAAAAGAGAGTTGTGACACATATTCATATTATAAGTTTCAAAATTCAAAGAGATGATTAAGGTGCTCTACTCGAGGGTTTGATGTAGAATATTCTCTTATATGAGTATTTTGGTTGTGCCCTTGCATCCAAAATTCATCTTTATGTTGATGACCCTATATGGATTGTGAAATTAGCTATTTTCTTCTTTGGGCTGATTCTACATGTATGAACTTGAACCTACAAGTGGAAATGATCCTCTACTACAAAAATGAACTTCTTGCCAAATTTACATATAATTTAGTTCACCTCAGGTACCTAGACAAGGTGGTGCCAAAAGACATTGATAGAGTTTGTTGCGCTTGACATGAGAGACACCTAACTTCCTTGGAACCAATTCAATATTTTTGACAATATTGAAGATACTTCAAGTAGCCATGTGAATGCCAAAACAACTCTTATAGAAATTGTTGTGGATGTTATGCTCTTCTAATGGTGATGCATTGTGTAATTGAGCTTTCTCCTAGATGAGTCCTCCCTCTCTATCTAAAATGAATGAGGGATTTTCCTTTTATACAACATGCAAGACACAAATTTGAATAAGTAATGGCTAGTTGAAAAGGGACTAGCTTGAGTTAAAGATTAAATTTAAATCTAAAAATTTATGAATTAAATTTACAATATAGTTTGTTAACTAGATGTAAATCCACACCTATGAAACTGACTTGAAACATGAAAAGATAAATATATAGATCAAATTGGAACTCTTAAGATGACTAAAATTAAGTTTAATCTAGACTTATATCATTAATAAAAAAAATACTACTTATATATTAACCATTACACTTAAAAGACAAATCATAACAAATCCAAAATAAAGAAGATAGGTACTCGACATTCTTATAAAGATTCAATTTTGATTTTTTAATACACATTGTTTTTGAAATTGGAAAAATACATATATTAATAGTAAAAAATAATATACAAAAGACGCTTTCAAGATAGGAATCATGAAAGGAGCCACAAAAGAATCTACATCAAATCAGCACAAAACCGCTGCAAGAGACAAAACAGTTGTAACTTGCAAATTACATAATGATCAGTTTTCTCCCGACACTTAGGTGCATTTTTTTTGGGGTCAAAGATTGTACTTCCTATGTTCTGATAGACTTCTAGATAGAGAAGTCCAAAAATACGTTCACCGACAGTGTATTTCCTTCGTATATCGCTCAATATGTTTTTGCAAACATATGAAGACAAGAAAAGGTTTCGTGCTAGTCTTGTAGTGGTTAAATAAGTCTCTTCGATGGAAAATTTTTCTCCCTAAAAATGAAAGTTCCTCAGCAGTCATATTCAATAATAATTAGGATTTAGGCGATAAGGCTTT